>CALYLW010000200.1:0-600000 GCA_944989445.1 Ampullaceana balthica
ATGTCTCATATATAAGGGATTTATAGTCAAAAACTTTGCTTTTACGGGTTTGTTTTATTAAATCCTTTATATTAACTCGTGGTGTCTGGTTGTTTGTTTGAACCCTTGATTGCTTGCTTGTCGCCAAAACGTTTGATGAATTTTGACCCACTTCCTCGTAAGCTAGCGAGCTGAAATTTTGCAGGCAGTTTCGTACCGATAATAAAAACAATGTATCAAAATTTCAGATCGATCATATGATGTACCGTAATTAAATTATTGATTTTTTAGATTATTTTATTTATTCCTATGTATCATGTTATTTTTTGAGATAGAGTGCAAGGGTGCGCATTATATTGAACAACCTTTCTGTCGCGCAATAAGGTGCGTATTTTATTGACAACACTTTTTATAAACATATTCCTGATCGGTGCGCATTATATTAAACATGTTTTACGAAACAACTGCAATTTTGTATTTTTGTATGGTCTTGCGCTGCGTATTATAATGAACATTCTTTTAGTTAAGTCTCGTACATAAAGGATTTATAGTCAAAAAAACTTGTTTTTTTACGGGTTTTTTAAATTTTATGTTTGATATTTATTGTCACTTTATACTGCCCATAATGATGATCATAAAATTGTGTTGTTTTTTTTCAATAACCGATCGCGGTTAAGAATGTCTGTTTGAAAACTGATTTATAATAATTTCACTTCAAGCTGTATCCAAAGGCTTTTTTATTTATTTATTTATTTTTTTTTGTTCGTAGGTTGTTGTTGTTTTTTTTTGGTGGTTTTTTTCTGTTTTAATGTATTTTTTCCCTTTATATTTAGAACTCCATTAAGTTCCGCAAATAAATTTGATGGGAACAAGGTATTGAAAGCCCATTTTTTAGAATGGTTCAAGTTAGTCAATCAGATTATGTTTGACACACTTCATCTAGTGAGCTACCGAGATACTCTATGACCCACTTTAACCCAATCACACATTGTTTGACCCACTTAAACCTGTCAGAAAAACAGTGGTCGGGAAACTTTCTGTCTGAGAGAGCCATAAACACCACCACATATTTTGAACATTAATTATGTGGGAGCCATACATTATGTTTAAAACTAAAAATTTCAAGTTAATGTGTGCATTTTGTGTCATTGCAACGCTAAATGTACAATGTTTATTTTTCTGATTTCTTTTTAATAACATTGGTATGCTGATGCTAATCAATAATGAGTATTTATAGCCATTAATGCGATTTATGGTGCTGCATGACTTTGCTGATGGCGTTGTAGTCTGGTTGATACGTGGTGAGGTTAAGCTTCATGCAGGCGTTGAGACTTCCATCCATTAAACGTGATCTTTGGTTGGTCTTAATTTTCTTTAGTTGTGAGAAAGACTGCGCGCATGCATACGTAGAGCCAAACATTGTCAATACAGCAATACTCACAGGCTGCAGTGTGTGGTATGTGACGGGAAGCGCGTTCCAGGTTTTAACAAGCAGCTGGTCTGCGTGTTGATTTTTTTTCCCTTTCTGCCCACTTGTGTTGGCTCGTCAACCCTGCTTCCTGCCGTGCAAGTCTTTCCAAATTTTCATTCAGTGAAATCAGTGGCTTGAACTTATTCACCCACATGACTGAGGCCCTCAGTTCAGCAGCTTGGAGCTCAAAATCTCTGACGGAGACTCCGGGAATGCAACTCAGGTCAGTGCTGTCCACTGCACACACGTGTGAATGGGTGATGAAATTAAAAAGACGGGTGTGCTCGCGAAATTCTCCAAAGCGCGCTTTAAATGACTACAGGAGATTAGAGGTGAAGTCTGCTAGCTGCTGAATATTAAGATGTTGACCAGGGTCACTTGATGTGCACGTTTCTTTGAACTCTCCCAGTTTTTCAAAGTTTAGTAAACGACCTGTTTCAATGTCGGCGATGAAGAGTTCTAGCTTGTTTCAAAATGCAAACACTGCTTGTTGCAGGGATAAGATTGTATTTCCAGCGCCTTGCATTTTCAAATTTAGCTGATTTAGAACATTTTCACATGGAATTAATATGTAGATCAAGGGTGTCTAAAGAAATCTTTTTTTTTATTTATAATCGAATTTTTTTCTTCGAGCCAGATGCAGGCATCAATAGAGCCAGATGTGGCTCGCGAGCCATGGTTTCCCGACCCCTGTGTCAGCTATTGTTAGACCTACTTCAACCATTCAGATATTGTTTGACCTACTTCAACCATTCAGATATTGTTTGACCTACTTCAACCATTCAGATATTGTTTGACCTACTTCAACCATTCAGATATTATTTGTCCCACTTAAACCACCCGTATATTTGTACAGAAGCAGATATTTAACCAGTGGAAGAAAGGACGTGATGGAGTGAGGACGAATCTATGAGCCGGTTCCAATGATCTAAAGAAATTAAAGTAGACTCACTCAATATTTGATGTGTGCACGTAATGTGTATGTGTATAAGTAATGAGCATATGTATATGTAATGAGTAATGAGTATATGAATATGTATTGAGCGAGTGTGTTCGCAATTATCATGTGTGTACACAATGAGCACGTGTGTACGCAATGAGCATGTGTGTACACAATTAGCATGTGTGTACGCAATGAGTATATGTGCATGTATATAGCGAGTGTGTTCGCAATGAGCATGTATGTAAGTGATGAGTATATGTGATGATTATATGTATATGTAAGGGGCCGTCCATAAAGTACGTCACGCTATTTTTTATCATTTTTAACTCCCCCCTCCCCCTTGTCACAAACTGTAACACATCTTGGACACCCCCCCCCCTAAAGTACGTCACACTTTCGACCAAAAATGTTGTTTATTATTAGCAAAATAATCAAAATTTAATATAAAACAGCGTGACGTCACACATGCCTTGACCCCCCTCTCCCTGTCACAAACTGTCACACTTTCTTACACCCCCCTCTTGAGCGTGACGTACTTTATGGACGGCCCCTAATGAGTATATGCATATGTAATGAGCGAGTGTGTTCGCAATTCGCATGTGTACACAATGAGCACGTGTGTACACAATGAGCACGTGTGTACTCAATGAGTATATGTGTATGTAATGAGAATGTGTGTGCACAATGAGCATGTGTGTACACAATGAGCATGCGTGTACGGCACACCTTCTACTTAGGTCAGGGGGCTGCACTCGATGTTAGCGTCAAGGCAGATCACTGTCCCCACAGAACACGGCCGTGACCTTTTAAGTGCGTGAGGAATTCCAGGAATTATTCATGAAGCGCTAGCAAACCGTTGGCTTGTGCGCGTGTAGGGAAACCAATCAATAACGCGTTGTGGTGGTGTTAAATCTTATCGGAGTCCACTTAATAGCCCATCCTTCACTCATAAGACTGTGTTTTTTTTTGGAAGGGAGAAAACTAAATTTAAAAAAAAATATTTCTTATTACTAATTATACAATAAATTTATAAATTAATTGTTATAGTTAATAATTATAACCAAAAAATTTTAAACTTTAATTTGAGAAAATCACTGCTCTGTAACATTTAGTAAGTAAAATTTCGACCATATTTTTTGTAGATAGTATTAATTACAAATCCGGCAAAAAGTTGCTGTAGGTTTTTTAAGTATTATTGAATTTTGACAGTATCACACTTCAATAACACACAGAAATAAATATAGTTGTTAACTGAACATTTAAACATTCTTCCAAAAGCTATTAATTAGAGTTTTTGACAGCTCCAGATAGCAGATGTACAAGAGATATGTGAAATAAATAGTACAAGTCAACTATATCATATATTTTAAAAAAATTAAAATCAAAGAACAATTTAGAGTTGGAAAAGCTGCGTAAAAATTTTTAAAAAAAATATATAAAAAATGCCACTCAACATCAAAACAAAATAAACAACAAATACGTGATCAGACAAAAGATGCAACACAACCTCGTAGAAAAGCTGCGGGCATTAATAAGCTGTGCTGCCCAGGTTTTTACTACAATTCAAGAGACAAGTGGTCTCTGCAAGACGTACACGTGTTTTCACAGCGGCACGTTTTTAAGTTCTGTGGATCATCATTTCCTTTTATCGCCATACCATTCGATTGTATAGTAAATAGATCGAACGTCCGTGCAATTTTCGACCTTGGTAACGAAGATTGACTTTGCCATTACTTCTCTGTGCCTTCCAAATTATACTTTGCTATATCCCGCAGTAAATACGATTTTAGAAATGACCCAACACGTGAGATTTCTATTTTGTGTTAATCGCAAGGCGACAATCGACATACGACACGTCATTTGAGGACATATAACGCACGACTTATGGCTGGACTTATTGCTTCTGGGGGTCTAGACAGTAGACACATAGTATAAAAGATGACCGGCTCGCAGACATTGTCGGGGTGAGCCTTTTAGCGGATACAGAAATTTTGGTACGCTTTTTGCCCTAAAGTTCTAACTGAAAAGTTTAGGGCACAAATGGTAAAAAGTGTTAATTTATTTACAGTGGCTTCCAAAATTTGAATTTTAGAAAACATAAGAGATACGATTCATTCCCAAAAAAAAATCGACCAGTTTGGAAACCACTGTGACGCGCCACGAAATAAAATAGGCGAAGGAACTAATTTACCTCCCTTGGTCCTCTTCCCTCCCCCTTGTATTTAGCAGCGTGAATGAATCGATCTTCATGGAGACTGGTCGACAGACTGACCACCTCACCAGCCTACATTGCGCAGCAAGGTAGGACATTGCACAATTTATATCATGGTCCCTCCTGTAGTTTAGCCTAAAAGTAACTACACTCTTCTTTTTGAATGTTGTTAATGCAGATGCTACATCGTCGTACTGACAATACGGTGTCACACTGACGCTTAAGTGTCAAATTGACGCTACAAGGTCATACTGACGCTACGGTGTCGTATTGACGCTACGGTGTCATACTGACGCTTAAGTGTCATCATTAAATCTGACTGGGCCATGATCGAATGTCCAGCCATTAATTTGTACAAAATATACACAATATACGCATTAACATTTCCTTTCAAATCACAAAACATGTAGTCCATAACTCATAATTTCTCTAACCCACACCACTAACATCATACACCTGGCACGTCACTACATATCACTCTGATCCTTATGTTCTAAATTACCATCTATAAAATGTTTATATTGCTACAGATGTCAAAACATTCCTAAATAATTGTATATCATTCAATACTTTACAAATCCAGATCTACTGTATCCTATCAAGTGTTGAATAGCCCAATCATGATCTAATGAATAATTGTGTATCCCATATCCCATTCCTGGTGTCATTTACAATTTTGTATCCCATATCCCAATCATGAAATAATTTACAATTGTGTATCCCATATCCCAAACCTGATCTAATTTACAAGTGTGCATCCATTATCCCAGTCATCATTTAATATACAACTGTATACCGTTTTATTATTCAATGCTATATCATAGTCAATGTCGCACACCAGATTTTAAATCAAATACGTGTATTTCGAATTGTAGAAATACACTCATCAAAGGAAACCCGAGTCTGGCTTACCGATTTTGGCAACTTAAAATAATTGTCCATTTTATTATATTTATCTTATGAATTCTTTCAGAGTTGCTCAACGATCATATGACCTAATGTTACATTCATGATTGCGTCGAATATCTCCTACAATATCATTACTTGGCTCTAAAGAGAGTTATCTGAAGAATGACGATGGGTGGCAGAATGAGACAAGTCCAATTGTCTTGTCATCTAGTGAATAATCTTATTCTAAAGATCTCCACACACCATCGACTCCCTACCCGACAACATCGTTTCACCCTCAACTCCTTCACTCTCCTGTCTTGAAACATGAATCTCTCCGTTTCCAAAGTCCCCAAACTATGTCCTCCTAAACTCCCCCAAAATCCCATCCTTCCCTTATCCTTTTAATCCACTCACCGTCCACACGGCCCGCCCCCTTCCAAAGTCCCAATGTGGCCCAGATCCCCAAGTTTTCCCCAGAGATTGGATTATAAATAGGAAGAATGATGATTATTGAGTTTTTCAAACAGTGTTATATGGAGCGTACAGTGTAATACGGACTTAACAGTTTTTGTTTTTATAGACGTAACACTGTGGCAAAGACATGAATGAGCTGTTTTTGCAAACAATGTTACCGTCGAAACGAACAGACCGATCGCATCGTTAGATTTAACCATGAACAATAGTGGAAAGAAATAAAGCATTACTGAAAAACACAAGGAAAAAGTTAATATCTTTTACATTAGTATGTACATATGCCCCTTCCTGTTAACACATTTACAGATGTCATTGGTCTATAATATATTAAGCGCGTTAAATAGTGTAATGCCTAAATATATTAGGTACACACATGACCGAAAGTGTGCCCACCAAGGCGCAACCCCTCTTCATATTATTGTCTCAAAGCAAAGTTCTGGTCATGTGTTTCTGAACCTTGTTGGAGGTACTTAACTCCACCAGTTTCCTATGTCCATTTACTGGATCCTTCTTAATGATGCACAAGCGAATCATATGTGTGTCTTGACCACCGTGGAGCCCCTGAGACTGACTCATCGAACTCTGAGGTTCGATCGAACCCAGATTGAGAACCACTGCTCTAGTCTTATAGACAAGCCATCTTTGAGCGTGAGGATGACATCACTTCCTCAACCCTATCGATAAGCTGGGCCTCCTGGCATAATGAGACACGACAAGCGCCTCACACCAGCGTATGGTCTCTTATACCAAGCTGTCAGGACCATTCATCAACAGTATCTGTGTGAGCGAGGAGGTATTACACTGAGATTACTTTCATAGTTATTCTACTCAAACAAACGAAAAAAACTAATGAAGAAATATGCTCCCGCACTATTTCGAGGAGCTGATCTCGGCCAATGAATAAACTTCGACTCTAGTAAGATTTAATTGATGCTACATGAAGACTTGCGACTCTTTAACTATGGACAGGCGAGTCCCTTGCAAAAAGTATGTTAGCCACGGGCCCGTTTTCGCCCATCCCTTTCGTCCTCCATCATGTCCGAAAATACGTTCATGTTATTTTTTATATTTATTTTTTATTATTTATTATTTAATTTAATTTTTCTTAATTATTTTATTATTATTATTATTATTATTGGGGGGATGGGTGTTTTTCTGGAATCGTCTTTGAAAATTGGGGCAATCAGTTAGAAGGGTTAGATGATTTCTCAGATCAACAAGGAAAAGAATGGGCGTTGAGGGGGCGGGGAGGGGGCGGTTCAGGCCAATCAAACAAACTGAGTTCATCGTTAAGTTGACGAATTCTTCGATATAAATATAAAGAAAATATTGTTTGAGTTTGTCAGCTGATTGCCTTGTATCCCATTTTCGAGCTAAAAATAGCCGTGTAACCCTTTTCAGTACTACAGATTCCCCTGTTGTTCAAAGTGTCGAACTTTTGTTTCCGATCAGGGTAGGGTTTGCTATTTTTAGCCTCTTGCACTTTAATCTTGTTTGTCCCAATTTATTGTCTTAAGTTTCGCTCCTTAAGTTAAGTCAGTTGACACCCGCACTCCGATGAGCGTAGTCTGCTTCATTGAATGAATGAGTGGGTAGCGTATATCATATCTACTACATCCTACCCTAATTAAATAATAGTCTCGTTGCTTTTTCTGGGATTTTGAGAAGATTACTACTTGTTTTAAAAGTATGTAAAACTATTTAGTGCGATTATTTGATGTTTGCAGTTTGTATGCCTTTCCCGAGTATCTTCATTGGTGTTCTTCACCGACCAGAGAGATACTCATGTTGTTTTGAACGATGAAATCGAAAGCCTTGCGACCTGGGGCTGTACCGGTCTGGTTGAGACTAATTTTAGTCATCGCTGACCACAATAGCCACAATAACCACAATGACCACAATAACCGCAATGACCACAATGACCACAATAACCACAATAACCACAATGACCACAATGACCACAATAACCACAATAATCAAAGTAACCACAATGACCAACATAACCACAATAACCACAATGACCATAATAACCACAATAACCATAATAACCCATTTAACCAAGTTAATCGTTTTGTGGCGCCATCTATCATTTCTGGATCCTCGCCGTGCCATAGAGACGTCAGCCAAGTCTTGTCTCGTGATAGATGCCTCAGCACCAATAACACTCAAAGATTTTACAACAACCTCATTTGGGAATAATCCCCCCCCAACACACACACACATACACACACCTTAATTTTCAGCTGGACAAGTCTTTACCAATCAATATAAACTGGACATTCCTTAAATAATATCAGCTGGACACCTTTTTAACATTATTTTATTTATTTATTTATTGGCTGGGCTCACTGCGCCTTACAAACATTTCCAACAACTAGAGAAAATACATTGCACCCTCATTCTTACTAAACATAGTTACAAACACAACACTATATACTATATACGAATGTTGCGAATAGTTACAAACACAACACTATATACTATATACGAATGTTGCGAATAGTTACAAACACAACACTATATACTATATACGAATGTTGCGAATAGTTACAAACACAACACTATATACTATATACGAATGTTGCGAATAGTTACAAACACAACACTATATACTATATACGAATGTTGCGAATAGTTACAAACACAACACTATATACTATATACGAATGTTGCGAATAGTTACAAACACAACACTATATACTATATACGAATGTTGCGAATAGTTACAAACACAACACTATATACTATATACGAATGTTGCGAATAGTTACAAACACAACACTATATACTATATACGAATGTTGCGAATAGTTACAAACACAACACTATATACTATATACGAATGTTGCGAATAGTTACAAACACAACACTATATACTATATACGAATGTTGCGAATAGTTACAAACACAACACTATATACTATATACGAATGTTGCGAATAGTTACAAACACAACACTATATACTATATACGAATGTTGCGAATAGTTACAAACACAACACTATATACTATATACGAATGTTGAGATATGCACGCACCCTCGTCATAGACTGGTAGTTTGGTAGAGCGAGATCAATGCACCACGACGTTTCTTTATTAATATCAGCCTGAACATTTCTATGAATATATCAAACAGACATTTCTTGAACAATGTCGTAGATATTTTTTTTAAAAATAACATCAACTGACATTTCTTTAAAATATCCAATGGACATTCTTTAATAATATCCACTGGACATTTCTTTACCAAATCAGTGGGGCATTCCCTTATCTGTTAAAACAATTTAGAGACGCATGGTTTTACCCTGTCCCCTCCCTGATACACACCATTTTCTGGGTCGTGTTCTACTTTCTGTGTCCAATAGCATTTAATCGAATATCACCAAAGCTGGTTGATACGTCATCCTAGCCGATTAAATCTTTCCCAGTTCACTTTGCACTCCAGAAGCACTTCAGTCCCTTTAATCCTGCGAGTCTCAGCAACCAGATCTTCTCTCCCCTTGTATGACAAGACGAGATCATTGTATCCATTGTTGGAAAAAATTGATTTCAAGCAGTACGAATGTTTAAACAGTTTGTAGCAACAAATCTTGTTTCAGACTTTCAGTGTGTAATATTTCTTGAACCCTATATTTTAAAGTTAAGTTTGAACATGCAATACAAAATACGCAAACGAATCGTGTGATTAAAACAATAAAATATAGCTTTAGTTGCGAACAAATATATATGCAAACGTTTCGTCAAATGCCTTCATCAGTGCACATAAACAAACACAAGTATTTAAATTAGAGTATGGTAAATATACGGTATGGTAAATACGGTATGGTCAATAATATATAACGTATTATTTACCATACCGTATAAAAATAACAAAGTATACACACACAAAAATCTCATCTGATCTGTTATAGACGCTCCTTCTATACAGGAGAATATTGCATCGTACACTTATCCCTGGTTTATATTAAGTCTTGCGTTTTTATTAGAGTACTGAACGTTATTGAAGTGTTGTTTTTACTGGTATGGGGCCGTCCATAAATGACGTCACGCGATTTTTGCCGATTTTTTACCCCCTCCCCCACCCCCTCGTCACGCATCGTCACAAAAACTTACACCCCCCCCCTCTAAAAATACGTCCCAAATCTTTGACCCCCCCCCCACAAAAAAAAATAAAATTAATCAATTAATAATAATAACATTTAAAAAAAAACAACAAAAAAAACTTATTTTCTATTTGAAAATAAGAATGTTTCAAATCACTTTTATTGTCATTTAAGTATTTATTATTTATTAAGTGAAGATCTACATTGTAATATCGTAACCCGCGTGAAGCATTTTTTAAAAACGTTTAACCGGCCTTCAGAAAACGAACTGTGTTAACATCCTTAGATTATATTTTATTTTAATGCATACAAATTAAACATGTACTATTAATCATCACGGTTAACGCCTTTGTTTAGAAATATTTATTTTTTAAAAATCCCTCAATTGACTGACGGACATCCCGTAAGAATGAGGTCGGCGAACAGAGGTAAATAACCTCATCTGGGGTCAAAAAGGGATTCTTGGGGGTAATGCAGATTCATTTGGGACATATAACATCCACTACAATCCACTAGATATATTAAAATACGTCATGTGTACGTGTACGCTTGGAACATATGCCCATTATTGAACCGGTTCCTTCCAGAAAATGCATTTTTTTAAAATTTGACATCTATATAGATTTCTTACCTACGTATTATACGAAGACACCTAAATCTATCCTACTTTCATTTTTATTGACACGAGTGACAATAACCTTAATCCACATGGCTTGTCTGTATCACGTATCCTTTCTGTGATATTTAAAATTAATCCCTTAAAAATTGAGCAAACAAGAAAAGTTGTTTTGTGCTCCTCTCGAATTGCGATGTCAAGAAATTGATGCACTCAATAAAGTTAATGAATACTTGACTAATTTTAAATGGGCTCATTTACCATTATATCTAGAACAGTGCTTCTCAAACTTTTAAGCATGGCGGAGTGGCAGGAATTTGTTCCATTGCACTAGGTACTTCTGCAGCATTTTCCCTGCACTGACAATTTTTTCTGTCCTTTTTTTAAGAACATCTGCGGACCACCACCTTGAGAAGCATTGATCTAGAAGAATAGAATGGCCAGGTGCGTTTGACCAAAAACCAATAGAACAATTATATCAAATTTAAAACGTTTTTAATTCTATCAAATATATTCCCTCCCCCCTTCCTCTTTTAAAGAAAAAAGATATTCCGTGTCGTTTTGACTTAATATATCTCCACATAATCCTATTCACATCATTTGTAGACACTTGTCATGCTTGTAAAACTCACCTGTAGCATTTGTTTTTTTGTTTTTTTTTGGGGGGGGGCTAACGACGCTCCCCCAAATCCCCGAGTCATGTGAGCAGGACCTAGAGTCTGGGGGTTGGGGGGGGGGTAACGCACACATAAACTTGTATATTTTTGGGTAACGGGCAAAAAGTTCGACTCCTGCCATGAGAGAACCAAACGGAGCTGCGGTTATATCACAAATGCTTTGATGTCAACATCAAACGACGCAATGTAACAATTTCATGTTAACTTGTGGCTTCTCAAACTTAAGGATTATAATTAGTAATTAGATTTAATTTTCGTGTCTTGATAGCTTACGCCAACCAGCGTCTGATGGCCTACCGACCGGCACATTGAGAAGCAATGATTTAAAAAGAAAAAAAAAGGGGAAAAAAGTCATTAAATAAATTGTAAGCGACCAAATATTTTAGTGGAAGTTTTATTTAAAGTTACCCTTTTGATGTGACGTCACATTTCTTCAACCCCCTCCCCCCCTCGTCACGCATCGTCACAAAAGTGTGACCCCTAGGTGCGTGACGTCATTTATGGATGGCCCCTATCCTCTGGCAACCCATGCCAAATCGCAATTCCGGTCTGGACGAAAGAGAATTTGGATGTGTTTGTTCTTGCATACAGATTTAGAAAAGAATTTTTGTATCCCTATGTCTGAGTTTTGTATAAGAAACGAAAAGAAGAAACTTCTTCGCTAAGTTCTTGTAAAGTACTTGGGCCCATCTTTCTCATACCCCAAACATATTGGTCGTGACGTGATATCCGGTACATGAAAACCTTGATTGACATTTGACCGCCCGGCGCCATCTTGAACATCCCCCCACATCGTAACACAATCACGTGACCTAGATCAGCGGTCATTGGCCTTTCTGCCCCTCCAGCCGACCATCTCCCCTTCATCTCCATGGGATGGGGGTCAGGACATGGCGGTACGCGCCGCTCAAGCTACGCTACAACTTACTAGGGTGGTGTACTGGGGCAATTAGCTGGCATTGGAACTCTTTATATCCATTGAGCAGTGGTTCTCAACCTGTGGTCCGCGAAGATGTGCCTGCTGGTCCGTTAGCAAAGCATGAAATTTTTACTTTTTTAAAAATTAAGAACACGATAAGGTATACATGTTGTCACATTTTTGAATATATTGATTACCGGCAATTTTAATCACTCGATGGCGCCGAAAATAATATATTTTGAGTTTATTATTACTTTCAGCTTTACCGGAAATCACATGACGTCACACTAGATTCTAGAAACTAAAGTAATAGTTGTTATATTAACATTAAAAAATATTTTTTTATAAACGATAGGTAAAATAGCCTTAAAATTAATATTACAATTATTAAAGTAATAATTAAATTAAATTGATTGAACACATGGATACATTTCTAATAAAGAAATCAACCGAACATACGTAGTAGGACAACAATGATTATTCCTTGTACTCATCCTAACATTCTGTAGGTGAATCAAATGCAGTTCCGGGGAGACAAATAAAAGACGCATTGCCATACAACGGTATGATGAAAAGTATTTGCGCTTGGGGTTTATATAAGTCATAGCAAATGATTAACCCAAAACACAGTGTATAATAGTCTCGCAAATTCTTGCAAACGAAGCGAGGAAACCTGCAAAAATCAGAAGACATCTGAAAACTAATCATCATGTCTGTTGGGAGAAACCATTGAAATACTTTCTGCTTAACTACTGTTTATGACTTAAAGTTGTTTTTTTTTATAGTAAGCCGTATCAATTGAATAAGACTATAATTATAAGTATAGGACTAGTATAAGTGGCATTTTTAAATTACAAAAGAAAGCCATTACAATCTGTTTCCATTTGATCTTTTTGGGAGCACGCAAATCGTAGCCTATCAGTTTAGTTTTTATTTACTAATCTAACATTTATACCATTAACTAGTTATATACGAAGTATAATGATATATAAATTTCCAGCACGGTGGTAGCACAATGTCCAGTAGTGGTCCTTGGCTAAGACACAACTCTTTCAAGTCGTCCTTGGACCTAGAAAGGTTGAGAACCACCGCCATAGAACCCCATGTCCACGATTATTCGTTGGCCTTCAGTCCTTTTTACCAGCGGGTCCAGGGAGAGAAGAGTCAGCCGGGACAGCTAGTCAGATATGAATTTCTCAATCACCGAAAAGACATTCTCAATGACCGACCTGAAATTTCCAAGCACCAACTTGACATTGTCAATAACTGACACGACATTGTCAATCACCGACATGACATTGTCAATCACCGACAAGACGTTGTCCTGTCTCGCCTTGAAGTTTTAAATTGCTAAGTGGCCCTGAAAAACGTCAATTAATTTTGTTTATATCTTAATATCTGCGATACTCTATTAGGAGTGAATACTGAAGCTTTTCACAACTGTTTATTTTTTAATCGCAATCAAATTAAAGCACGCACAAAAAAACACAACACTTTTATAGAAGTCAGCCATTAAGGGCGTTGCTCGGAGGCCGGTATTTTTGCAGAGTCAAATCTATATTAAAAAACCACCAACAACAATATTAACGATAAAAATAGTAACAATAATAATAATAATAATAATAATTTATTAGTAAAAATAATAATATTAAAAAATCATAACAAAACAGACTATTTCTAATTCCCATGACTTCGTATATTTAGTGGCTAACGTTTGAAACAAAAAATTTATAAAATCAATAAATAATTTTTTTTATACCAGTAAATTTTAAGTGTTGTATTGCAATACTACAGGGTCATTCACCCAGATTGCCTCTGTATAAGAGACCTAATTACTTGAGAACCGGTTCCTCTGGTGTTCACATTGCTTGGATCCACGTAGAGTGCATTAATCAACAAATAGCCTCACAATTATGGAGATGAGCTGACTATACCCCAGTCGATACCACCCTTGCTAATGCACCAGTCGATACCGCCCTTACTAATGCACCAGTCGATACCACCCTTGCTAATGCAACAGTCGATACCACCCTTGCTAATGCACCAGTCGATACCGCCCTTGCTAATGCACCAGTCGATACCACCCTTGCTGTTGCACCATTCGGTAGTCACAGAATTCGGATCGATGCTGCTTTTTTGTATTTAAAAAAGGGACGCTGGGTAGTCAATACGAATCAATTAATGCCTTTGGGCAATATTACATGGTTTGTATGTATGTGTGTGTGTGTTCTTCGCGTCAAGGCTTTAGTGGGATTTTCGGATGTGGGGAAAACCGGAAGGGTCAAAATTTTAAAGGAAAAACTTATCTTAGAACTCGGCAATGAAACGTTGAAGGACTGAGGCGAAATGTATCACACGTGATGTTAGTGGGACAAGGGAATGAAAAGTTAAATGACAAGAGACAGAATGTATGCCAAGGTGAAGGTAGTGGGGGTAGATAATGGAAATATAAAGGACTGAGAACAGAGGCATGTAAAGGATGGTAGAAGCCTTGGATAAATTTGATTTTTTTTGGAATCATGATTTTATTGTTGTGTGATCAAATTCAATGGCCTGGATCTTCAGCTGTTTACTTCAGATAAATAGTGATGACTCAGAATATAGATATATTACTTAACTTTCAATCGGCATTCTTGGGTTAATCTTATATATTACACGCGGTACTTCAATAACAAAAGAATATTGCGTCCTACACTTATCGATAGATTATGTTAATGTTATTCATTCGCCAATAGAAAAAAACATATCTTCTCGATTGGGTAGTGAAATTCCTGCTTCGGGAAAACGCAAAAGTCAAATTTTAATGCAAAAGCCAAAATTTTCGTATCTCCTTATCTTATCTATAGAGACGCTCCTTCTATGCAGAAGATAATTGCGTCCACAGATCACGACAGATGATCTGTTGGCAAGTGATGCAGCGTTCAAAGGCCACGGTTTTGAGGGTTCCACGCATTACCCAGCCATCTAACTAGTGTTAGGTACCCATTATGAGCTGGGTGACTCAGGGACGCCCTAGGCCACGGGAACAAATCCTTGCCTTCACGTGGATTCGAACCCGTGACCATCGATACGCCAGTCGATCGCGCTGCCACTCGACCACCGCGTTCCTTAGTTAGAACATATTTACAAAACCTATGTCAGCAGTATCTAACCAGACAGTGAGCAAATGCACGGGAACTACTGATGCCATTCCGTCAAAGCAAGACCACGACCAATCTTATTGTAAAACTCCTAGAGTAATTTCGGGTGTAATATCCCAATGTATCGCCAACTATATGTGAATTGTAAAGTGGCTTTTGAATTATGACATCATCAAATGCAAACAGCTAAAGGTGAGAGCGGGAGTTTACTTCTGAGACAAACTTCCAGACCTACAACATACTTACTACAAATAATCTCTTAAGAAAGATCCGAATTGACCAGAGGTATAAAATGAGTCGTCCGCATCACAGTTTGTTAACGTAGACGTGGGCAGAACACTGTCAAAACTGCTCTTTACTCAACAGACTAGACCATACAACTGGGAGTCGAGCTTTCGGAATTGAGCCCGGGCTGTGAAACAACGACTCGTTTGTTGGCATAAGGCCCCAGCTGGACACAGCAAGGAAAGTCAGGGCACCAGGCATCAGGCCCAGCTGGAAACAGCAAGGAAGGTCAGGGCGCCAGACTCCAGCTGGACACAGCAAGGAAAGTCAGGGCGCCAGGCATCAGGCCCAGCTGGACACAGCAAGGAAAGTCAGGGCACCATGCCCCAGCTGAACAGAAAGGAAACTCGGGGTGCCAGGCCCCAGCTGGACACAGCAAGGAAAGTTAGGGCGCCAGGCGGGTCCTATACGCAGAAAATGTTATGTGACACGTCCATCAGATTGAACAGTTTGCCATCGTATCAGACGGGTCACCCCATAATGTTATATGACACTGTACATCAAATTCAACAGGTTGCCAAGGTATCAGACGGGTCAACCCATAATGATATGTAACGGAGAGGACTAAACAACTACAATCAATGTGGTATGGCTAAAAGAGGGCCTACAACTTATACTAAAAGGCGTTGTTATAAACAATGCGAAACCGATTCACAGAAAAGCGTCAGGTAGGTCTGAGTTGCAGGAATTCAAAGAACTAAGTCAGAGCTCTACCTTAGCTCTAGCAACACAGTAAAGGAAAGACATTAAAGTCAATTCAGTTAGACCGTCGTTGAACATGTTAAAATGAAATAATCAGTTAAAGGAAAGCATGAAAGTACCTATGCATAGGACACATATGACTGCAAGGTTGGATCAGAGTGGCGAAAGAAGAATATGTACAGACATTGTATTAAGAGAGGGAAAGTGTTGGAATAGTGAAAGTGTTTGAATAGTGAAAGTGTTTGAATAGTGAAAGTGTTTGAATAGTGAAAGTGTTTGAATAGTGAAAGTATTAGAATAGTGAAAGTGTTTGAATAGTGAAAGTGTTTGAATAGTGAAAGTGTTAGAATAGTGAAAGTGTTTGAATAGTGAAAGTGTTTGAATAGTGAAAGTGTTTGAATAGTGAAAGTGTTGGAATAGTGAAAGTGTTGGAATAGTGAAAGTGTTTGAATAGTGAAAGTGTTTGAATAGTGAAAGTGTTTGAATAGTGAAAGTGTTTGAATAGTGAAAGTATTAGAATAGTGAAAGTGTTTGAATAGTGAAAGTGTTTGAATAGTGAAAGTGTTAGAATAGTGAAAGTGTTTGAATAGTGAAAGTGTTTGAATAGTGAAAGTGTTTGAATAGTGAAAGTGTTGGAATAGTGAAAGTGTTTGAATAGTGAACGTGTTTGAATAGTGAAAGTGTTAGAATAGTGAAAGTGTTAGAATAGTGAAAGTGTTTGAATAGTGAAAGTGTTAGAATAGTGAAAGTGTTTGAATAGTGAAAGTGTTGGGATAGTGAAAGTGTTGGAATAGTGAAAGTGTTGGAATAGTGAAAGTGTTTGAATAGTGAACGTGTTTGAATAGTGAAAGTGTTAGAATAGTGAAAGTGTTGGAATAGTGAAAGTGTTTGAATAGTGAAAGTGTTTGAATAGTGAAAGTGTTTGAATAGTGAAAGTGTTTTTGAATAGTGAAAGTGTTTGAATAGTGAAAGTGTTGGAATAGTGAAAGTGTTTGAATAGTGAACGTGTTTGAATAGTGAAAGTGTTAGAATAGTGAAAGTGTTAGAATAGTGAAAGTGTTTGAATAGTGAAAGTGTTAGAATAGTGAAAGTGTTAGAATAGTGAAAGTGTTTGAATAGTGAAAGTGTTGGGATAGTGAAAGTGTTTGAATAGTGAAAGTGTTAGAATAGTGAAAGTGTTTGAATAGTGAAAGTGTTGGAATAGTGAAAGTGTTGTAATAGTGAAAGTGTTGGAATAGTGAAAGTGTTGGAATAGTGTGCCGTGATGTAAAGAGTGTAAGGGGACATTTTTAATTGAAGAGATCAAAGGCATATCTCTTCAGACCCGACATTTGACGATCATTATAAACGTCAAATTCAAGTTGGACTACGACATCAAAATGACGGGTTGAAAAAACAGACTATGGTATATGGTGACAGATGGCAGAGACATAATGGAGATGGTACTGACAGATGGCAGATACATAATGGAGATGGTACTGACAGATGAGAGAGATAAACTGAGGGAAGTAGAAATAAGCATGGCAGACCGATAAGCTTGGTGTCAGGTGTGTAAGCGATAACAATGGAACGTGTTGAGACAGCAGGCGAGGAAATGTGTGATAAATCTTTGAGGTAGTGTCCGAGTTAATCTGTAGTAGATGGGACACAAAGATCTGTGAAAACGGAGAGCAATGGTAGAGAGCGACGGAGAATGGTGGTGACTTATGGGAGGCCGAGGAAAGTGGAGAGATGTTGGAGAGGCAGGCCGAGAAGATGAGTATAAGGAGGGTAGTGGCGAGACCTAAAGGAAGTCAGACGGGGTTTTAGGAGGCAGCCGTTAAAGGGGGGTGTGGGGACAGAGCAATGCTTAAATTTCCCGGAAATGGAAAAAAGCGGATGGACAGATTAAATATCCGCGTGGTTGAAAGTGGATAAATTAAGGTCACAGACGGTGAATGGTAGCGCCATCTGGAACCTTACCTTCGTCTCTTCTCTTTAAAAAAAACTCCTTGGTCTTTTGTCGGAATGCGGCGGTAATAAATGTTGCCATTTTGTTAAATTCATTAAGTTTTGTTTAATGAAAAATTCCGTATTATTTATTATTTCCCGTGGGGCGCAATAATTTTCTGTTTAGGAGGAGCGTCTGCAATAGATGTGATAAAATCTTTTGCAAACTGTTCCGTTTTTTGTTCCTTCTGTATTGATAATATAGCCGGATAATAGCCGGCCATAGCGTCAAAATTCTACCCTACCCCTCCCCCTTCCCGATAAACTTCAAGCCTTGTTACGCCGCTGTTGTGACCAGTTCTGACTAGTTCCTTGCTTGATTAAGATCAACTTTATTTATCCTCGTCGGTATGTTTTTTTTACGTCTAACACTTGGGGGCAAAACCGTCTGGAATCTTACTTCAATGCATAACTGCGATCTCTCGTTTTCACACTCGAACACCAATTTATTGAAGTAATCCAATTATTTGGGAGACCACCCTGTAGACATATTTTAATTGGAGCGTATGGTCTGACTTGGGATTTGAATTGGCCGAATATCATTTTATTATGTATCTGTTGTACTTGTACGTACATAAAACACATATCTTCTAGGAATTCGCTTTTGATGCACGTACATAAAACGCATATTACTTGGGCATGTTTCATTTGATATCTACACGTAGATAAAATACACAACACTTTGCCACGCGTCTTTGATAAAACACAAAGGCAGGGGCAATAGGAAAAGGGGGGGGGGATGTTCCATCGGGAGTTGCCTTGAATTGAAGTAAAATAAACAATAGAATTATTGATGTAAATTAAACTACAGAATTATTTATTTTAATTAAAGTAAAGAACTGTTACAGGAAATTAAACTATAGAATTAATGAAGTAAATTCAGCTTTCTAGCTATTGAGGATTACATTTGAGATTTTTAAGCTAATAATTTTTTGACATATAAATATATCCTTAACTTAAATCTATGATGCTATCTATAAAATGATTTCAGCTTTGATCGAAACATTGCGAGTCATAAAGAAATAGAGAAAATGTTAGCTTAGTAGACATCACATCGCAATATGTTTATTTTTAATGCGTTATGCCTGTGACACAACATATCATATCGCCTTCCATAACGACATCAATCAAGTCTATACAAACTTCCTACTTCCTGGTCTTGTGCTTACCATGTTTGTATCTGGTGGCTGTCCTCAAAATATTCATTTGTTTGCAAAACATCCCGTCATTTTATAAATTTTTATTAACGATGATTTCTGTATTTTAAAAAAAAATTGATAAAATCTTATTTATTTTGTAGAATCACTCAAACGGTCTCTCGACGGGGCCTCGATTTCTTCAAAAGTATTTTTATTCGCCAGGGCGACTAAATAAAATAAATAAACAAAATGGACGAAAATTTAATTTATTTCCTAATATTTACTTCTTCTTTGATAGAATTATTTTTTTAAAAATCTTTAAATATTTTTTATTAGAAACAAATAAACGGACATTTATGAAATAATTAAATCAATGGAGTTATATTTTTTATGTGCTCACCTATACGTCATGC
The DNA here is from genome assembly GCA_944989445.1 of Ampullaceana balthica. Classification (NCBI taxonomy): domain Eukaryota; kingdom Metazoa; phylum Mollusca; class Gastropoda; family Lymnaeidae; genus Ampullaceana; species Ampullaceana balthica. The sequence goes on from CALYLW010000200.1 coordinate 19,954, forward strand.
ATAAGTTGGACAAATCACGAGAACCCTAGACACCATCATCGCTAGCAGTGCTGTTTCAAAGTAACGAGCCCCAGCCATTGTTTCGTCCACTGCAGACGACAAGTGTGACATAAAACCGATAGGAAATTCCCACTGATTCCTTTCATATAGCGACTGAAGTCTCTGCACTGCTCGTATCTCATTTCTTTAGTGCGCGGTTACACTGCTTTCGTGCTTCTCAAAGTGGTGGTCCGCGGACCAGGTGCCGGTCCGTAGGCCATCCGATGCCGGTCCGCAGGAAGTTACCAAGAAAGGACATTTCGCTACCACGTCAGTACAGGGAAAAGAGCTCACCGGTCCCTGGTGCAATGAAAAAATTCCTGCCAGTCCGCAATGCTTAAAAGTTTGAGAAGCACTGTGGTAGACAAGATCAATTTTTCGGTAGAGAATTTCGGCTGACATTGGGTCGACTATGAAAACTCTGGCCAGCAAATCTTTTTATACAATTGTAACGCTTTAAGTCTAAATCTGACCATGCCATTTATTTTCTGGGGGGAAAAAATAGAATTCAAAATAATGAATGATACTATTTTATAGCTATTAATATAATGTATTAACTAAACAACCAAAAATCCCAATACATGTACATCCTTCTTATATTAATTTTTTTTTAAATTAAAGCTTACGATTTAAAAGTAATTTTAAAAACTTCATCGGCTTTACTTAAAAAGTGCACCTTAAAAGTTAAAAACATAAATGTGTACTTACTAATATTAGATCATCTTAAAATTTGATGAATAATAAAAAAAATAAAACCATTCCCGCAAACAAAACACCTTTTAAATGCTTCCAGAGGCATCACTAAGGGGGTGCGGGCGGTGCGGACCACACAGGCTGACACCATAACAAGTGGTGACACCAAAATGTTCAATTCTGTATGTTACTGTTATTTGGCACTGACAGACTTGGAGGTCTATGGGTTTAGTCGTGAGTGGGTGACACCATGAGCTACCGCAGTGGATGACATCAATCCTAGTGACGCCCCTGAATGCTCTCATACAGTTTCATTAAATATGTCTAGGTGTTATCTTAAACTAAATCGCCAAATATATTTTTGCGCATTCAATTTTAACAGAGTTGCCCATTGCAAAGTGTAATTAGTTAGATATTTGCGCTTTGAGATCGTGGTGCTGTTGGCGATGTAAGAGAAAGGCGTTCACGGGAAACAGGGTTTGGGTAGACTAATGGAGTTAACCGTACGATGTATAATATGGTCAACAAAAATAATAACCAGACCATCATCTCATGTTTATATTTAACTCCTGGTCCGGATGCCTAAATGCCTTTTTGTTGTTTAAAAATCTCTCAAATTTCTCCCTCTTCTCGCGACCACTATGTGTCCTTATACAGTCGAACCTCGCTAAGTCGATCTTCCCTAAGTCGAAAACCTCCCTATATCGAATTGTTAGGTCCCGGCCAAATTCCATAAGACTGATATTTTTTAGATCTCCTTAACTCGAAGATTTTTTTGGATTCCAATCTCCCTTATTTGAATTTTCCAAGGCGTTTGGGTTATTATTCTGGGTGACATTTCAGAACACGTGTTCCGTAGAGCCACGTAAACGTCTATTTTGAGACCAAACATGACATAGACAAGAAAAGGGAGTGCGTGGAAGAAGGTTAACTAGCCCGCGTCCCTTTGCTGCATGATGTGACTCTATTTATGATGTGACTCTATTTAAAAAGAAAAATCGTACACCCCCCATCCCACAGTGGGGGGGGGGTAAAATGTGCGGGGGAGGGGCTTTTTAATAAGTGTCGGTATGTCAAAGCCAAGTTGGTTTTCATTCATATGAAACATCAGACACCGCCTCTCTTTCCTGACAAGCCTTTTTACCGGTATGGCTGTTCACCCCTCTTCAATATCAACATTTTACTTGATTAATCTGCGCCTATTACGCCATTTTCCCTTACTCGAAAACTCCGTAAGTCGAATTTTTTTTCGGGTCCCTTTGAGTTCGTCTTAGGGAGGTCCGACTGTATTAGCAGTGCTCAGTAGAGGAAGGGGGTATGTCACGCAGAGATCTTAAATGCTAGGCGTCTGAAATCAGGAAAAATTATTGATTTTATTTCTTCGGGATTGTTGTATGTGGCGGGGTGCGCGACTAATAGTCGGTGTCATTTAAGAATATGATGAGATATTTTGATTTTAGGATTGAGAGAAAAACACACGAGGTAAAGAGAAATTTGTATGAGTTACGAATGAAGAATGTAGGAAAATGAAATGAAGCTCAAAGAAGCGATGCATACAGCGACCCATACGGTAAATGGGAATTATGTTATCCGCAGTTCTGTTAACACGACATGGGGACGTTTCAAATTGAATGGACCAATCTTTTTTTAAAAAAGAACAACACCATAACTCGGCATGGTGACGTTCAGTCCCCATTCATCGACACTTATTTGTTTTCCTCTGTTATAACGACTTCTTAAATGAAGTAGCAAGGAACAGTAATAGATGTTTACATTAAGTGTTGGGAAGTAGATATGGTAGATTGAAGCGAAGTTTGCAGCAAGAATGTCAGTACCACAGTTGATACAAACGGATGTAAAGGCACGTGTTCAAACATTATAATGTATTAATGGTTTTATTTCCATCTCTCGTCCAGCTGTGTTATGAAATGCAAGTAGTGTGCACATGCAGCTGAGCTGCAAAAAGTCAGGTAACGCGTTGTTACCAATTCAAAACAATGTGTGCTCCTTATCAGAACCCACATTCCCCGACTCAAGCTTTAATATCCACGACACTGAGATTATCCGAGGTCGAGACGGCGGGTGCAGCCTCGAATGGAGTGCAGACTGGAACTGAGTGCAGACTTTGAGACAAAGTAAACGTGTTATTCCTCAGACTGAGCCAAATATAATACAGAACCGACAGTAAAGATCGGGACATGGTGACCTTATAAAGGGTCATTGTTCTTCTAATAGGGAAATTCTAGGCTAGCAACGATCCCGTCAAACATTGCCTGTGTTATTTTATGAATGCGATCTGCGTGATGCACCAGATGTGTGACACTGATAGTGTCTGGTGTAGCAGGTTTGTGAAAGCGATCTGGAACCAATAATTGGCGGGCAACTATATATAATTAATACGTTACAACTCGTGCAGGGGCCAAGTGGCGTCCCTAGAGGAGGCGAAGATTTGAAGGGGTGGGGTGGGGGGGGGGAGAATTCAAAAGGTGATGACGACTAGTAGAAATGAACATTTGTAGAGTCGGTTTAAACATTAACATAATTTGATTTGTCCCTATGCAGTATGGACATTTTTGCCAACACACAACAGGGACCTCTTTGACCCAGCACAAAAGGGACTTCTTAGTCGCCATGCAGTAGGGACCTTTTGTCTCCACACAATAAGGACCACTTTGCCCCCCACACATACTGGACCTCTTTTTCCCCGCACATGGGGACGTCTTTGCCACCGTTCAATAGGTACCCCTTAGTCCCCGAGCAAATTCAAAAAATATTTTTGAATCCAAAATTTTAATTTACATATCTTAATCTGTCTAGTTCATTAAAAATTCAAGTTTTAAAAAAAATCATTTCTTTCTTCCAGAACGTGTACAGAATATCATGATCATTCCAAAAATTTTACGAAACCGCCTAAATGGGTTACTTTGTGAAACTAGCACTCGACATACGGGCACCACATTTATGCCACAATAACATTACCATAATTGTGGCTTTTCTGCTCGGATGCATCTCTCTTGGTGTTTTCCTAACTCCCCGTGAAGAGCCATCACCCAGTGCCACGGTAAAGTCAATAGTCGGGCAACGGGCCAACTTGATGACAGTACAGCTCTCTCTCTCTCTCTCTTACTTTAGAACATATGCCTTCCGGGCGGTTGTAACCATCAGCATACAGCGACTACCATCAACAACCACCTACAAACATCAACATCCACGTACTACCATTTTTATTCACGAATAACATCAACATTCACGGAGACTTCCATCAACATTGACCCATTACCATCAACTACTACCATCAACATCCACCGACAGACATCCAAAGACTTCCATCAACATCGTTGTGACGAGCCCTCCCCCCGCCCCCGTCGTTTGACCGGCATCAAACGCAATCTCCAACAATATCAAGATTAAGATGACACAAGTCTGCATCTATCACCGATCACAGGCTGGGCTTTTAGGAAATGTTCTTTTATTCAAATTTCTGGCGTGATACCCTGATTTCTATTCATAGCTTTCAGCCCAGTCAGAATACGAAACCATGGCAACCATGTCTGGCCGCCCCGGTTAATGTATAAATAACCTCACCGAAGTAAGAAGTGCCAGAAAAAAAGTTTTCTTTAAATAAAATTAGCTTATATGAAAAAACTTCATTTGTTGACACGTAAAATAAGGTTAGCATGAAATGCCTAAAAAGCACATCTCCATATGATGGGTCTGCATGTTTAATATTGGTTCACTATGGTGGTGGTCAGTTGTATTTCATGCTGTCCTTGTGTCAGGGGCGGATTAAGACTGCTCGGGGCCCCTGGCTGCAATTCAAACTGGGGCCCTGTCCAGGCAGAGTAATTTTAAATAAAATGATCACTAGCAGTCTAATATAAGACTGTGTAACTTGTAATGCAGGGTGTAATAAGACAAAAAATTAAACAGTAGTCAATTAAATTAATATAAAGTTACACGAATCTACACTTCATTATTTCAATCTTTAGAACCTTCGTTTGCGAACTTTTCTCACGGCGAGATTTTTAATCAAGTCAGTAAAATTAAGTGAGCTTACGATTTCCCTTTCAATGCTCATTAAAGAGAATGATGACTCAGTCTTTGTTGTCCTATGCAACTTCTAATTTCATAAATTATTTTTTTCAACTTTGAAAACGATCGCTCTCACCTACACTTTTATGTCATCAACGGGAGATACATGCAATGTGTAAATTTGGAAAAGACTGTGTAAAATTTAGCTCATTCAAAAACAGCAACATATTTAGCTCTGTGCAAGTATTTAGAGTTTCAAATTGTGCTACTTCCTTTTCCTGACCCTGGGGCTGGACAATAAACTTTTTGAAGAGTTCTGAAAATTAGACTAATTCTGAAGGAAAGCAGTCTTCGAAATCACTTGAATATTCTTCCATTAACTTGGCTGCTGCCCCCTCGGATGGCATCATTGCTGAGCTCCGTAAGGTTTGTAAGAAAGCCACATTTCTCATGGATGCCTTTATAACTATATGCATCTAACTGATGTTGTAGGGCTGGAGAAAGTTTATCAATGAATACCAGAAATACATCAACCTTGAATTTTTGTCTCGGAGAAAATACTGTTTTGGCTGATGTCTCTTCATCAAGATGACACTTTCTCTTTCTTTAATCACATTGAAGATTGTTTATACTCTTTCTCCACGGACATATCCTTTCCTTTTTCTTCATAGAAATCAAATTCAGAACGCTGTCTTTTAACAAACTCAAGAAGATATTTCAACAAATGTATCTTGAAGGGTTGCTTTCATTTTCTGAAAACATTTTAAAATTGTGTCCCAAATTTCAAGTAAAATAGCGAGTTTCAGTTGATCAAGTTCCTTCCGAAATGCTTCAAGTCGACTGTCAGGCGGCTGATTGTCGTCAGTTGCCAATTCTTCCAGTCCTGCAATATTCTCATGGTATTATTTATTAACAGATCTTACAGCATCATGTCGGGCTGACCATCTTGTGTCAGACAAGGCTTTGTTAACATGTAACATTTTCCATTGTTTTTGAAGACCCTGCCAACGATGAATAGATGCAACAAGCCAGGTATATATATTTTGCAGAATGCAAAAATAAGTAAATAAAAATTTAAAAATCTGGTTGCAGCAGGACAACCTTCTGATGCACTTTTCCCAACCAAATTAAGGGAATGAGCTGTGGACGGCACATAATGAGCAACACTGCACTTCAAACGAAGGATAGTCTGGACTCAGTTTTACTTCCAACTTATACTTGCAGCATTGTCGTATGACTTTCCACGGCAATCTTGAATTTGAATGTCAATTTCTTCCAAAATATTAAAAATAATTTTGGGCAATTCCTGATCCAGTATGGGACTTAATTGGTATTAACTTGATGAATCGCTCAACAGGAATGAATGGTATTTAGCTAATAACGGAACGCAACATGTAATTCAGGTTAATTAGGGACACCGACATTTAATGTACATACGGAAATCACCTATGATCCTCTCGTAAGCCGAACAAACATTTTCCCCTAGCTTTTGTCCCAAAAAAGTCGGCTTTAGAACGAGTATATACGTTACTAGTATTTAATTACATATTTATTCGAATATCTACTTCTTACTGCAGTCTGTCTGTAGGTCGAAGCCTCGAAACTCGTAAACAGTGTACTAACTTGGAAGTTGTTTAAAAATTCGATTATTGAATTATGCTCTACTATATCAGAGTTTTTGTCGTAAGTTTTCCAAACTAAATAGAAGTCGATTGTTTTTCTAAAGCTAGGTTTCCCTAGATATTATTACAAATGATGACGATTTCTAGTATTTCACACTCTTCGACATTTTCTCTTGATAAGTAGATGATATTTTATTAATTTATTTATATTTTCAAGGCTTCATGTAAACATTTGCCCACCTTTATTATAGAAAATAATAATTTTGGGGGCCCCTAAATCATCGGGGGCCCCTGGCTTTAGTCCGTTCAGCCCCCCCCCCTCTTTTAATCCGCCGTAGCCTTGTGTGACTGTAGCAGGTCAACTACAGCTGTCCATATGAGAAGTTTAGCATGTCACATACACCGGTCTTAATGAGAAGTTTAACATGTCACATACAGCTGTCACTGTGTGAAGTGTAACAAGCCACATACCGCTGTTCTTGTGTGGAGCATGGCTTTTCTAAAAAGTCTACATCCATTCAGATAATATTTAACTTTAGGACCACGAAACAAATGCGTGTCTCAACTGTCCCACAAACAACTCATTCATAATAAATTATATCAACACTACAGCTTCCACGTGAAACCCCGTTCACTTATTTGAATGTAAATATTAAATAACTAGATACACCAAGTGGCGTAGCATACGCCGCAGACTTGCTCATAGATAGTGCAAAGAACATGTGAAGAGAAAGGACACAAACAGCAGTACGAAGAAATGAAAACAAAGCGAGCGAATGTCGGTGGGAGGGGGGGGGGATAACGGACGAATTGTTGATCTCGAGATATGCGCACTTCGGTCGTTGCTACCTGCCCCCACGCCGACCACACCCTTTACTACCATCGTTTGCCAACCATAAACTGTGATTGGTCGACCCCAGCGAAGGTCTTTCATCATGCTTATTTTCATATGACTTGTTCTTGTTCTGGTGAATTATATATATATATATATATATATATATATATATATATATATATATATTTGTATGTGTCCGTGTGTCAGACGACCCTATACGAATTTTGTATCCCGTCATTATTTTTACATCTGTCATTTTACTTTTTTCTACTGCAGGAAACTGGAAGAGGATTACATTGAATTCGCCACTAAGATCGAGAGGGAGTCTTCCCTGTCGGACGTCACGGTACCCGGCACGGCCGTGTGTCCGGTCTGCAACAAAACTCAGCTCATCTTGAACCGGGACGGCACGGGATCCAGTATGACCGTCTGCGTGGACTGTGAGAAGAGGACCTGCCCCGACTGTGGGGGGTATCAGACTGCCCTCCAGACTAAGGTAAGGGGGGGAGAGGTTTTTTTGTGGACGCCGTCGCCGGGAGTTTGAGTGAGGCTGATAGTGGCTGAACGTACGCAGCATCGGCTCTCAATGTTGAGTTAGATCAGCAGGAGTTAAAATGCTCATACCAACTGAGGTCATGGTCAGTGAGTCCAGGCAGTCCAGTCAGAGCTGTTACGCACCAAATTACTGCACCAAAAAATAACTCTTTGAGTCAGTCAGCACTGTTTACAACACAAATGCTGACGTCAAATCAAAGGTTCCTGCGTTGTTTGGTTAATTTTAATCTGGAAACCAATATTTTTATATTTTCTTTTTCTTTTTTTTCTTTTTTAAAGAGAGTGATGTCCCTTAGCGTTAGGCCAAAGTGAGTCAGTCATACATAAATGAGGGTAAATATATATATGATAATAAACTAACTTGGCCCCGGGGTCATAGAGGGGATGGCCAACTCTAATGGCCTATCGAGCCTCTTAATCCCAATTCACATATCTTAGGCAAAGGAGCATCACAAATAGAATATTATAGACCCCTTTGTAGTCCACGACGGACTATGGGGCAGGTGATTAGCGTTCACAAGTTTTTAGCCACCACTAACGAGCAGGGACGGAGTGGCCAGTACCTGGGCTCCGACCCGCGACTCGGGATCTGCCTCGGATCGATAGTCCAATGCGCTACCACTTAGACCATCGCGCCCCTGGAATATAATAGATGTAGTGTATTTCTATCTTTATTTTCGACACGGCAAATGTTAAAGAACTGAATGCTAAAAAAAATTGATGATATATTATTTGATTATCTTATCCAGGACAAAAGTTTTATGATATACAAATATGTAACGTGAATGAGGATAGAAGTAGATTAGCGATGCATCTGACTTCTCGCGGGACAGCAATTTCAATTTCCCGTGCCGCATGCAGCGAGCTGGCGGGACGTTGCTTCAGAGGTCAAGGCCCTGGTCTGTGTCGGGTTGTTTTAGGGTTTCCCGCCATCATGCCAAATAATGCCTAGTGCTTACGACTATTAGGAATTCCTTTTATTATTTTTTTCATTTAAAAACCCAACATGCATTATGTCGACCGGTCTGTCAAACTGACACTGCTATTAAAGCCAACAGGTATTATGTCGACCGGTCTGTCAAACTGACACTGCTATTAAAAGCCCAGGTATTATGTCGACCGGTCTGTCAAACTGACACTGCTATTAAAAGCCCAGGTATTATGTCGACCGGTCTGTCAAACTGACACTGCTATTAAAAGCCAACAGGCATTATGTCGACCTGTCTGTCAAACTGACACTGCTATTAAAAGCCCAGGTATTATGTCGACCTGTCTGTCAAACTGACACTGCTATTAAAAGCCCAGGTATTATGTCGACCTGTCTGTCAAACTGACACTGCTATTAAAAGCCCAGGTATTATGTCGACCTGTCTGTCAAACTGACACTGCTATTAAAAGCCCAGGTATTATGTCGACCGGTCTGTCAAACTGACACTGCTATTAAAAGCCCAGGTATTATGTCGACCTGTCTGTCAAACTGACACTGCTATTAAAAGCCCAGGTATTATGTCGACCGGTCTGTCAAACTGACACTGCTATTAAAAGCCCAGGTATTATGTCGACCGGTCTGTCAAACTGACACTGCTATTAAAAGCCCAGGTATTATGTCGACCGGTCTGTCAAACTGACACTGCTATTAAAAGCCAACAGGTATTATGTCGACCGGTCCGTCAAACTGGCACTGCTATTAAAAGCCAATAGGTATTATGTCGACCGGTCTGTCAAACTGACACTGCTATTAAAAGCCCAGGTATTGTGTCGACCGGCCTGTCAAACTGACACTGCTCTTAAAAGCCAACAGGCATAATGTCGACCGGTCTGTCAAACTGACGCTGCTATTAAAGCCCAGGTAGAGATTAACATCATATTTCCGACGACAGAGATTCAAACGCTTTAAGTGCGTAAATTGTTTGTTTGTTTTGTTTTTAGGGAAAGTCGAATATCGATGTAGTCAATCTGTGACGTAAAATGGGTGTGAAGTTGAAACTTGAAAGAGTTAAGGGCGTGGAAAATGTGTGCGGTGGCGTAACAAGAGGGGGAGTGGGGTAGTCATACTTCAAGCGCGTTTCTAAAATAACAAGAAAAATAAACAAACCCGCAAAAACAAAGTTTTTGACTATAAATCCCTTATATATGAGACATAACTAACAGTATTGATTATTTTCAAACATTTACAGACTGACACCGAGTGATGTCCCTTGTCTTTAATAAGTGGGGGTGGGATGTGAGGGGGGGTCGGCACGACGGTCGGCGTCAACTCAAACTCACGTGGAAGTGGAAGAAAAAAACAATAACAAACAGTGAATTTGAATTACATACCTCATATAAAGATAAACTAAAAATGCATTAATTTAATTACGGTACGATCGATCGATCTGAAATTTTGATACGATGCATTGTTAGGTGAGTCGGGTCCGTGTGCCAAATTTCAGCTCGATCGGATTACTGGAAGTGGGTCATTTTTGACTTTTCTTTTTCCGCCCGTCCAGCCCATGAGATGATGAGATGATGAAATGATGAGAAGGCCGCGAAGTTAATATAAGGGATTTAATAATAGCATATGGGAAATGGGCTGTTCGCTCTACTACTAGATTTGGGGGGGGGTGTTCTATCCGCCAGTGTTTAGTTAGCGGGTTATTTCTTGTTAATTCTAAAAATAAAGCCTCAATTTTATAATCTAAAGAAAAAAAAATTTCTGAATCGGCTCCCGTTCTTACTGCGGATCGACCAACAATAAACACTCCCCAATGGACCTCCTTTCCAAGAAGACCAAACAGCCTTTAGTTTGTGACGTTACTAATAATAGCCCAAGTGGTTTGCTTGAGGCCACCAACAATAAACGTTAGTAAAGAGTGAGTCGAGTTAGCTCCCTGCCAAGGTAATAGCGGTCTGTGCTCGTGAAACCGTTCCTCCAATCTTCTCCAAGGGGAGGAATCAGTGAATCGACTTTTTTTTGGGAGGTAAGCTTCTGTAACACTGGGCCTTGAGGGGCTTTCGGAATGAAAGCAATCTGTTTAAGGCAAGGTCAAGGTTGCATGGCTTTGTGAGGCGTCCTCCAAAATCATTGTCATTAATCTCGTCTAAATATAGTAAAGAAAATTAGGCCTTTTTTAATTGATTGCTGAAATTATATGTTATATAAAGATAATGGAGTATCCTAAAGAATCTGATTCTAAGGAAAAGTATGACTCTTGACTAAATTTCAGAATGTTATTTGCTTTAAAACAAGTGTTCGCTTATGTTTATAATATGTGTGTGAGAGCATTATTATTTATACACCAATCACTTTCAAGCGTTCATATATCATAATAGTTCTTAAACATGACAAACTAAAATATAAGTTCAAAAATAATATCAAAGTATACATAAATCTAGTTACTGTTTCATCTGGTCGTACAATAACTTCAACAAACACATCGCAGTCACTATCAATGCTTAGGCAAGCACTTTATGGCACCAAAAACAAAACAAACACAAGTCACGCCCACTATCACAGGTTACAATCCATGTGTAACGATTCCAAGATAACACCTATAATCATCTATGAGTTATTGTATGACCATTTTCTTTATTTAATTCTTATCAGAGTATTGGAAGTTAAGGCCAATACTTTATTTAGTGATACCCAGTCCAACGTTAAGTGAATGCTGTTATTTTAAACTAATATTTACTGGACCGCTTGTAAAAATCCAACATGTTATTATGTTGCAATCTTATCCCGCATGGATCCGATCAAACACTTAAAAACAATTTTGTGAGGCATCGCTAAATTATAGACTTCTTAAGATCATCAATCGTTTTTTTTTAATTCTCAAGAAAATCAAAGTGCGTATAGGTCATTTAGAAAATATTCTGCCAGGTTTTACCTGTGATTGATCAATTGTTGCCAGCTTGCACCAGCAATCATCAGCATGATGATGAATGGCACGTCGACTTTTAAAATGCCACCTTGCGTAACAGTTGATTGCCTCCCGTTTTCTCTGGTCCACCGCCTGGTTTGATGGCCTTTCTTTTAGTCTGACCTTTGCCTGGCTCGCGTCATTGGGTCCCGCCCCTTTTAACATTTGAAATGGCAATGTCTTGTTCCCCGACTCAAAGTGTCTGTTCCACGTACATGGTGACAATTATGCTTCGTCGTTAAAACAAAAGTCGCGTCTCTCAGTGTATTGTAAATGTGTGGAAATGGCAGATCAATGTTTAGGGAAATGATAAATCAATTTTTGTTGAAATTATAGATCAATGATTATGATTAAGAAAACTGTAGATCAATGGTTTTAGAAATAATATATCAATGTTTGTTTTTTTTTAAATCGTGTAAGTCATTCATAAAACAAAAATAATTTAAAAAATAATGACTAATGCTTGTGCATGTTGTTGTTGTTGTTTTGTTTTGTTTTGTTTTTTTTTGGTTTGTTTGTTTGTTGTTGTTGTTGCTTGTTGTTGTTCGTTTGTAAAATCTATCGCCATTTCGATAAATTTTAAGTCATAAATGAGTTTCTATTAGCGACATTCAAGGCTTTAGTATTTCCTCCACATATTGGTAAAGGGAATTTTCACCCACGTTAAGAAGTGAAAGACGCGAGACATAATTTTACTACTAATAAAATATTTACAAAATCTTTTTTTTTAAAGTACACGCTTTTATTTACATATAGAAAGTGCACTAAAAAGAAGAAAATAAAAATTTTCGATCCGTGAACCTATCGACTGCACATAAAAGCATGGGGCGCCCATCACAACTCTTTTCTTTTTGCAACTACTCTTTTGCATATAGATAAATTTTTCTAATTAATATGATAGTAGCATGTATATGGTCAAAGTTGTGAAACTTTTAATGTTTATTAATATTCATATAAATTTGTATTTATTTTTTTGCAGCCTTGTACATGATAGCGAGTTGTGATGAGGGCCCCCACGCTTTTATGTGCAGTCGATAGATTCACGGATCAAAAATTTTTATTCTCTTCTTTTTAGTGCACTTTCTATATGTAAATAAAAGCGTGTCCTTTTTTAAAAAATAGATTTTTAAAATATTTTATTTTCTACTTTTTAGTAACAAAATTTTTTAAATCAATTTTTCGACCTACTCAATTCAATTTAATTAGTCAAACTTCGTTGTCTATAACTTAAATGTGATAGTGGTAAAAAGATATAATTACAAATTTATGTATTTTAAAAAAAACAGTTTCCCCAACTGAAAATTGAACCCAGTACCTCCAGGTCGAAAATCCATTAAGCCAACAATTCGGCCAACTAGGCTGCAGAAATGCCAGTTGTTCCTCTTGTATTATCATGTCAATTTAGATTTAGTTTCGTATTACTAAGCTGTTTAACACCTGGAATGTGGTCACCGATTGCTGGTGGTGAACTCCGGTGACATTCACGTGAAAGTCAAGAATAGCACGGATACAGATTATATATAAAGATAAACTAATAAATGCATTTATTTAATTACGGTACATTCGATGGATCTGAAATTTTGAAACAATGTATTGTCATCCAAGATCTATCTGTGGTAAAATTTTGAGATCTCTAGGACCATCAGAAGTGGTTTAATTTTACGTTACAAGATTTGACGGATACAACATACAACATACAAACAGTGTGAGTTAAATAAAAGCGTGTAAAAAACAACCCCGTAAAAACAAAGTTTTTGACTATAAATCCCTTATATATGAGACTTAACTAAAATTATTGATTACGTTCAAAAGTGACAAACATTTACAGACTGAAACCGAAATTATCTCCCCTGGCTTTAAAACTGGGGGAAGGGGGAGGGGGTGTGGACATGGACGGGTTGCGTCAACACGTTAACTCAACTCCAGGTGGTTTACCTGGTTTAAACACGAGATGTGTTCACCGGTGAAGTCAAGTGACCCGTAAAATGTAAACGATAGGGACCGCTACATATAGTTTATATAGATAAACTAACAATTCATTAATTTAATTACGGTACATTCGATAGATCTGAAATTTTGATACGATGCATTGTTAGGTGACACGGATCCGTGTGCCAAATTTCAGCTTGATGGCTTCACGGGAAGTGGGTGATTTTTTACTTCTGTTTTTCCGAGGTGCCCAAGACAGACAGAGACAGAGACGGCGGTGAAGTTAATATAAGGGATTTAATAATAAAACAAACCCGTAAAAACAAAGTTTTTGACTATAAATCCCTTATATATGAGACATAACTAATAGTATTTATTATTTTCAAACGCGACAAACATTTACAGACTGAATCTGTCTTAACTCAACTTTGCTTCATAACTCTGGGGGGGGGGAGTCTGGTCACCGATCGCTTGACCGAGCTCAGCGTGACACGTAAAATGTAAACAAAAGCACGCCGGTACTTCGATGGGTCGCGTCAACGCGTCAACTCAAACTCTCACGTGGAAAAAAACCAATAACAAAAAGTGAATTTGAATTACATACGTTATATAAGGATAAACTAAAAATGCATTAATTTAATCCGATCAATCTGAAATTTTGAAACGATGCATTGTTAGATGAGACGGGTCCGTGTGCCAAATTTCAGCTCGATCGGATCACGGGAAGTGGGTCATTTTTTACTTTTTTTTTCGCCCGCCCAAGACAGAGTGAGATGACGACAGAACGACAGAGAGACAGAGACGGCGGTGAAGTTAATATAAAGGATTTAATAAAAAGTTCGTCGATCTAAATCATCAAGGCTGGGGCTTAGTGCCGCTATTTAATATTTTTTTAAATTGTTTAGGGTCAACGAATGAAAACGTTTCCATATTTTTGTCATGCCATTGATTGGCTACAACTGCTTCACATGCGTATAGAAACAGTGAGAGGAAAGCCTTTACAAAAGTTTTGTGTTAATTTGAGTGCACTTATCTTTTCAAAATACATTCTTCGACATCCGGCCTGAGAAATTATTTTTTATTGGCCCAAGAATAAAACATTAGACCAGCGTCTTCTTTTGAAATAATATTTTTGGGCATCATCGCCATCAAGCGTTTACATGCGCATGGGTGATCACATCACGTAGATTTCCGAAAAGGTGGCGTCACAATCGCATCAGATCATTGATCTACATTCCTTGCATCGTTGTCAAAATATGAAAGTCTTGCAGCCCGAGGCTAGGGCGTCATAATCGTTTCTTGTTGGTCATTAAACCTAAACAGAGCCCTTTAAAGAAAACCGATTACGTGGACGTATCTTTATAATGTTCGTTTACGTCCCACGTGACGTTCTCTTCGCAGGGCCGAGCTATCTAGCTCTTTTGGCCTGGCTTGCAGTTCCTGCGGCAAGCCTCAACATAAAGATATCCGTCTTCAGTTGTAATGCTGCCTTGAATGTCCACATTCCCAATCGCTGCAGAGCAATCGGCCAGCAGATGCATCTGTTGCCAGACATTTTGGTAAAATGTCCTTGTCGTTGTACCATCAGCCCAGCCATTAGGCCATTTCTCAAGAAATCGGTCTTTGAGCCAAAACTTCATTCCGAGTGGAGTCGTTGGTTGTTCTATTTGACTATGGGCTGCACCTTGTTGTGCAACCAGGTCTGTCAGCTCCTGCTGTGGTACATTTGCGTTACCTGTGATGTACTGTAGTATACAATTAACGTTTAATGTAGTCTTTTTAAAAATTATTTTTAAATATCTCTTCTCCAATCTCTTCGTTTGTGTTAACTCATAATAAACTCGAAATGACTTTAGAAAAAAACAAATTAGAATGAGATTGGGGTCAGTTCATTTCTGGATTATTCCTTTAATCATTATATTTTTAGTCAATTTTTTGTGTTGCGAACGCAAGAGATCTGCTCTGTAACACATTTTACAACACACAATAGGGCATATCTATATGTCCGTCTCACATTAGTTTTGGTAGACATTTATTTTATACAATTACATTTCATTAATAAATTTTAAGTCGAGTTTTTTTTAAATTTATTTTTTTTAAAATAGTATTACGTTATTTATATAATCTGTATCTTTCAAAATATTCTTAAGAAAACCTCATATGGATGTATCATAAATACATCATACCATAACATATTCTATTCCACATAAAAATCTGACCACTTGAGTGCATGGCCAAAACAGTCTGACCCCGTGTTTACTCAAGCACGGCTCAACAGTCGTCCACTAGAAACGTCTCATCCACAAATAATAAAAGAAACTAATATCGCCTCACTCCCACAACCCTCCCCCCCCCCACGAGGAGACGGACTATTCATTAACATAGTCGGTAGCCGTGGACCTCTCCCGTTATTGACAGAGTCAGTTTGAAATAGTGATCCGACCAGATATCGTCAACACGGCGAGGCGAGGGATTGTAAGGAATTACCGACCACAAAGTAAAGAGATGGAATCTAGCAGAGATTGCGTTTTGAGTCCCGGCCATCTTAACCCATGATTAGTTCCTTTGATTTCATCGGGGGGGGGGCTTCTTAAAATATGTTTCCCCGGTTTTTAGGATTTCAGTCCGTTAAACAAGAAGACAGTGGAAAAGTTCGTGAAAGAAATCTGCATTATCATTGTCATATCACGTGATTGCATTATAGATAATGAGACGAGTATATTGTTGTTTTTCAGTTCAAAAATTCTCGATCTTCTGAACACGTCTACAGAATTAACGTCTAGTTGAATGTCTAGATTGGTGTTGTATAATGTTAAAATTGTTCTTGTAAAATGTTTAGGTTGTTCTTGTAAAATGTTTAGATTGTTCTTATAAATGTTATCAAGATCATATCTTCATTTCTACATGTTAACTCTCTCATCAACATCCTAAATCCATAATTTCCTTTTATTTTTGTGTGTACTAACCTTCTTCCCACCTCATCATTTTTGTCTCAGCTTTACCACATAATGGTGACAAATTATATTCTTAAGTATTAATTATATACATCACGTAAGTGAATTAAATGAACCTTGGAAATATTAACACAGAAAATCCACGATTTTGAGACCCATTGCTTTGACCGAATAGTTCCAAGAGTTCCTGTGAAGTTGTTATAATCATAAAACCGTGATACCCCCCCTCCCCCGGCCCCCCACCCACCACATAGCAAATACATTACTAGGGATCTTCAGTTCATTTAAAGTGCTGGGACGTCACAAAGTTGGTCGCAGGTTCCTGTGGGGCGGGGAGGGGGGGTAAGCGTTTGGAAATTAATAAGAGGAGCTAGGGGCCAGGTTTTTTTTTGAAATTGTTTGTGGCCTTGTTTTATATGACCTTTTTTAATGCTTAAAACTTTTTTTTTAAATTGTTTTATAGTTTAGTTCGTTATGCTAATAAACTAGATCCGTTTATTGCAAGTTGAATACTAATTTGTTAAAAATGTGTTCCTTATTATACATCGTCTCGAAATTACACCTAACAAACAGTTTTTACATCAGATAAACCATTAAACCATTATATGACAAGAGTATTTAAATTAATGTCAACACGCATACCACTAGTGACAAAAAAACTGCCATTATATGACAACACACTACCATTGACCACAGACATGTAATAAATGATGACAAGCTCAAAAGGAAGACCGCACCATAATTGACAAGCATTGCAAGTTTTAGAGACAGCACATTTATCCTATTTTTTTCTAACAACCCACCTCGAATTATTGACTGCAAACCTACACAATTTAGCGTCAAACCTTTTTTCGGTGATAACGCAAGTACAATGATGAATAAATAAATAGATTTGAAGATGTTTTTTCCAGAAGAGACAAAACAGTTATCCTTATTGACAACAAAAATACCTTTTACGACCAAAAAAAAACCTACATTAGTATCACATTAGTAACAGCAACTTTCAATTTGTGGTTAAACTCCTTTTATGTATCCCTTCTTTCATCTATTCCTTACCGCGTGTTCAGAAACGTTTGTATTGCAATTTGGCTGTCATTCATTTCTTAGGAGGGGAAAACACTAGAAATTTTAAACACGGAAATTTCACGTGCAGTCCCACGTTTCCATTGTCCGTTTGCCGGACACTGTTCCGGTTATTGAATATATGAAGGAGTTGCACTTCTGGCCTTGTTTCATTGACTGGAGATTCATTGCAACAAACGTTAAAGCAGTCATTGTCATATCATTGCAACAAACGTTAAAGCAGTCATTGTCATATCATTGCAACAAACGTTAAAGCAGTCATTGTCATATCATTGCAACAAACGTTAAAGCAGTCATTGTCATATCATTGCAACAAACGTTAAAGCAGTCATTGTCATATCATTGCAACAAACGTTAAAGCAGTCATTGTCGTATCATTGCAACAAACGTTAAAGCAGTCATTGTCATATCATTGCAACAAACGTTAAAGCAGTCATTGTCATATCATTGCAACAAACGTTAAAGCAGTCATTGTCGTATCATTGCAAAAACGTTAAAGCAGTCATTGTCATATCATTGCAACAAACGTTAAAGCAGTCATTGTCATATCATTGCAACAAACGTTAAAGCAGTCATTGTCATATCATTGCAACAAACGTTAAAGCAGTCATTGTCATATCATTGCAACAAACGTTAAAGCAGTCATTGTCATATCATTGCAACAAACGTTAAAGCAGTCATTGTCATATCATTGCAACAAACGTTAAAGCAGTCATTGTCATATCATTGCAACAAACGTTAAAGCAGTCATTGTCATATCATTGCAACAAACGTTAAAGCAGTCATTGTCATATCATTGCAACAAACGTTAAAGCAGTCATTGTCATATCATTGCAACAAACGTTAAAGCAGTCATTGTCGTATCATTGCAACAAACGTTAAAGCAGTCATTGTCATATCATTGCAACAAACGTTAAAGCAGTCATTGTCATATCATTGCAACAAACGTTAAAGCAGTCATTGTCATATCATTGCAACAAACGTTAAAGCAGTCATTGTCATATCATTGCAACAAACGTTAAAGCAGTCATTGTCGTATCATTGCAACAAACGTTAAAGCAGTCATTGTCATATCATTGCAACAAACGTTAAAGCAGTCATTGTCATATCATTGCAACAAACGTTAAAGCAGTCATTGTCATATCATTGCAACAAACGTTAAAGCAGTCATTGTCGTATCATTGCAACAAACGTTAAAGCAGTCATTGTCATATCATTGCAACAAACGTTAAAGCAGTCATTGTCATATCATTGCAACAAACGTTAAAGCAGTCATTGTCATATCATTGCAACAAACGTTAAAGCAGTCATTGTCGTATCATTGCAACAAACGTTAAAGCAGTCATTGTCATATCATTGCAACAAACGTTAAAGCAGTCATTGTCATATCATTGCAACAAACGTTAAAGCAGTCATTGTCGTATCATTGCAACAAACGTTTAAAGCAGTCATTGTCATATCATTGCAACAAACGTTAAAGCAGTCATTGTCATATCATTGCAACAAACGTTAAAGCAGTCATTGTCATATCATTGCAACAAACGTTAAAGCAGTCATTGTCGTATCATTGCAACAAACGTTAAAGCAGTCATTGTCATATCATTGCAACAAACGTTAAAGCAGTCATTGTCATATCATTGCAACAAACGTTAAAGCAGTCATTGTCATATCATTGCAACAAACGTTAAAGCAGTCATTGTCGTATCATTGCAACAAACGTTAAAGCAGTCATTGTCATATCATTGCAACAAACGTTAAAGCAGTCATTGTCGTATCATTGCAACAAACGTTAAAGCAGTCATTGTCATATCGTTCGAAACGTTGACAGTAGACTGATTGGCAATCCTTCAAAGTTTCAATAGACGGTCACAAGTGTATTCAGTTTTGATTGACTTAAGTTAAAGAGATGGAGAAATATAACAACAACAGAAAGAAAGAAAAATAAAGTGGAGAGAACGATTACAATGGAGTATTTGACAACATTAAATCTCACTATGGATTCTAAAACTAAATGAATATGGATTTTCTTAAGAAGAAAAAAAAATCCTTCTATATATAGTTTAAATTTTTAAAGGGCCCCAGGATCTATTTAACAATTGATTTCTTATATACTCGCTAAAAAATAAATTAAAGACTAGACTGTACATGTATTTACTATTCCCTTTTTTAAATCCTTTATATTAACTTGTGGTGTCGGCGGCCGACTGACCGACCGACCGACCGACCGCCCTTGTCGCCAAAACTTTTGAGCGATTTTTAACCCACTTGCTCGTAAGCTAGCAAGCTGAAATTTTGCAGGCAGTTTCGTACCGATAATAAAAACAATGTATCAAAATTTAAGATCGATCCCAGGTACCGTAATTAAATTATTGATTTTTTAGATTATTTATTTATTCCTATGTATCATGCTATTTTTTTGAGATAGAGCGTCGCGGTGCGTATTATATTGAACAACCTTTCTGTCGCGCATTAAGGTGCGTATTTTATTGACAGCTCTTTTTATAAACATATTCCTGATCTGTGCGCATTATATTAAACATGTTTTACGACACAACTGCAATTTTGTATTTCTGGATGGTCTGGCGCTGCGTATTATAATGAACATTCTTTTAGGTACTTCTCGTACATAAAGGATTTATAGTCAAAAACTTGGTTTTTTACGGGTTTTTCTTATTTAATTTTTGTTTTAAAATCTAATTCGTCAAACATGTGATAAATAGAATATTACAGTTTCAAAACCTCGGAATGTTTACAGGCTCTTATGTTAGTCTTCAGCTTTTGCAATGTTGGCCAACTCATCTCACATGATGTCTCATTGATCAACAGGCCATGAGTCTGAACCCAGACCATGCAGACGTTACATTGACAGACCAGACGTTGCGTTGACAGACTAGACGTTCCATTGACAGACCAGACGTTCCGTTGACAGAAAAGACGTTCCGTTGACGGACCAGACGTTCAATTGATAGACCAGACGTTCCATTGACAGATCAGACGTTCCCTTGACAGACCAGACGTTACATTGACCGAACAGACGTTCCGTTGACAGACCAGACATTGCGTTGACAGACTAGACGTTCCATTGACAGAACAGACGTTTCATTGACAGACCAGACGCTCCATTGACAGAACAGACGTTACATTGACAGAACAGACGTTACATTGACCGAACAGACGTTCCGTTGACAGGCCAGACGTTCGGTTGACTCAACAGAAGTTCCATTGACAGACCAGACGTTCCGTTGACATAACAGACGTTCCGTTGACAGACCAGACATTGCGTTGACAGACTAGACGTTCCATTGACAGAACAGACGTTTCATTGACAGACCAGACGCTCCATTGACAGAACAGACGTTACATTGACAGAACAGACGTTCCATTGGCAGAACAGACGCTCCGTTGACAGACCAGACGTTCCATTGCCAGACCAGACGTTCCATTGACAGACCAGACGTTTCTTTGACAGACCAGACTCAAACATGTGAACTAAAACTCTGTAGATTAATTAATGCATGCAGGCAATAGCGCGTCCGCTCGTAGTCTAGATTTATGGTATTACATTATTTAAAGTCGGGGTTCCTAACCAGTGGTGCATGCACCCCCAACATGAACGATTCAGAGGGGGAAAAAAGAAAAAGAGGAATTTTAAAAAAGAAGGAAGAAAAAAAAAGAAAAACTGATATTCTGAAAAATGTAAAACATAAGCAAGGCATGCCGCGTTTTATTTATACTTGTTCACTCATCGTTCTGCGCGAGTCGAAAATTGACGGGAACACTTTTTCGCAAAATGAACGGTTCGCTCTACGTGTTCCTCGGAATTTCATGCTTCCTCTTTGGAAAAAACTGTGCAATGACAACATGAAGCCTGTTAGACTCCGATTGCACTTGGAGAAAGTCCATCCATCCTATTCCAAGGACAGTGTTGAGGTCTTCAAGCAGAAGAGAGCTCGCTTCTTGGCCTCAGGTACCTTGCCCAAGCTTGGATTTTATTTTGTCACAGAAACCTGCACTGGAGGCATCCTTCAAGGTTGCATATCTTATTGCAAAGAACAAGAAGCCCCACACCATTCGAGAAACTTTGGTGAAGCCTTTTGCTCTGGAGATGGTGGAACTGATGTGTGGTCCATAGCAGAGGAAGCAGGTTGAGAAAGTCCCTTTATCCAATGACACTATTCCAAGATTAGTGTCATGGCTGCAGACATTCTGGATCAAGTCTTGCGCGAGATGAGAAGCAGAGTTTTTTTTCCATTTAGTATGCAGCTGGATGAATCCACTGATGTAGCACAATGCAGTAAGCTTCTTGTATTTGCAAGATATGTTCACAGTGGATTGCTGAAGGAGGAATTTCTCTTTTTTAAGCAACTCCTAGCTACTATCAAAGATACTGATGTGCTGCAGCTAGTCAGGGCATTCTTCGCTGATAACCAGTTTGACTGGAATTTCTTCAATTCGCACAGATGGTGCTCCCTACATACTCGATAATAAGTCAAGATTTTCAGCACTGGTAAAGAAAGACGTTCCAGATATTGTCACTGTATCCTTCATCGTCAGGCCATGGCATGCAAAACTCTACCTCCAACCTTGAAGTCAGTTCTTTCTACTGTAGTCCAAGTTGTAAATGTTATCCGATCACATGCCTTGAACCACCGCCTCTTCAAGTTGTTCTGTCAGGAGGTGGGCTCTGAGCATGAAGTTCTGCTCTAACACAGTGAGGTGCGCTGGTTGTCCAGGGGACGGATACTTTCTCGGTTAGTAGAACTGAGAGTGGAGTTTGTCAGTTTCTTACGAGAAAAAGAGATTGACTTTGCTGACAAGTTTGACTGTCCAAATTTAATTCATTACTTGGCATACCTGGCTGATATCTTGAATGAGTTGAATACATCTCTCCAAGGACCTGTTGTGACTGTAATGGATGCTACTGAGAGATTGCAAGGTTCCTTAACAAACTGCCACTATTCCAACGACGACTAAAAATGTCCAACTTGGCCAACGTTCCACTCATGGATTAAGTTGTAATATCTGCTTCAGGAAGAAGCACTGAGGGATTACTGCCTGACAACATCAAAGGGGAAATTTCAGAGCACCTTTCAAAATTGCAAAGGTCCTTTGATGGGTATTTCTGTCAAGACATTGCTTGGAAAGACCTTTAGATTCGCAATCCTTTTCTCTGTGACTTGGACAACATTGATGACACTGACCTTGCTAAAGATGACCCGATTGATTTGAGAACCAGAGAAGAACTGAGGAGTGCCTTAAGTTGCAATACCTTGATTGAATTTTGGTGCGCCCGGCTAGATTCCTACCCACAACTAGCCAAAAGGGCGCAACATTTGCCACAATATATCTCTGTGAAGCAGGATTCTCCACACTTTTGACGATTAAAACCAGGGAAATGAATACGTTAAATGCAGAGGATGACATGAGAGTTGCTTTGTCCAAAACAGTCCCCAGATTTAAATCGCTGATTGATCATAAGAAGCAGCAGAACTCTCACTAAATTCCCTGTTGCCTATTGTCAAAACTGTTGTGTTCCTAAAATAAACATAGTTTATTATGCATTTTCTGCAAGTTTCATGAGGGGGTGCATTAACGTTTTTGGGCATCCAAAGGGATGCATGGACCCCAAAAGGTTAGGAACCACTGATTTAAAGGTATTAATTATTCCTTATTTTCATTTTCTTCAATAGCGTTATAAGTTGTTCTTATTGAAGGAATATTATTTCCATCCAAACTGTTCATGAAAATTCGTTCATTGAAGGTACTAAATTTGAAACTCAACGTCTGCACACCAAACGCTATTACCATACATTCATACATAACTAACAACATTGTCTGAATCTATTGTGACAGTCTTGAAAAGGTTCATAAGCTCAGCCAACATAAGCTAGCATAAGGCTACGTTTCTCTGAGGAAAGTGTTGCCATATTTATTTATTTTTGCAGAGTGCCATGTTGTAAAATGTGTGGGCGTGGATTAAGATAACAAATAAAAAATGTCATATGTTGTGACTGAGTTACAAGCATTTTAATTTTGTTGTTGAGCTTGATCTTGTTGCTTTTGTCATTTTTTTAGAGTGAAATTTTGTTGGAGAAAAGATGACAATACTATAGCGGTTTTTCAAGACATTATAAATGTCGTATTCCATTTTAGTTTATTCTGCGTACCTAAAAATAAATAAAATGTGTTGGGAATAAAACTAGATCCAGAAATAATGTGCTGATAAAAAGAACTCGTAAAAATCCAAGTTTTTCACTATAAATCCTTTATGTACGAGACATAACTAAAAGAATGTTCATTATAATACGCAGCGCAAGACAATCCAAAAATACAAAATTTTAGTTATGTCTCGTAAAACGTGTTTAATATAATGCGCACCGATCGGGAATATGTTTATAAAAAGTATTGTCAATATAATACGCACCAAATCGTGCAACAGGCAAGTATTAATAAAAAGGTCGTTCAATATAATACGCACCGCGACACTCTATCTCAAAAATAGCATGATACATAGAGATAAATAAAATAATCTAAAAATTCAATAATTTAATGACAGCACATGCGATCAATCTGAAATTTTAATACTTCGTTTTTATCATCAGCATAAAACTGCCTGCAAAATGTCAGCTCGCTAGCTTACGAGGAAGTGGGATAAAAATCGATCCAAAGTTTTTTCGACATCCAAGCAAACAAGCAAGCAATCAACCAGACACCACGAGTTAATATAAAGGATTTAAAAATTGTGACGTACAAACTGTTTTAAAACTTTAAGCACACCGATGCCACATTCATTTCCTTTGTAGATTGGGCAAAAATAAACAATATTACGTCATTGATTTTTTTCCATTGAAGTTCATCACATTTTGTTTACATAACTACACATCCGCGTTCTTTAACAATAAAAACGTTATCAATTTTAGCCATCATCTGACGTCATCGTAATTTGAAATCAAAACAATACGTAATTTCGGGT
Organism: Ampullaceana balthica; assembly: GCA_944989445.1. Classification (NCBI taxonomy): domain Eukaryota; kingdom Metazoa; phylum Mollusca; class Gastropoda; family Lymnaeidae; genus Ampullaceana; species Ampullaceana balthica. Next base: position 44,568 of record CALYLW010000200.1, read on the forward strand.
TTTCTCATTATTATAATGTCATTGTTAAGGAAAAAAAATCAACCAGTTAATAAATTTATTTAAGATGACGTTTGGAACCAGTTAAAATTTATAAAAGCGGGTCGTATTAGGCCCGTGGGCCAGACTTTGGAAAGCACTGCTATAACGTTATAAGGTGTGTGCGAGAGAGCAAGACAGAGACAGTCTAGTCTAGGAGATGGGGAGACAGTGAGAAAAACAGACAGAGAGACTTTGGGATGAGGAGACAGGGGGCGAGAGAGAGAGAGAGAGAGAGAGAGAGAGAGAAAGAGAGAGAGAGAGAGTTAAAAGCAAACGTGCTTTATGTAAATTCGTGAAATTCTTCGAGTGTCTTGTTCGGGCCACACTGGTTTTTCATTCTTTCCACTTGACGTTAATCACGCGGTCAAGCAGAAAGATCTCACAGCCTCCAGGCATGACCTTTCCTGGTTTACTCTGGCCACGGTGAATTTGGATTGTTATTGTTTATTATCAGATCTCGTCCCTTCGACGAGATTATTCATGATTTTTAAATTTAAACCCCAGGACTGTAAAAATCTCCTGACCCGAGTTCTGTCGGGGAGCCACAAGGTCATGGATGATACGTTTGATCTGTAGAGCTCATGATACAAATGGATACATTAGCCATGTTATATAGTACATGGGAGCAGCACAATGAATACTTGGGGAGAGTGATAGTATGACCATTCTTTCATTAAGATAAACACTTACTTAAAGTCGTCTGTTTTCTGTATACATATGTAAATATTCATTAAGAATAACATGATATGCTTCTTAAAAATGCAGAATATTCCGTTGAATTTTCATATACATGTACATGTAGTTTATGAAAAATATTAAATTTTCTTTAACGGCGGGTTGTATTTTTGAACTAGTAAGAGACGCGTTTGTTGTGATGACACTGAGCACGCGCAACAAGGTGACTGAGTTCGGAGACTGAGTTCGGAGGCTAGTTCCGAGGTTGAGTTGGGAGGTTGATTTTGGAGACTGAGTTCGGAGACTGAGTTCGGAGACTGAGTTCGGAGACTGAGTTCGGAGACTGAGTTCGGAGACTGAGTTCGGAGACTGAGTTCGGAGACTGAGTTCGGAGACTGAGTTCGGAGACTAAGTTCGGAGACTGAGTTCGGAGACTGAGTTCGGAGACTGAGTTCGGAGACTGAGTTCGGTGACTGAGTTCGGAGACTGAGTTCGGAGACTGAGTTCGGAGACTGAGTTCGGAGACTGAGTTCGGAGACTGAGTTCGGAGACTGAGTTCGGAGACTGAGTTCGGAGACTGAGTTCGGAGACTGAGTTCGGAGACTGAGTTCGGATACTGAGTTGTTGGGAGGTTGATTTTGGAGGCAGATTTCGGAGACTGAGTTGGGAGGTTGATTTTGGAGGCAGATTTCGGAGACTGTTTGGAGACTGTGTTCGGAGACTGAGTTCGGAGACTGAGTTCAGAGGCTGAGTTGGGAGACTGAGTTCGGAGACTGAGTTTGGAGACTGAGTTCGGAGACTGAGTTCGGAGACTGAGTTTGGAGACTGAGTTCGAAGACTGAGTTCGGAGACTGAGTTCGGAGACTGAGTTCGGACACTGAGTTCGGAGACTGAGTTCGGATACTGAGTTGGGAGGTTGATTTTGGAGGCAGATTTCGGAGACTGAGTTGGGAGGTTGATTTTGGAGGCAGATTTCGGAGACTGTTTGGAGACTGTGTTCGGAGACTGAGTTCGGAGACTGAGTTCAGAGGCTGAGTTGGGAGACTGAGTTCGGAGACTGAGTTCGGAGGCTGAGTTCCGAGGCTGAGTTGGGAGACTGAGTTCGGAGACTGAGTTCGGAGGCTGAGTTCCGAGGCTGAGTTGGGAGACGAGTTCGGAGACTGAGTTTGGAGGCTGAGTTCCGAGGCTGAGTTGGGAGACGAGTTCGGAGACTGAGTTTGGAGGCTGCCTGCTTGCGCTGTGAGGGGAACTCGAAGTGGCTTTATATGTAGAGCAAATGGAATTAAAGTCAGTTGTTACACAGACGGAGGACTGGTGTCTTGACTTGCAGTTGCACTATTACACTCATCTTACTTCAAACCAAGACTTCCGCACATCCGGTCATCTTTTAGGCAATTCCAGCTAGCCCTAGCCCCTCCCATCCCCAGTACCTTTAATAAAGTTTGAACTTTTTATATTATAACGTTTATTAAAAATATTGATATTTTAATATCCCACCAACAGATTTGTTACATCAACAGTATATTAATTCCCCTATGAATTTGCTTTTATAAAGACTTAAATGACGTTAAAGATTTGTTGGTCATGGTGTTTCTCCATTGCTTGGGTGTTCTTATTTCTGTGCACTCGATTCCCTTCAGTCAGCCAAGCCTTGTATTTAACTATAACACTGCTTTCAAAGCTACACCTTTCTACGAGCCTCGTACTAAACACTATATTATTGCTATTTTTTGTGTGCTTCATGTGATCAGTAAACTCTTTGTAGTAAGGCTCTCAATAAGGAATAGTGTGAAATATCATTTTCAGTCTTTATCATTTTTAAGCAGTAATTTGTTTTTCAAAAAGGACTTTGCAATGTCTCAAACAACTGTATAAAAGTAAATTTAATAACTACTGTTGATTAAGTTGTCAGAGTCAATATATATAATTCCCGTCGTCTGTATGGTTGTAATAATGTAATGCTGTTTCTAATTTTAGAAAGCAGCGCACCAAATTACATGCTTCAAAAATAACACTTTTCGAACGTTCCGCATAAAATTGTTCAATATGATAATAAATGAATCAAATAAAAATACATAAAATAAATGAAAGTTCTGTATTACTTTATTTTTTTTATCTGATGTGTATTTATTTTTAAAACTTCCGTCATTAATAATGTAATATTAAACTTCCTTAAATATAGACAAAGTATTTTATAATAGGGGTTGTAGGGCGCCTACGGCTCCCACTTTTGTTTTGGTCAAAAAGCCCTAGTAACTTATCCTTGTATGATAAATACTAAATATTCCTGAAATGTACACAACGTATTTATATAATACTAGCATATCACCCGTCAAAAATGACGGAAGTTTTCAGCTGAAATCTAATTATTTTATAAAAAATGCACTTTTTTAGGGCGCCCACGGCGCCGACTTTTTTCAAAAGACAAACTAACTTGTCCTTGTTTGATAAATACGAAATATTAAACTTTCTGAAATGTACACAAAGTATTTTATAATAGAGGTTGTAGGGCGCCTACGGCGCCCCCTTTGTTTTTTGATTTTATAATTAACCATCACCAAATCCTCTTTTTACATTGATCCCTTTTCCAAAATTAAAATATGAGGGAAAACCATGGCGTCATATAATATTTTTTTACAGCGTATCTATAAATTGCACTTTTTTTATGCATTGGTGCAGTAATTTGGTTTTCCCTGCTTTCTAAAATTAGTAGCGTCAGGACTGACAGACACTACTTGCGTGACATTGCAAATTATATTGTTTACTAGCGTATCACCCGTCAAAAATGACGGAAGTTTTCAGCTGAAATATTTTTATTTTATTAAAAAATGCACTTTTTTTAGGGCGCCTACAGCGCCGACCTTTTTCAAATGCCCAACTAACTTGTCCTTGTTTGATAAATACGAAATATTAAACTTTATGAAATTTACACAAAGTATTTTATAATAGGGGTTGCGTTTTTTAATTAACCATCATCAAATCCTCTTTTTACTTTGTTCCGATTTGTTCCCTTTTCCAAAATTAAAATGTCAGCGAAAGCAATGACGTCATATAATATTTTTTACAGCGCATCTTGAATTTGCACACTTTTTGATGCATTGGTGCAGTAATTTGGTTTTCTAAAATTAGTAGCGTCAGGACTGACAGACACTACTTGCGTGACATTGCAAATTATATTGTTTAATTAATTTTTTACAGTGCTAATCACAATCACCACACTATTTTTAAAGTAATTTTAGAAAGCATCGCACCAAATTACTGCACCAAAAAATAACTCTTTGAGACAGTTAGCACTGTTTACAACACAAATGCTGACGTCATAAGTTCGTGCGTTGTTTGGTTAATGTTAATCTGGAAACCAAAATTATCATGATTTTTAAGTCTATATTTTCATTTTTTTAAAAAGCAGAGTGATGTCCCTTAGCGTTAGGCCAAAGTGAGTCAGTCATACATAATTGAGGGTAAATATATATATGATTCTAAAACCCAAAGCGTAGAAGACGGAATAAATTTTACTGAATTACATTTAAAAACCTTGCAGAGTCAAAACTCGTGCAATCAAATCTATAGATGGCCCGCCATTAAATGAGAAGAACGAATGGCTTACACAAAGGATGAACTGGGTGACGGCTGCCCTCTCTCGTCTCCAAATTTTGTATTATCGTGTCGTCCTCCAGAGATGGCTTACGTAGGAGTTAAGAGACGGTAAAAAGCTTCAAACGCAAGCGAATAGATCAGGTAGTTTGAACATAAGAATAGAACATGCTTTAAAACATAAGAATAGACCAAGCTGTTTAATCATTAGAATTTATGGTGCTGTTTAAACAAAAGAAAATGTAGGCTGTTTAAACACGAGAAAAGACGAGGATGTATGATCCTACATGTGGAAGAAAATCAGAAACCCCGAGCCTAGTGCTCTTCATGGGTCTTCCTGGAAGACCCTCCCTAGCTATCTGGCCCCCCTCCCCCAGAAAAGGACGTGACAGCTGGGAACCCCCCCCCCGGAGTGGTCGCTTCTAAAGCGGCCACCTGGGCATCCAGGACAGAAAGTCGAAGATGCCTCCCACTAAATTGCATGGCCTCACAAGGAGGGAGTGGAATTGCCTTACTATGACCCGCTACCACTTTGGCGCCACCCCGGCAAAGCATACGAGTCTCAATGGTTAGGACCGCCGCTATGCGGGGGATCATCAATGACCTACCTAGGGTGCAACCCCCACTGGAAGGTTTCCTCAGAGCTGGCGTCCGCTGCGTTCTTTGCGGTTCCTTTTGCTAATCCGTACTGGCGCTCCTGGCCCTAAACCGGCACCGCTCATTGGCGTTGCTAGTAAAATTGAGGGGGGCGAAACCGTCGCTTCGGATTTACCCGACCCTCAACGGGTACTTTGGATGTATGAGAATATATGATGCTGTGTAAACATTAGAATAGACAGTTTATACACGAGAATAGACCAGTCTGTTTATTTACGATAATTTATGGTGCTGTTAAAACGAGAAGATAGGCGAGTCTGTGTTAGACATGACAATAGATGGCGCTGTCGAAGGCGTAAAAAAGCAGCTATGTAAACAATCGTAAACAAATTATCCCAGACTCCTCTATCCCTTCATCAAAACGATCAGACTCTAAAACCAGACAGTCATACACATCGCCCACTGGCGTCGCCGTCTCGTCTTCCTCTGAGACAAACCGACTCAGATATTTCCGAGAAATCTTGTGTGTTTTTTTTAAAAACACGTTATTTTGGAGTGCACACGACTTTGGATTTCAGAGAGTGGAGCCTTTAAGTTGAAATAATGGATTTGTGCTTAAGTCATCGTATGGAGGCATTGAAAGGCGGGCCGCGGGAATGAATGGAACCTAACGATTTTTAAACTAGAAGCTCGCAGGCGTCAAGAGTTATGGGGCCGCGACGAGGAGGACATTAAAGTTACTAAAAGGTCATTTCTGGAAAAAAACGGTGACGAGAAAATCCTGTTTTTAATTAAATTTTGGGGAGAAGATAGAACGTGAGATTATAAAGTGAACAAGGGATAGATAGAAAAAGGATGTGTTCTATTTATGGGTGGGTGGATGGATGGATGGATGGATGGATGGATGGATGGATGGATGGGTGGATGGATGGATGGATGGATGGATGGATGGATGGGTGGGTGGGTGGGTGGATGGATGGATGGATGGATGGATGGATGGATGGATGGATGGATGGATGGATGGATGGATGGATGGATGGATGGATGGATGGATGGATGGATGGATGGATGGATGGATGGATGGAAACATTAGGGATCCCCTACGACCATCGGTCATGGGACTTTCTTACTTACTTATATAGATAGATGGTTGAGCTTTTGTGTTGCTATTTATATTTATCATTTTTTCATATTACATACATATGGAACCGAACGACCGCGACTTTACGGGGTGGCACTTTATGTCGAACTGCGTGAATTTATTATTTTGTGTTAGATTAACAGAAATCGGAATAGCCTTGACAAAGAAAGATTTGAAATGAGGCGCACAATTAAAGAGACTACCGATAGTCCACAAGTGAAAGATTTCTCTTATCAACTGCTCCCCCCCCCCAGAATATGACATTATATCAATTAATAAACACGTAGGTGGCCTCACAAAATCATTTACGGAAGGGAAGATAGAGTCTATAAGCTTGGATATAAAATAATTTATACTTTGATGATGAGTTTTCCCACATTTTATTTCAGTTGTCAGAGACAGTACATTTCTTTATGTTGCCTAAATTGTTTTGATTTCTCCGCCCTTAGGTTCAAGAATGGGTTTGTGTGGTTTGTGAGAAAAGGCGGCGCCTTATGATGACCACCGGGATGTGGTACCACGGCTACCACCCAGAGTCGGAGCTTCCCCTTGAGAAACACATTGTCGCCGGCACTGGGATGTCGTTGCTGGAGAAGGTAAACACTTCGTCTTTGTCGTGTCTAAACACTTCGTCTTTGTCGTGTCTAAACACTTCGTCTTTGTCGTGTCTAAACACTTCGTCTTTGTCGTGTCTAAACACTTCGTCTTTGTCGTGTCTAAACACTTCGTCTTTGTCGTGTCTAAACACTTCGTCTTTGTCGTGTCCCTGTCGTGTCTAAACACTTCGTCTTTGTCGTGTCTTTGTCGTGTCTTACCCTGGTCACAAATCTTTGCGTTGACCATGCTTCAAGTCGAACTTAACTTGCATGTCAAGGTTTTCGTATTAAACCCATTCAGCACGTAATTAGTACCTTCGTGGCTGCAAATAAATTCAAACCATTATTTATATAGTAACAATTTTTTTAAGGCTTAAAGCAGGCGACATGATACGGTTGCCAAGAAATGCTTTTTGTATTACATGGGAATTACTGTGGATGAAATATAATTTACTATGGAGAGATAATGTTTGGTTTTGCAATGGATAAGTAATGGAATGCAATGCAATAAAATATGATTACCGATGAATGATGTTTGCTGTCTTTTATCGGCCACAGCCGGACAATCGTATGACGTCGAGCATGGACACATCCATGGTGTCCAACGCTTCCTTCGCCTCGAGTCGAGACAGCCGGGACAGTCGAGGCAGTCGTGAGTCAAGGTATGTCAATGTGGTGGTCGAGAGTCAAGGTATGTCAATGTGGTGGTCGAGAGTCAAGGTATGTCAATGTGGTGGTCGAGAGTCAAGCAAGATATGTCAATTTTATGGTTGTGAGTCAAGGTATGTCAATGTTGTGGTCGTGAGTCAAGGTATGTCAATGTGGTGGTCGAGAGTCAAGCAAGATATGTCAATTTTATGGTCATGAGTCAAGGTATGTCAATGTTGTGGTCGTTTGTCAAATTATGTTAATTTTGTAGTCGGGTGTTACGTCAGATCTGTGTTGTAATAGGTGATGATGTTAAGCTTTCGCGACAGTGTTTAGACTTGATTTGTAGAGAGAACTATCTAACTGTCCCCAACCTTCATTATCTGACTATGTTTATCTATATTTCTGTCTGTATACGCATTTAAGTTTATTAAAAATCTATTAGCCAGAATTAATAACTAAGTATTAATAATAAATAAAAATAAGTATTTTAATGAATAGATAAAGATAAGAGTAATTTGTTTCACTAATCGACCGTCAAGTGTCATTTTTCTCCCCTGAATATTCTTCCTTTAAAACTTCTTCCGTATTTATGTTTTATCTTAAATTTATTCTGTCTCTTCATGTTGAGCGGCACACGCTCAAATTACACTGGATCTCAATAATAGTGAGCCGTCGATCAAATAAGAATGATAGAATCAATTATGAGTCTATTAGGACTGTTTGCATTCTTTCAGGGATGACAGTTCGCACACGAGCGAAGGCCGCGAGAGCAGGGAGGGCTCCAGGTGTGGGGGAGACAGCGGCCTCGGCATGGGCCTGAGCATGGACCTCAGCAGCCTGTCGCTGGCGTCAAGTCAGAACTCAGAGTTCGCCAGACAGGTGTACGAGCAGAACAGGATGAAAGGTAGGAGCATTGATACTCGTCACATGTTCGCCCACCCCCAGCTCCCACCCCCAGCTCCCCCACCGCCACGGGAAATCACTGCGGCTAAGGGAATTTTCGGCCCTCATCGCAAGGAGTCCACTGCTCGGTGTCGCCCTCCCGTTACTCCATATTTTGGGTATTCGATCTGAACCGGTCATTTGGGGCGCATCTCCCCCACCCACCCCCCCCCACCCCCGCAATCGATCCCCCGGTCGGTATTTTCGTCCACACAATTCGGTCATTATGTCGGTACGTGGTCCGACGATATTTCAGAGCTTCCTGGCTCAAGTTGTGGTCAGAATAGGGAGGGAATGGTTATCGAGTGAATACGTCATACACCACACGTTGTTTTGTGACGGAGGTCAGCATGGCTTTCAAATAAAACCAAACAATTGAGAAGTTTTAAAATATATGTGGCCTGAAAAAAGTTTTAAAACCAAAAGTTTTTAAAGATTTTCAGAAAGAGGTGTCAATAGGGGGCGGGGGGGGGCGGGGGGGGCGGGGGGGGGGAATAGCGGACCACACCGGTAGACACCATCCCACCGGGTGACACCATCACAAGGGGTGACACCATCACAAGGGGGGACACCATCACAAGGGGGGACACCATCACAAGGGGGACACCATCACAAGGGGGGACACCATCACAAGGGGGGACACCATCACAAGGGGGGGACACCAAACTGTCAAATTCTGTATGTTCCCGTTATTTGGCACTGGCAGACTCGGAGGAGGTCTATGGGGTAAGTCGTGACGAGGGGGGGGGACAAGATGAGCTACTTCTGCAGCATTAAAGATGTAAAAAAGCAGCAGAATAATTGGAAAACAGTGGCGTGAATCAATCGTGCTATTATATATCACATTTAATATCATCAAAAATACTTTAATGATTTATAATTATTCTGTTATTCCTAAATAATCATTAGGGGACCGCACGAGTATTAAAATTCGTTAAATTTCGTTTGTTCGGCGTTATCAACACCGTAATAGTTTCAAGCAAATGAATGTTATCTTTCATAAACATTAGATTCTCCGCATCACCACACCATGGATGACCTTGGCTAAGTATGACAGCACATTACTACAACATAATTATATTACGAAAAGTGCTAAACTTGTTTAATAGCTTATCGTGCTAATTAAAAGCTATACATTTAAACTCGGAAGCAATATGCCGAAAATTTCCCCACCTATGTATGTATACCCGCTGGTACACATTAAAAGATTCTATGCAAGCTGAAATAACGATGACATTTCCGTTACGATTTGTTTCGTGTTTGGCAACACTACGGAAATCACCTTCCTCCCATCGGTATATTCCCTGTCCTTGTATGTTCTAATTCATTTCACTGGTAAAAGCCGGGGCTTAAACCGTTTTTTTGATTAAGGGTTGTTTTCCTCGTATATTAACAAAGAAAGTTTCAGTTTTGATTCAGTGGAACTTTTGGGTCTCAACCTGGCATTTCATGCCCTGGACTTTAACATGATATGCTCATACAATATGTCGATAATTTAACACCAGAAAAGCTGAAAGTCCTAAATACGACGTTATCGTTATTAAAAATTGAGAAGAATTGAAATTGTTTGGCTACTTTGAAAGGATAGGGATAGTTGTACATTAAACGACATATCAGTATAGGTTCGCATTGAACAATAGATTGAAATCTATGTCTTATGTTTATTTTTATTTTATATAAAAAAACAACATTATTCACATTTTCTTATTGCTTCCAGCAGAATAAACTTGCTAACACCATATTTGTGTATTTAATTTTACAAAAACTAGCTTCAAAACCATTTCTAAAAGTGTATTTTGATATATGTATCATTTTTAAAAATAGTATAAGCCTTTTTTACTTTAAAAAATGTATTTCTTTTTTAACTTTTTTTAAAAATAACTATAGATAAAGATACCTTTAAAATTGAATAAAGAAAGAGTGTTGAAATTAATTTTTTTTTAAACTGACAGCGAACATTCTTTCACACGCTACTATTTGAATGTCCAAATTTTATCTGTCTATCATTTATTTTCTTTCTTGTGTGTTGCACCCCCTCACAGGGATCCTGATGTATATGATGGGACCATGTGGTGATTATTGCATTAAACCTTCAGTTTTCGCTTTTTCTTGTTTGATTTTTTTAAATAATTATTTTCATTACTAAATATTATTTTATTCTTTATTACATATGTATCTATGTATTTCATAATCAGTGTTTGTCAACCCAAGGGGAGTTAATATGAACAAATATGCATGTAATCGGAGTTTGTCAATTGCCATGTTCAAATTTTTTCATCCTTTGCATGTGCCATGACTAAATAAATATTTCAAAATATTTCTTTTGAAAATGAAGATTATAAAGTATTAACTTTTATGGACATAGGGCAGATATGCATCATGAAATTTGCTTCAGACAACTCTTTTTTTTGTGTGTTACACCTTATACTTATTTACGTAAATAGCCAAAAGTTCGAATCCGTAAAGGTGTTTAGGTGATGATTCATTTATTGCTAACGTAATTATTTCTAGAAAAATTCTTAAAGAAATACTATTTGTAAAGCGTTAAAGCCACGTTAAATATCATTGGTCGTGTCATTGCGTGTATCTGAGGTTCGCATCCAAATAAGTCGAAAATCACTGAGTTATATTCATACTCTCTTTTGTGCCATCTAGTCCTTCAATAGCTTCTCACCGAGTGTTGCCTTTTATATGTTACGTCTGTCGACGACCTTAATGCTAAAAGTATTGGAGTCACATTTTTGTAAAAAAATCAATCTAAGCTGTGAACTTTCAACATCTTCTTTAAACCAAATGCATTATATAAATAGACCTATGCACTGTATAAATAGACCAATGCACTGTATAAATAGACTAATGCGCTGTATAAACAGACTAATGCACTGAATAAATAGACCAATACACTGTATAAATAGACCAATACACTGTATAAATAGACCAATACACTGTATAAATAGACCAATGCACTGTATAAACAGACTAATGCACTGAATAAATAGACCAATGCACTGTATAAATAGACCAATGCACTGTATAAATAGACCAATGCACTGTATAAATAGACCAATGCACTGTATAAATAGACCAATGCACTGTATAAATAGACCAATGCACTGTGTAAACAGATTAATGCACTGAATAAATAGACCAATACACTGTATAAATAGACTAATGCACTGAATAAATTTGAAAACAACCAAATTTAACAAAGTGCAATTTTTAAGAACACAGAAAGCTAGAATACAAACACCTCATAGACAGAACACAGAAAGTTAGAATACAAACACCTCATAGACAGAACACAGAAAGCTAGAATACAAACACCTCAAAGACAGAATAAAAGATTGAGACTTAATTATCTCAAGTATTTCATGACTTGGTTACTTTGGGTGCTAAGGTCTTCGATTACTTCAAGGCTTCGAGTTTCAATGTGTCTGTGGTCTGTAATATCATTCAAATGACTACGTCGTTGTTATCCGCACGACTGTTGTAACAGCTCTTAACTACCTCCACGCTGAATGTGGATATTTATCTCTTGTTATATCAGTATGTGTATCTGTGTTATTTGCTTAACTAACATTTATAAAATATACCAGAGAATCATCGTCTTGGTGTATTTCGGTTAGAGACTCACCGAAAATCAAACAATGATTACCACTAGTAATGTGATGCGCAGAGAATCACACTTCTTAATTTTCGACCCGTAGAAACCTACTCTCCTCCCTTTCCCAACTAATAATGTTCTTATCATCTCGACACTATCGCAATCAAATGCGTGAAAATAATATGCACATGCTAATAATTCATAGAGAATATTATATTTTTAAAAAGTCCTGTTTAATTTGCCAATCATGTACATAACTTTATGAACGCTATTCACACTGTTACATAAAACCCTGAGGTGGAACAAGTAAACAAGTAGCATGCACTGAAACAATCGATGGCTGTTAACTATCAGTTTATTTTGTATGTAATACAAATAGATATATAGATATATAGATAGATTTTTAAATCATTTTTTTTAAATTTTGTTCATTAATTTTATTAATTATTGATTATTGTTTCAAAAACTTTTTTCCATTTATTCTTAATGACAATTTTTTAAAAATAATAATGTCCGTATGAAGAACTTGTTTAAGTTGCGAATAATGAAAAATTAAATCTTTATTAATTCTAACAGTTCTTTTTTTTTCTAAAGTAAAATTTGAAAAAAAAGCATGAGCGATTTCTTGTTGTTAATTGTCGCTTATTTGCTTAAAATCCAAATTATAAATTCCTTCTCTTCCTGTAGCAGCACTCATCTAGTTGCACAAAGCTTAAATTAAACTTATTTTGTCGTCGTCCTTTCAATTTACTCAATTAAGACTCAATCAAGCCAATTTATCGTGTAGCTTAGTCCCATTTAATATCAAGACTTGATTTTTATGCATTCTTTAATTAATTTGTTTCGTTGAAAAAGTGGCTGGCATTTTTCTGTGTTGTTCGTCACAAACTACAGGTTGGTCTACGCCTCTCAAATGCTCGCGAGCATTTGATCAAACATCACACGAACGCACTATAAAATACGCCAAAATTGGCGTATTTTATTGTGCGTTCGTGTGATGTTTGATCAAATGCTCGCGAGCATTTGAGAGGTGTGGACCAATCTTAAGCTTTACAAAAAATATAATAATTTTAAAAAAACTGACTGAAAAGTAAATAATTCACTATTGCTAAAAAAAAATTGTGCTGCTATTTTTAACGAAATTGTACTTCTGAGTGACATGTTGTTTGGTCGGTACGTGAATAGTCAGTCGATTCTCGCACAAATATTCCAAAGTTATTGACGATGTGTTGTACGTCTAACTACAAATTAATAACGGTGCAACATATAATTCATTAACTCCCAATTCTCCTGTTAAATGAAGCAATATTTGCCATGCGGCTTTCATGTTCATGCTGATGATTCAAACATGCAAATGACATGCACTCTTTACTCTTTTCTGTTACAGGTCCTGGGGCAAATTTACCCAAGAGTGAGTCAGACGAGTTCTCGGACATGACCTCTGACCTCGACTTTGACGAGCTCGCCTCCGAGCGCAGTCGGCCCGACGGTGGGTCCAGCACGGACGAGAGCAGCCGTGACGTCATGTCGTCCAGTGTAAGTAACCGCAAAGACGGGAAACGGCAAAAACACCGACCGAAATCTTTGACCCTCTCACGCTCCCACAGCCACACGTCGTCCGACGAGGAGGATGGACCGGGGCTCGGCGAATCTAAGGCCGAGGCTGAGGCGAGGGATGAAAAGGATAAAGCAGGTGTTGCTGTGCCGAAATCCAAAACGCTTCCCGCGGGGCATGGCGCGTCCTTGAGCTCAGCTTCTGCGGGAAACAACCATTCCTCGTATTCGACGTTCCTGTCTGCTGACAACAAAATGAAAAAACAACTTTCTTCCGAACACACCGCCGACGGTTACACGAGGGATGCTCCGCTAACAACATTACATGACCTTTCCGACGGCCATGCCGTCAACAGCCCCACCCCACCCAGGAGTCCTAGCTGGCGCGAGGGTCTGGAGAGCCCACCATTTTCTCCAAGGCGGCGAGATTCTTACCCGGGGAAACGACGAGGGTCTTTGTCCCCGAAAGAAAAGAAAAACCATTTTACATACACGGATATTTCTCCGCCATCTCGCCAGTTATCGCTGGACGAGTTGTACGGTGATTCCTCGGGCAGCGCCACTGTCTTAGACAACGGCGTGGTGGGATCTCAGGTTCCGCAAAAGCCCTCGCCGATGTCCCCGGAGGAGATGAAAGACTCCCTCGTTACCATCATGGGCGCATCCGTTCCGTTCGACATCCCGGCCACCAGGGCAAAGCCACCGACAAGCATCAGCACCCAGGTCCACCACAATGACTTTCAGCCCACCTTCACCATGCCGCACTCTGCCCCCGTCATGGACCTTGCCACCTACGCCGCCACCATCGCCAACAGCACCGCCAGCCTAACCTCCATGAGCGTGTCTCCCCACCAACCTCCTACCTCACACCTCGCACGTGCTCCACGTCAGTGAGCCGATGAGCCCGGACTCTGTCGAGAGCGCCGACTCTTCCTGTTCCTCGCCCGTGTCTCCGGGTTATTACGACAACGCCCCTCCTCCCACCGAGGACATCGACGACGTAGAGTTAGCCGACCCGTCGTCGAAATCAATAGATTTCCAAGGCTCAAAACGACAGAAGGCAAGACCTCCCTCCACGGACTGGTCTCCGGTAATCGACCTGTCTCCGATCCTCGATGTTTCTCCGTCCGTGGAGGAAGCCGAACAAGAGGACATGCTGGCTAAGCAGATGGAGGAACTTGAACGCCAAAGGTCCATCAACGCCGCCGAAGACGAGTATGAGGAAGATTCTTGTTCGGGGAACGGTAAACCATTCGACTCGATGTCCATGCCGTCGACGACGCAGAAGATTTCCCCGCAGCCAGTTATACCCAGGATTCCACCTCCCCCTTCAGCGAAGAAGCTGAAACAACAGCTCAACGAGGAATACGACGACTACGAGAACGAGGATAACGAGGCGGCGGATAGTGACGGCGCCTTCACGTACGGAAACACGCTGAGACGTTGCGGGAATTTCGAGGATATCAGCCGACTCGGGAGCGACAACTCTCTCATAAAGCACACCTCGGAGCTGCTGACCGACACGAGGATTGCCGATGAGATCGACATCAACGATGCCGCGAGCGACACGCCATTTTTCACGTGCACGAGCCAGGCCTCGATCCTGCCTTACTCCGCCCCCGGCATCAACTCCACAGTCTCGATGTTCCACACACCGGTGAGACCGTCGGTGCAGACGGAGGATCAGGGACCGAAGCAGCTCAGGGACCTCGAGTCTCTCATCACCGACGAGATCCACAAAATAGCCGAGGATATGGAAAATATCGTGAGGCGAGGGGCCGCCAATATGAAACCGATACCTCCCCCCAAGCCAAAGCGTAGGCTGCCCGATCCGGAACTTGCTCTGTCTCCGCCACCAACGACAATACCACTAACCGATTACACCGACAAGAGATTGATCCCTAGCATACGAACAGAAAGTCCCAGCGAGTCTGCCAGTCGGGAGGGATCTTTTGAGGAGACGCCGACGGGGAAATTTTTACCCCGACAAGACTCCGTGGAGAAGAAAAAAGCTAAAGACCTGAAGGCCAAACCGAGCCCCATTCTCATCCAGCACATTGAAGCCGAAGAGCAGTCGGTTTCTCCGCATTACAAGGTCATGGAGTCACCGCCCACGCCGGAGACGAAAACCATGAAACGTGAGTTTTCCGACAGCACGTCTGTCTCACCAAACTCCTCTCCCGACCAGGACGTCTACGCCTTTCCGTCCCCTGTCACGCCTCCTGACTCGGACTCCTCCCCACCTAAACCCCACTCGCCGTCCTCCCCGGGGACAGACTTTGACGAGGAGTGTGTGTCGCGAGAATCAGGGGAGACCATGAGGAGCCCGTACTCGGCTCTCTCCTACCGGGCCAACAGTCCGTACGATAATGCCAAGCCAAGCTTCTCCAGGCATCCTGAGAACGGCTACGGGCCTCTCAACAAGGGCGTGTGCCACCCACCTTTCAAACAAGATCAGGTCACTCAGGCTGGGTACGCCGCCGCCAATGAAGCAGAGCCCGCGGCCAGGCCACCGATTTCTCCTAGGAGGAGCATCAGAAAATTTGACGAGCAAAAGATCAGTGAAGGATCAAGTCCACTCTATGAAAACGTCAAGGGTCTTTCTACGCAGGATTATCTACTGCAGCAGCAAACATCTCTTGATGAATACGCGGACGATTCCTTGAGATTAACCAGCCAGAAAGGATTGTCCAAATTTGACGTGACCTCAGCCAAGACAGGACAGTTCATCGGACAGCCGACGGAGATTTTTACCTACCCCCTCGTGGGCGAGTTCCCGAATCGTGGTAGAAGCGGCTCCGCCCCGTTTACCTCAACTCAGCCCGAGGCTCCTCCCATACGTCCAAGATCCGCCTCGGTCGACCAAGATCAAAGTGCATCCGGGGAACGCACGGCGAGCGTTAGGGATAAAATTCGAGCGTTTGAAGAGGTAAATTCAAGTAGAACAGTGGTTTCTCGTCACCCCCTTGTCACCCTGCCACGTGTGTATTATTTCCTCTTTTTTTTTCTACCTCGTTCCTTGGCTTGACTGGTCGCCACTCACACGTTGAAACCTGTTCATTTTCTCTCTTTTTTTATTCTCATCAGCCCAATTAGAGAATAATTATTTAATATAGCCTATAGGCTTAAAGGGAAAACACAATTTTAGCCGGGTGGGGGGCGGGGACGTTATGACAAATCACTATTTTTACTTTTCAAAATTTCTTTCAAAGATGGTTTAAATATTAAATATATATCTATGTGTTGGTACTCACCTTTTATATTCTAGATGTGACACATCATGTATCACAATTGAATGCATTTCCATCAAACCTGTAACATTTTTCTAGTGTCTGCATTTTGTTTTAAAGAAACTGTTAGTAAATCTTGAATTTGAATTTATTTATTTTTTAAAAGTATCGTGTAAACATTGTCTTCTAACGTTTTAACAGTTTTCTCAGATGGTGAGCTACGCACCATTCCCCAGACTTACTTACACACAACACAGATGGTGAGCTACGCACCATTCCCCAGACTTACTTACACACAACACAGATGGTGAGCTACGCACCATTCCCCAGACTTACTTACACACAACACAGATGGTGAGCTACGCACCATTCCCCAGACTTACTTACACACAACACAGATGGTGAGCTACGCACCATTCCCCAGACTTACTTACACACAACACAGATGGTGAGCTACGCACCATTCCCCAGACTTACTTACACACAACACAGATGGTGAGCTACGCACCATTCCCCAGACTTACTTACACACAACACAGATGGTGAGCTACGCACCATTCCCCAGACTTACTTACACACAACACAGATGGTGAGCTACGCACCATTCCCCAGACTTACTTACACACAACACAGATGGTGAGCTACGCACCATTCCCCAGACTTACTTACACACAACACAGATGGTGAGATACGCACCATTCCCCAGACTTACTTACACACAACACAGATGGTGAGCTACGCACCATTCCCCAGACTTACTTACACACAACACAGATGGTGAGCTACGCACCATTCCCCAGACTTACTTACACACAACACAGATGGTGAGCTACGCACCATTCCCCAGACTTACTTACACACAACACAGATGGTGAGCTACGCACCATTCCCCAGACTTACTTACACACAACACATAGAAATATGTACGGGGATCGTGCATAAGAGATTATAATAATAAAACTGACCTCGGTCCTTCGCGCCGTCTCGAAAATCAAGCGGTCCACTAGTCCATCAGTCCACCTGTGCTTATTTTGTGGGGCACACTGGGCCTGGGTTTAAAAAAAAACACGGCAAAGTTAAGTTTCGACGAATATTCATTAGCAGAGTATAAGTAAATAAAGTTTTAGGTGACGATTTCTTAATAAAGAGAGACATTCAGTTCCCAGTCCAATGACTCGAAGAGGCGCAACCCTAAAGTCTAGAGACTATAAAATGAAAGCAGATTATATGGAGAGCCCTCACGCAGAGTAGTCACCCGATATCTGGCATGCCACCCCCCCCCCAACCGGAACTTGGGTATGGCAATCCCCTCCAGAACTGGGGCACAGCATAGACTTAGTCACTTCAGTTGATATCAGACAGATTTAGTCACGTCAGGCTGAAGATGAGCAACGATGTGCTTTACATCACTCAGAAGACGACATTCCGTGTAGATGTAGCTATAATGTTAACATTCGATACTGCTCAAGTCACGAATTTTAGAAGCTATATAATCTCTTACAGGAGCTACCAGGTATAATTTTTTTAAACATTAGAAAAACCATAATGATATTACCTAATTTTATCATTTATTGACATTTAACGAGACATTTCCAAACATGTAACATACCTACTTGAAATTTTCTTTCCAAACATGTAACACACTGGATTTTTTTCAAAGTTGCTCTTTTCCATTTACACGTAACATGTTACAAGCCACGCATTAATCTCGTCAAGGTTGCAGTTAATTACTGCTACTGTTGCCGTCAATGTTGCAATTAATTACTGCTACTGTTGTCGTCATCTTGTTTTTGGGCTACTTAAGGATGGTGACTTTATGGAAGCCAAATTGTGATAGTAACTAGCCAGCCCCTCACTCTATTTTAGTTTTTTTATTAGCTCCCCCCCCCCACGCCCTACTGGTTTATTTTTTAGACTCCCGTAATGTGTCCATGCGTGTCTGTCTATTTTTAGCCTCCCGTCCCGAGAAAACGGGTGAGTTTGCTAGTTCTAACCAAGGCATTTTATTGTAGAAATATATGTCTCTGGTTGTAAATTATGGATATTTTTATATTGTAGTTTTTGTTTTGTTTTGTTTTGTTTTGATTAAAGCAGCCGCGGTACAATCAGAGTAGAAACATTAATTATATGATTTTAAAAACGCAACCTTTATTGCAGACACACGTCTGGATTTTCAAATATAAGTTTAATTGCTTTCTCAGTAGTTTAGGTTATAATGGTATTTGAAATAGTCATGTAACTGGCATTAAAGTATCATTAAATGGGATAACATATGTTGGGTTGTGATGTACCACGTTAGATTTATAAGGAATGAACATCTTATTGTAAACCCATTTTATTTTAGTTTAGCTTATGTTGCATGTACGTGCTAAATGTGTACTTGTGAGGATTTCATATGTAAATGTTAGAAGAACATTTCTTTACTGTGAGGAAAGTATCTGTTATTTTTAGGGCATGTCATGAACCGCAAGCTCGACAACTCAATCAAATAAAAAATTTACGTTAAAGTTGTATTTGTATGCCCAGATATTTTCGAGGATTAAAAAACAATAACGGGATAATTAAAAGGAAAAAAACCCTATTTTTTTCGAACCAGAGATGAAAAAGTGATTTAAAGAAGTATTTATGAGTTCATTACCACTTTTGGTAGATTAATTTCTTTTATATCATGATATTTAATGTTGAGTTTTTCTAGATTAAAATCCTAGACGTTTGAAAGCAAAATTGCAGAAATCATAAAAACTGTAATTTAAGACAATAAATATTTTGGTGTTTAATATATACTACATTTCAGGCTATATTATTAGGAACTATTCTTACTTTAGCTGACAGTTGTGCAATTACTGTATGAATGCTTGGATGGTAGCTATCAAAGCAATCATAGACTATTACAAGACAAGCTGGTTGGATAAGTGATCGATGTATATATTCAAATACATTCCTATTGGCTATTGGACTTCGTGATTTATCCCCGAAAGTGGTAACATAGCTTGTCATTGTATCCATATTTTATAACATATTCCTATTTTTCACAATTTTTAAAGCATGTTTCGTATTGTTTAGTTATATGTAACATCATAGATTGCATGCATATGTTGGTAAATAATGTGAAAGCATGAAACGTTTTGCCGTATTCCAACAGTTGCTATTTGGTGAGTTCGCGGCATGAGGTGTAGCCTACTGTTGCAATAGATTTTCTTTCAATAAGTGCCCTGCATGCGCGGGTCCACGGTACATTTGCCCTGTATTTACAGATTCATTTGTTAACCAGCTTTAAACAATTGTTACAAAAGCATCCAGAGACTATAATAACATTTGAAAATAATGATTTATTCTTTCGGACTCTTGTGGAGGGACAAC
The DNA here is from genome assembly GCA_944989445.1 of Ampullaceana balthica. NCBI lineage: Eukaryota > Metazoa > Mollusca > Gastropoda > Lymnaeidae > Ampullaceana > Ampullaceana balthica. The sequence continues at coordinate 64,551 of CALYLW010000200.1, forward strand.
TTTGTAGATTGTGAAGGTATTTAATATTATCATATCTTGTAAAGAAGCCGTGTCTCTGATGTGGACACGTTCGTCATTTGACATAACAAGAAGCCCAGCTGTTGGTTGAAACGCGGGTGCGGGGGGGGGGCTGATTCAGCTGATGAAGTTCTCCAGGTGGCCATGTGCAATACCAGCAATGACCAGAGCGGTCATTCTCTGGGGGGGGGCGGGGCTGATTCAGCTGATGATGTTCTCCAGGTGGCCATGTGCAATACCAGCAATGACCAGAGCGGTCATTCTCTGGGGGGGGGCGGGGCTGATTCAGCTGATGATGTTCTCCAGGTGGCCATGTGCCATACGAGCAATGACCAGACCGGTCATTCTCTGGGGGCGATGACGCCGAAGACCTTTTTCTTCATGACCTCTCGAGGTCAGCGGTATGTTATGGTCTGCGTGCTACGTGCGGTGATCGTTCTTCGCCGTTGGATTCCAAGAGTCCTTGGGGGAAAAAGACTTTAGAAGATGTTCTAACGGGGTTTCCTCAAAGCATTTTATCTGACCATCACTGGAATGCTTCTCAACGTTGGAGCTCCTCGTAATATGTGATCTGTCACATGCGGATGTATGTATCCCCATGCTCCCCCCCCCCTTTTTTTTAAAATTCTTTTTAACTGGCGCTACAATCAAAGGGCGGTGTTCTAGATATTTTGATGTAGCTAAAATAAAATATTTTGGAACTCGTATTGATCCTACATGTGGAAGAAAATCAGAAGCCCCGAGCCTAGTGCTCTTCATGGGTCTTCCTGGAAGACCCTCCCAGCTATCTGGCCCCCTCCCCCAGAAAAGGACGTGACAGCTGGGAACGAGCGGTCGCTTCTGAAGCGGCCACCCGGGCATCCAGGACAGAAAGTCGAAAATGCCTCCCACTAAGTTTACCTCACAAGGAGGGGTGGAATTGCCTTACTATGACCCGCTACCACTTCGGCGCCACCACGGCAAAGCATACGAGTCTCAATGGTTAGGATCGCCGCTATGCGGGGGATCATCAATGACCTACCTAGGGTGCAACCCCCACTGGAAGGTTTCCTCAGAGCTGGCGTCCGCTGCGTTCTTCACGGTTCCTTTTGCTAATCCGTGCTGGCGCTCCTGGCCCTAAACCGGCACCGCTCAATGGCGTTGCTAGTAAAAAATGAGGGGGGACGAAACGGTCGCTTCGGATTTACCCGACCCTCAACGGGTACTTTGGTTTTCATCATCGACAGGAACTCGTATTAAGATTGTTGACCTGCTTCGTACGGTGTAAGGCTAAGTCGTCCGTCCACGCGTCTCACGCCTTCCTTAGCGTAGGTGGACAACAACCACGCAGCCTTTCAGTGCAGCCCTCACATTAAACCTCTGCTACCTTTCCCTCGTGGCTTGATAAATGAACGAGCCTCGAGGGTAAATTGTTGACTCATCAATTCCCCACCTCTCACCAATGCTCCCTCTAAGATTCGCTGGTCCGTGTGCAGAGTAAATAAAAACTCGTGTGCAAAGTTGCACAGCTTTCATTTTTTTGTGCTATATTTTACAAAACGTGCTGCGTGATAATTCTAAACTGCTACGCGGTGTTGATCAGCGCGACCGCGAAGCCGCGCAGCTTAAAGGGAACATTGCCCCCCACCCCTGCCCATTCAGAACACAAAACAGCGAGTAGTGTATCAGAGCAGGAGATAAAGAAATACAAATTGTTCACGTGATCATTAGAGCTCTAATTATTTCGGCCCTGAAATAGAATATTAAAAACAGCATTTCAATATCTATGAATATCGGTCCAATATAGATGAAATATTTAAAAGTATAGATAAAGAACACTCAAATATGTGATCTTATGAGATAAGTAATTATGCAAGAATTAATGCCTGTTTTGTTAATTGTCTCTTATTACCAACCTATTGTATTATACCATCCCACATCTACGTGTATAATACCATCCCACATCTACGTGTATAATACCATCCCACATCTACGTGTATAATACCATCCCACATCTACGTGTATTATACCATTCAACATCTACGTGTATAATACCATCCCACATCTACGTGTATTATACCATTCAACATCTACGTGTATAATACCATCCCACATCTACGTGTATAATACCATCCCACATCTACGTGTATAATACCATCCCACATCTACGTGTATTATACCATCCCACATCTACGTGTATAATACCATCCCACATCTACGTGTATAATACCATCCCACATCTACGTGTATTATACCATTCAACATCTACGTGTATAATACCATCCCACATCTACGTGTATAATACCATCCCACATCTACGTGTATAATACCATCCCACATCTACGTGTATTATACCATTCAACATCTACGTGTATAATACCATCCCACATCTACGTGTATAATACCATCCCACATCTACGTGTATAATACCATCCCACATCTACGTGTATAATACCATCCCACATCTACGTGTATAATACCATCCCACATCTACGTGTATAATACCATCCCACATCTACGTGTATAATACCATCCCACATCTACGTGTATAATACCATCCCACATCTACGTGTATAATACCATCCCACATCTACGTGTATTATACCATTCAACATCTACGTGTATAATACCATCCCACATCTACGTGTATAATACCATCCCACATCTACGTGTATAATACCATCCCACATCTACGTGTATAATACCATCCCACATCTACGTGTATAATACCATCCCACATCTACGTGTATAATACCATCCCACATCTACGTGTATAATACCATCCCACATCTACGTGTATTATACCATTCAACATCTCAGTGTATAATACCATCCCACACATCTAATTTAATCAGCCCATTGCGATTGGTTTGTTCTAAATTACATTATTTAGCTCGTATACTTTTTGTTTAATCAAAAGGAATAGATGTAAATTTTTAAACTCTCGAGTAACAGTTTACTTTAATTGCAATACGCCGCATCTGGCTAATGAAAATGTGCCGATTTTTTTTTAAAGATCCACCAATACTAGTACAAGCTGTTAAGCACACAAAATGGAAATGAGGGTGAAATTGATTTTTATGAACCGTCGTTAATTTAATGCGGACAAGCAAAGTTTTTTTTTCTAAAATCTGGATCATGAAGGATATGTATCCCGAGTTTGGTCAAGATCCATAGATCAATTTATAAGTAAACAAAATGGGATGGAACAAAACACCATCTCACTATTATTAAATAACCATATATATATATATATATATATATATATATATATATATATATATATATATATATATACAGTGACACAGAGAGGGGGGGAGAGACAAAGTGAGAAATTATTCGAACATATCCCAGTATCCAATAAAACTCCTAAGTCTGATCGCAATAGCTAGAGAACAACACTCTTTGAATATCATGAAAAACCTTTGCATATCACAATAACCTTTGAAAGAGCTTTGACACGACTTTGATTAGTATAACAGCTAATGCCAATCAAAAGCGATGCAATCATATTTTCTCTCAAACCTCATGTTCTTTGTATTTTGTGATTGCAAAACTTCTTGAAGTATTATTAATGAAAAAAAAATTGGCTTAGTCCGAACGTGAACAGAGAAGAACGTGCGACTGAATACTTGAATGAATAAACAGTTGAGAACATAGGACGTCGTTGTTAACAGTATACACGACAAATCAGTGATCCTCAAACTGTGGCCCACTAGCTAGATCTTATATTTCAGATCTGTAAAGGACACTGTACTCACATATTTTTTTTTAAATTAATAAAAAAATTTAAAAAAATTCTAATGTTACTGCACGATGATCATAAATTGAGCCAAAAGCCCAATTTCTTATAGAAAAACATGAGACACACACACTATTCAATGCTTTTCTTGCACATTGGTTCGGGTTTTTTTTAGCACCTGTATTTAGAGTTGTGGAGGGAGACACACACACTATTCAATGCTTTTCTTGCACATTGGTTCGGGTTTTTTTTAGCACCTGTATTTAGAGTTGTGGAGGGAGACACACACACTATTCAATGCTTTTCTTGCACATTGGTTCGGGTTTTTTTAGCACCTGTATTTAGAGTTGTGGAGGGAGACACACACACTATTCAATGCTTTTCTGGCACATTGGTTCGGGTTTTTATATCACCTGTATTTAGAGTTGTGGAGGGAGACACACACACTATTCAATGCTTTTCTTGCACATTGGTTCGGGTTTTTTTAGCACCTGTATTTAGAGTTGTGGAGGGAGACACACACACTATTCAATGCTTTTCTGGCACATTGGTTCGGGTTTTTTTAGCACCTGTATTTAGAGTTGTGGAGGGAGACACACACACTATTCAATGCTTTTCTGGCACATTGGTTCGGGATTTTTTAGCACCTGTATTTAGAGTTGTGGAGGGAGACACACACACTATTCAATGCTTTTCTGGCAACTTTGGTTCGGGTTTTTTTTAGCACCTGTATTTAGAGTTGTGGAGGGAGACACACACACTATTCAATGCTTTTCTGGCACATTGGTTCGGGTTTTTTTTAGCACCTGTATTTAGAGTTGTGGAGGGAGACACACACACTATTCAATGCTTTTTTGGCACATTGGTTCGGGTTTTTTTAGCACCTGTATTTAGAGTTGTGGAGGGAGACACACACACTATTCAATGCTTTTTTGGCACATTGGTTCGGGTTTTTTTTAGCACCTGTATTTAGAGTTGTGGAGGGAGACACACACACTATTCAATGCTTTTCTGGCACATTGGTTCGGGTTTTTTTAGCACCTGTATTTAGAGTTGTGGAGGGAGACACACACACTATTCAATGCTTTTTTGGCACATTGGTTCGGGTTTTTTTAGCACCTGTATTTAGAGTTGTGGAGGGAGACACACACACTATTCAATGCTTTTTTGGCAAAAGTGGTTCGGGTTTTTTTAGCACCTGTATTTAGAGTTGTGGAGGGAGACACACACACTATTCAATGCTTTTTTGGCACATTGGTTCGGGTTTTTTTAGCACCTGTATTTAGAGTTGTGGAGGGAGACACACACACTATTCAATGCTTTTTCTGGCACATTGGTTCGGGTTTTTTTAGCACCTGTATTTAGAGTTGTGGAGGGAGACACACACACTATTCAATGCTTTTCTGGCACATTGGTTCGGGTTTTTTTAGCACCTGTATTTAGAGTTGTGGAGGGAGACACACACACTATTCAATGCTTTTCTGGCACATTGGTTCGGGTTTTTTTAGCACCTGTATTTAGAGTTGTGGAGGGAGACACACACACTATTCAATGCTTTTCTGGCACATTGGTTCGGGTTTTTTTAGCACCTGTATTTAGAGTTGTGGAGGGAGACACACACACTATTCAATGCTTTTCTGGCACATTGGTTCGGGTTTTTTTAGCACCTGTATTTAGAGTTGTGGAGGGAGACACACACACTATTCAATGCTTTTCTGGCACATTGGTTCGGGTTTTTTTAGCACCTGTATTTAGAGTTGTGGAGGGAGACACACACACTATTCAATGCTTTTCTGGCACATTGGTTCGGGTTTTTTTTAGCACCTGTATTTAGAGTTGTGGAGGGAGACACACACACTATTCAATGCTTTTCTGGCACATTGGTTCGGGTTTTTTTAGCACCTGTATTTAGAGTTGTGGAGGGAGACACACACACTATTCAATGCTTTTCTTGCACATTGGTTCGGGTTTTTTTTAGCACCTGTATTTAGAGTTGTGGAGGGCGTGTATCGCCTTACCTTCCTCGGGCCTTAAGAATAGATTTTTGTTAAACTCAAAACATGTTGTTTTTTTTTAATATGATAATTTTTCTTATGTCAATAACATCCCACGCCTGTCCTTGTCTGAATAAATCACATCCCACGCTGGCCCTTGTATCACTCAATCACATCCCACGCTTGCCCTTGTCCCTCGCTGGCCCTTGTACCACTCAATCACATCCCACGCTGGCCCTTGTCCCACGCTTGCCCTTGTCCGAAGCTGGCCCTTGTACCACTCAATCACATCCCACGCTGGCCCTTGTATCATTCAATCACTTCACACGCTTGCCCTTGTCCCACGCTTGCCCTTGTCCCACGCTGGCCCTTGTACCACTCAATCACATCCCACGCTGGCCCTTGTCCCACTCAATCACATCCTTCGCTTGCCCTTGTATCACTCAATCACTTCACACGCTGACCCTTGTCCCATGCTTGCCCTTGTCCCACGCTGCCCCTTGTCCCACTCAATCACATCCCACGCTGGCCCTTGTCCCACTCAATCACACCCCACGCTGGCCCTTGTATCACTCAATCACATCCCACGCTGGCCCTTGTATCACTCATACACTTCACACGCTGACCCTTGTCCCACGCTTGCCCTTTGTCCCACGCTGGCCCTTGTCCCACTCGATCACATCCCACGCTGACCCTTGTCCCACTCAATCACTTCACACGCTGACCATTGTCCACGCTTGCCATTGCCCCACTCAATCACATCCCACGCTGGCCCTTGTCCCACTCAATCACATCCCACGCTGGCCCTTGTCCCACTCAATCACTTCACACGCTGACCCTTGTACCACGCTTGACATTGTCCCACTTTATCACATTCCAAGACGTATATCATGTGATACACTCATTTGAAACATAAAGATAATCATTTCTAATTTCTAATACAATCTATAATAAGGTGTCAACATTCTATCAATCATATTTCTCCTAAGATAAGATGGACAATCTAACTGTGTCTGACCTAAGAGGAACAATCTAACTGTGTCTGACCTAAGAGGAACAATCTAACTGTGTCTGACCAAAGATGAACAATCTGTGCATTCTTTTAGACTTTAGACAAACAATTCCGCTGTGCTTTACTGAGTCTTTAAGTAACAACCTTTCACAGGGAAGGCCATTTTATTAAACTATCTATCAGTGATTGACTCTATTCAAAATATATATGTGATTTACCCTATATTCAAAATATCTATCTGTGATTTACAAACAATTTACCCATGTATGATGGCCACGGGTCATCAATGCAGTGACGCCGTTCAGTCCTAAATCACAGGTCATCATCGTAGTGACGCCGTCCAGTTCCATACCACAGGTCTTTAATTTAGTGACGCCGTCCAGTCCTAAAACACAGGTCATCATCGTAGTGACGCCGTCCAGTTCCATACCACAGGTCATTAATTTAGTGACGCCGTCCAGTCCTAAACCACGGGTCATCATCGTAGTGACGCCGTCCAGTTCCATAACACATGTAGGTCATCATTGTACTGACGCCGTCCAGCCCTAAACGACAGGTCATCATTGTTGTGACGCCGTCCAGTCCTAAACCACGGGTCATCATTGTTGTGACGTCGTTCCAGTCCTAAACCACAGGTCATCATTGTAGTGACTCATCGATCGCCAGTGCCATTAGGGACTGACTATGTATACGCAGTGAGTTGCGTTGTTGTGGTGTGGGGAGTCTCATAAAAATAAACGTAACATGCAGGATATCGTCAACGGCTTCCAGTGAGTGACAGTAATGTTTCCCGGGTCAGAGTCAGTTCGAAAACTACAAAATTCAGGCGAACAAGTATTCCCATTTAAACAAAAATTATGTGAAACATAAAAGCTGCATAAAGTTGTTCAAACAACCTTCCGTTGCAAACAACTCTGTAAGCTAGCCAACCTATCGACTTGAGTTAGTGAAGACTTGGTACGAAAATAAATGTCAAGAAATTATATCAAGTGACTTGAACCTCGCTTTAATAAACAGCTTTGGTGCATGCCGTTCAGTGCGCAGCCTTTTAAAAATGTTGTTCATGTAAATGTCAGAGCAGTGAGTATTTGTTTTCTAAAGGTTCAATTATAGGTTTGTTGGTTCTGAGCCGGGTTATAGAGCGTGAGCTCAAACCACACAAGAGAATGTAACATAATATCTGAATATGGATGTGATCCAATCCACAAGAGCTTGAGAAAGAAATAATCTGGAAGACGTCAAATAGGAGACGTGACCTCAGGAACTTGACCTAGATGACGTGACCTAGATGACGTGACCTAGATGACGTGACCTAGGAACCTGACCATCAAGAGGTGACCTAGGAGATGTGACCTAAGAGACGTAAACTAGAAGGCGTGGCCTAGGAAACGTGACGCAGTGGATGTGACACAGTAGATGTGACACAGTAGATGTGACACAGTAGATGTGACACAGTAGATGTGACACAGTAGATGTGACACAGTAGATGTGACACAGTAGATGTGACACAGTAGATGTGACGCAGTAGATGTGACGCAGTAGATGTGACACAGTAGATGTGACACAGTAGATGTGACACAGTAGATGTGACACAGTAGATGTGACGCAGTAAATGTGACGCAGTAGATGTGACGCAGTAGATGTGACACAGTAGATGTGACACAGTAGATGTGACACAGTAGATGTGACACAGTAGATGTGACACAGTAGATGTGACACAGTAGATGTGACACAGTAGATAATAATAATAATAATAATAAATTGATTATTTATATAGCGCTGTATCCCAGTAAGGAACTGGGCTCACAGCGCTTTACATGAAAGAAATAACATACTTATAAGTATTAAATTAACTTTCATATCACAACAAAACACAAAAAATTACAATACATTATACATAAGCTACGTTAATCATTTACAAGAAATGTTGTTTCATCAATTTTAAAAATAAATTGTGAAAAGATGTGTCTTAAGTGCAGTCTTGAAAGACTTGGTTGTTTGAATACTACGTATGTGTAATGGTAGAGAATTCCATTGTTTGGCTGCACAAAAAGAGAATGACCTTTCACCAAACGTTTTGGTGCGTGTCGTAGGAACAGAGAGAACGCGTGTGTCTGCAGAAGATCTTAGCTTGCGAGTGGGTGAGTAGACCGACAAAAGTTCAGTAAGATACGATGGGCATGAGTCCGAAAAGAAATTGTGACAGAGAACGGCCAGTTTGTAATCAATACGGGCTTGTATAGGCAGCCAATGAAGTGAGCGAAGAAGTGGAGTAACATGGTCATGTTTTTTTGCCTTGAGCACCAGTCTGGCAGCTGAATTTTGAACTTTCTGTATTCTTTCAATGCATTGTTTTGGCACACCTGACAGAAGAGAATTGCAGTAATCCATACGAGCCAGTACAAGAGCACAGACTAGTGTTTTTGTGGCACTAACTGTTAAGTAATGACGGATTGAGCTGATCTGACGAATGGCAGTGTAGGCAGAGCGACAGATGTGATTGATGAAGTTGTTAATAGACATGTTGTCAGAAATAATGTAGCCAAGATTCCTAGTCGATGTTGTGAACAGAATATCCGAACTGGCTACGTGAATTGACTTCGGAAGAGACAAAGTACTGCGTGATTTATTGTTGCAAAATAGAAGTGCTTCAGTCTTGTCATCATTCAGCTTGAGTTTGCTTAACGTCATCCAAGACTTCACTTCACCAATGCACTCCTGCAACAATTGGACACCGGAGTCCATATTAGAGGGATCAGTGTGAGTATATAGTTGAGTATCATCTGCAAATGATTGGCTTTTAACTGAATGCTTTTCAAGCAGTAGAAGTAGCGGTCTTGTATACAGTACAAAAAGTACCGGACCCAAAACAGAGCCCTGCGGCACACCATAAAGCAAGTCAGCTTTGTGAGAGATACAGCCATCTACTGATACTACCTGTGATTAGGCCTGTCAACGGGTACCCGGGACCCGGGTACCCGTTACCGTGTGATTACCCGGGTAATAAAATTCCGCCCGGGTACCCGTGAAAATGTGGCTTCTATGTCTATATTAACCGTAGGCCAAACTTCGGCTCCCATGCGGCTTTTTGTGTTTACATTGTGGCTTGCGAAACAATTTATCAAATGAAAATTTGTGTCTCAAATATATGCTGTGAAGTACTTCTAAGGAGAAATATCTGTCAACGGGAAATAAAATACGGTCCCAATAAATACAATGTATTTTGATTTTTTTTTCTCTCTCAACCTGAAACAGAAATCGCACAACACACTAAAAAAATGGTTCTTTAAAAGAATCGTATAACGAAAACAAAAGTCCTCTGCCAAAAAAAAATGATGTACTGCTTAGAGATGAAAGACGCTGTGTTTGTTAATTTAAAAAAACACTCTTGCTTTGACTAAATTTGCTTGAAATACGCCGATTGATATTAGCTAATATTGTTTATTTACCCCCTCTCCTCCCTTCACTCCTATAACCCACACCCCTTACATCCGCCTTACTTCTTGTGTTCATTAACACGTGGTGACCTAGAAATACTGATGCTAATAATTCGTACAAGGTCGTCAGTATTTAAAGTTAATAATTTAAATAGTTACTAACAGTGTAAGATGGGCAGACGTCGGCTGTGAGGATGGACTGCACAGAGATGAAAGATGCCGTGTTTGTTTTTTGTTCATTCAAACACCCTTGCTTTGAAACTAACTTTGCTTTGAAATAGCCGACAGTGGGTCACCGATTTATACTATCTATCTAATGGCGTTTTTTCTACTCTCCCCCCCCTCTCCTCTCTTCCCTCCTATAACCCAGTGCTTCTCAAAATTTTTGTATTGCGGACCGGCAGGAATGTTTTCCATTGCATCTTGAACCGGTGCACTATTTTCCTCATGGGCGTCGCTAGGAATTTTTCCAGGGGGGGGGGCGCAAAAAAATCCCACTTCTTTTATATTTTAACTAGCAATGCCATACAGGTACAATTTTAAATTAAATTCAATTTCAGTATAAAATAAGGGTTGAAAAAAGCCTTAGACATTAATAAGACTTACAAATTAGTACTGTAATAGTTAAAATATAACATTTATTAATGCATTTAATAATTATTTTTTTTAAATTCTCAAATGTAGGGGGGGGGCAAATGCCCCCCTTGCCCCCCCTTCCCTACGCCCATGTTTTCCCTGTACTTACATGGTAGCGAAATGAATTATATTTCCTTTTATTTTATTTCCTTTTATTTTTTTCATTTATTTGCTTATTGTCAAAAATGACAAATTCTATAGGGTTGGTATTATTGATAGCAATTGGAGGATTATAATTATATTTTTCTCTCCTTTCTTGATAACTTCCGCGGACCCCCACTTTGAGAAGCACTGCTATAACCCACACCCTTGCATTCGCTTGTGTTTCTTGTGTTCATTGACACGTGTTTGCCTAGCCCAAAAATTGATATTAATAATACACCCAAAGTTAACAAGATGGGTTAGACGTCGTGTGGAATCAGGTTAATCCAGTTGACAGCGACACGGCAAAATGCAACCATTGTAATTAAATTGTGTCTGTGAAGGGTGGCAACCCAACGCGATAAAACGCCATGTGAACGTTATTCATAAAATTGATATTGATAAACAAACCGCCGATCCACCCAATATCAAAAATATTTTGGTGTCAACAAAAGCAGTACCACTGGCCAAAGCACGATCACTTAAGATTTATCGCAGTATAGCATACATCATCGCCCTTAGCATCGACTACCGACGCCAAAGGGATATTAACATTAAAGGTATGGCACTGAATTTTACGTCATTGCCGTAGACATTTTGTTTGCATGTTCAGTTTATTGTCATTTATGAGTATGACGAATGCATTTACAGCAGGAATTGAATAAAAGTTTTTAGTGCATTATAGTTAATTATAGTGCATTAGTAATAGTACGTTACTGTAACTGGAAGCAAGCCGTTTGCTACTACTACTGTGTGAAATGAGGTGCATGGATGGTGGCTAGGTTGCATTGTATTGTATGGCGATCATGACGGGGAAAATTATGCGACGTTTAAGTTTAGAACGGGTAACCCGGGTACCCGTTCGAAATTTTCACGGGTACCCGGGCAGCTTTTTTCAACAAAATTGACAGCCCTACCTGTGATCTGTTAGATAAGTATGATTGAAACCAAGCCAGAACTGAGCCAGAAATTCCAAAATAATTTTGCAGGGTTTTCAGCAGTATTTGATGGTCGACAGTAGATGTGACACAGTAGATGTGACTTAGGAGACGTGACTTGAAAATATGACCAAGGCGACTGACCTAGAATACGTGACTTAGAAGACGGGAGCAAGGAGACGTGACGAAGGAGACGTGACGAAGGAGGCGTGACCTACAAGACGTTAACAATGAGACTTTGCCTAGAAGACGTGTAGAAGACCAAGGAGACGTGGCCTAGAGACGTGACATTGCAGACGTGGCCTAGAGACGTGACATTGCAGACGTGGCCTAGAGACGTGACATTGCAGACGTGACCTATAGAGACGTGACATTGCAGACGTGACCTATAGAGACGTGACATTGCAGACGTGACCTATAGAGACGTGACATTGCAGACGTGACCTATAGAGACGTGACATTGCAGACGTGACCTATAGAGACGTGACATTGCAGACGTGACCTATAGAGACGTGACATTGCAGACGTGACCTATAGAGACGTGACATTGCAGACGTGACCTATAGAGACGTGACATTGCAGACGTGACCTATAGAGACGTGACATTGCAGACGTGACCTATAGAGACGTGACATTGCAGACTTGACCTTGGAGACATAACATAGGAGACGTGATCTAAGAGATGTAAGTGAGATCGATTGTCCACTCCTTGCACACGGTCCATCCTTCTGTTGGCCGAATGATCTGATTATATATCAAGAAGAACAATATAAGAAACACAAGGCATATTTTTTAACTCAACTTCTATAATAATATTAATAAACAATCTTTCTCTTTTGTATTATAGCGTTACTCCACTTAAAACTTGCGGCACTGAGTTGGTATTGCTGGTAAATTGGCGCAGACTTTTCTCCTGTATTTTTTTATTATAAGGGATGCCACGTTGTGTTCGATCTGCACATAAGTATATTATTTAATGAAACGTATTAACTTATATTTGCGTAAGAGTGAAGAATGATCAAAAATAAAATTCAAAGTCCATAGTCGATGCTTTATCTCTATTTGTAAAATGGAACGACGGGAATTGTTTCAATTTCTCTCTTAAAATAAAATTTTAAAAAATTTATTTAAATCAATAACTATGTCTCGTTATAACCCACTTTTCATGAAAAAGTTGCGGAGGGGTTTGCGGAAAGTGTTATGCATTTTTAGAAAGTGAATTTATGGGTTAATGAGGATGAAATTCCAATTTTTTTTTAAAAATAACACCACTTCTTCTGGGTCGCCCACTCTAATGTCAATCACTGGTTGTCAATCTTATTTTGCCTCTCATATTTTAATGTTGTTATTTAAAGACATTATAAATCCTTGCAATTTTTTTTCAAAGAAGCGCAGCATCAAAACGATAACTTCCCTTGATGACTTAGCCGTCACATCCAAACACAAGTTCAGTTCTTACAAGACGTCAACTTAAAATATTAACAAGTGCTTTAAATTTTGACTGTGGAGTAAGGGGCGCGGGGGTCTAGGGTGTGACATTTTCAAGTGGGCTTTATAATTTTAACATCAGTTCAAAACTTTCAGCATTTCAATTTTTAGCATTTTTTACCTGAAGCTCTGTTGACTAATATATTATAATTCTATACATTATAAAGTTATCCACTACCATAAGTCCGCGGTTAAGAAATTCCTGAAATACAGTTTTAGTTAGCAACAATGTAATTGAGACAGAACACTAGAGCCTTTCCCCAACAACAATCTCCATTCTTTGGTTAAAGCTCGTGGGGCAGAAAGTTGGGAAACAGTTTTAGCACAAATTTAATGGACGTCCCTTGTTAAGACCGGTTTTATCTATCGGCAAGACAATCAAATTGAGATGAAATAAAATAACAAGCGACAATAAAACAAACCCGTAAAAACAAAGTTTTTGACTATAAATCCCTTATATATGAGACATAACTAACAGTATGAATTATTTTTAAACGCGACAAACATTTACAAACTGAAACCAAATTATCTCCCTTGGCTTTAAAACTAGGTCAAAACTCTAGCAGACGACTACTAAACGTTCTAAATAGTGATTTATATAGATAAACTAAAAATGCATTAATTTAATTACGGTACGTTCGATTGATCTGAAATTTTAATACGATGCATTGTTAGGTGAGACGGGCCGGTGTGCCAAATTTCAGCTCGATGGCTTTACTGGAAGTGGGTCATTTTTTACTTTTGTTTTTCCGCGGGACGAGACGAACGAGCCGAGACGACGAACGAGTCGGCTGAGAAGTTAATATAAGGGATTTAATAAAATAGGCTTACTTTCAAAACTTACTTGGGTTATGGGTTGATTTAGCAGATGATTCAAAGTTAATTTTAAAATAAATATGCGTACAGACTTTTAAACATATAGCATTTAACAATTTTAAGAAATTATTATTAATTTTTTTGTCCGTTAAAACTAATATTTTTAATAGTGTCTTTTAAATTGTATTTATATCTTCTTTTTTAAATGAAAAGCCAACTTCATTGATTATTTTAAAAGAAAACGAAATTAGAATATATATTTTTTAACAACCGAATGGTTATCCTGGTTATAAGATATTAATGTCCTTCCTTATACGCGTGTTAATAAGGATGCAGTGATTCTATTTATTCTTTGACAAAGCATCCTCGTTTGGGCTATGATTTTGTGTGTGTGCTGAGTGTGTATGAATCGAATGCATCGACCTATGTATGCACTTTGGCATAGGAAGAGGGTGCAAAGGGCGCTACGCGTTATAGATGGCATCTTGTATTTTATTATAAGGAATTCTTATTGAACTTTTTTCACGGAAAGTGTTGGCAAAGCATCGATGTCGTTTACCATAGTAACGATGTCGTTTACCATAGTAACGATGTCGTTTACCATAGTAACGATGTCGTTTACCATAGTAACGATGTCGTTTACCATAGTAACGATGTCGTTTACCATAGTAACGATGTCGTTTACCATAGTAACGATGTCGTTTACCATAGTAACGATGTCGTTTACCATAGTAACGATGTCGTTTACCATAGTAACGCTACTGCCTACGTACTATGTGTATGACTGTTTCTAAGTGCGTGTTTCTGTGTAAGAGTGCTAGTTTATGTTGAGACGCTGTGTATTCCTATGTGCATGGGTGTTTATTTTGGCACAGTCCAGTGTCATTATAGACTTGGCAGCTGTGTTATCTTAGGCTACTCATTGATTCAACTCAAGCTCCCAAGAATGGATGCGATCTTCAAATTTTGCTTCTCTCGAACAGTAAGTTTTCGTCATTTAGTCAGTTTTTTTTTCTGTGCGATAAAGATGAAACCACTTACATGTTATAGTGGGTTTTTTTGTTATAACATTGTGGGTCTACTTGTATAGTGGTAATCCGGAATGGAATAGAGAAAATAATTTATTCGTTTTAGGATATTGCTTTAAAACTCTTTTGCGTAAACAAAGTATTTTGACTTGAATATAAATATTTTAAAGATTTTAAATGGTTATACTAATTCGGGTTACGTGTATTAAAGTTATTTCTAGAATGTTCAAATAACACCATGCTGAAATACCACATTTAGTTAACAAAATAAATATAATAAAACAATATGACTGCAAGATATGGCTTCTTATAATTATACATTTTTGCAATAAAGATGCAAGATTTTTATCTTTTAAATCGAAATTAAATTGCTTGTTTTTTTTTATTTATTGTTTTTTTAAATAATTTTTTAATTGACCCCGCCGAAAAATAAGAATAAATCAGTTGCAAACGCCCTTTAAAAGCATGTCATCTTTTGTTAAGTCCAGCTATTTACTGTAAAGGCCTTCGCCGGCATCGGTCTATGAGTCAATACCCTTGGAAAAGAAAATATTGTTAATTAAATTTATCAGTTTGTACCGCGAAGAATACTAAATGAGTTTACTAAAACGATTGGAAAGGTTGTGCTGAACAAATCACAAGTGATCGCCAAACATTAACCGTCTTAATGCAACCCGACAACTGCGAGACTTTACGAGCTGGGCTTCACCCTGCATGACAGCAGACAAAGTCCCATCGGTTTAACAGTGAATGACGATGACTGGCTAAATCTCCAAGACCATGAGTAAACTGGTCCACATCATTTTGCTGCACCATCATGAAACGTGTCATAAATAAAATAATGTATCCGTTTGTTCAACAGTCCTTTTCCACCCCCATCTTTAGTGTATGCACGGCCCGCCTTTCTTTTTGGAACTTTAAAAAACTGAACATTTCATTTTAATCTGAGGAATTTCTTGTTTAGAATGGCTAGCCATGACTAACGATATGGAAACAAGATTTTTCTTTATTTGTTAAATTTAAATTCTTTTCAATGTTTGGAAAAATAAACATTCTAATTAAATAATGAAATGTTTTACATCCAAGGTTGTTTTTTTTTAAGACGATAAAGATTGAAACAAAACGTACCACCCCTGAATATTTCATGATTTGTAGTTTGTCCTGTATCATCCCCTGAACATTTCATGATTGTGGTTTGTCCTGTATCATCCCCTGAACATTTCATGATTGTGGTTTGTCCTGTATCATCCCCTGAACATTTCATGATTGCAGTTTGTCCAGTGTTCCCGTTGACCATTTCTTTGATTGAAGTTTGTCCTGTATCCCTCCTGAACATTTCATGATTGCAGTTTGTCCTGTATTTCCTTGACCATTTCATGATTGTAGTTGTCCGACTAACTGGTGCTAAATGTGTAATAGTATGTCTATTGTCCCTCAGCAAACCGCTCACCCTGTTTAATGATAGTATAAAGTCTTCTTTTTTTGGCAAGTGGTCGTCTGTAGACATTTAGATTTTTGTTTGGAAAGCTGACGTCGCTACCGGTGAATACAATCTTATAACGTTTTCTCAGAATATTGTTCTGCGGGAATGAAGAAACCTTTAACACTTTCGTCGGCTGCTGTTAATCCATATGTATTCATAGAGTCAGTAATTTTCACATAGTGGATTTGCTAAAGTCTTGAAAGTTGTGATTGAAAGTTGTGATTGAAAGTTGTAAATGTTTGTATGTTTGAAGTTGTGGTAGAAATCTGTGCAGGCAACAGCTGAAGACTTTTTATTGGTCTTTAGGACCTTTGTTTGACATCTGTGTGAGCAGACATCTTCCAGTTGATCCTATGACCCATCCATTTAAAAACTTTTTTTTGTCTGCTTTGATAATAATTTGTCTTTAAGTGTTTAATGGTTTAGATATGTTTGGATATGATATCATTAGATATGTTTAAATGTTCATTGAATAAGTTTGGATGTTCACTGGATGCTCCCTGGCTTCGAAGAGCGGAGTTGTGGATACATGTGTTAACGCTCAATTCAAGGTTTTCAAAGACTTGATAACGGAAGACAGTCGTGCCCTGATCGTTACATAGCTTTTATAAATTAATTGCCCGATTATAATAACTAAATAAATTATGTCAGTGAATATTTTGATTTCTCAGCCTTTTAAAGAGATAAAATTTCGACTCCCCAACGTGATGCCATTTAACGTAAAGTAAATTTAAATATACTCAAGACATTATGCATAACGTTGTGTGCTGTCAAATAATTATTAATCTATATATTACCAAACTATTTCATACATGTTTTATCTATGCTTTTCATTTGGTTTTGGCCTCATGTGTGTTGTAAATACTTGCTGTTTTCCAAGTATATATTTTTTTTTGAATATTCAAACTCAATTAAAAATTTGACAAAATCTAAGAGAGAAACTTTCAGCAGTTTTGGAAATATATATTTTCTAAGTTTTAATTTTAATGGACACATTTTAAAATAAAAGCTGTTTGTTTTTATTAGATAAATGTAAATTTTCTGAAAGTATTTTTTAATTTTTTATTGTTATTATTTTTACGCTTGACTTGTATTTAAAATACAACGTCTTTTTGCATGACATTTTTGTTGTAGAAAATAAAATAAATATACATTTTGCATAAAGGTAACGATGATACAATCTTAATTTTTTTAATGTATATAATTTTAAGCATTTGTAAACTTAAATGAGTCATGTGACGTCTCCGAGTAACCACCAGTTGTTAATGAGAAGACAGCAATTAAAACAAACAGAATTTCTCCCAACAGATAAACAGCAGACCCAAGGATCCGCCTCCAAGAGAAGAACCAAAGAAAGAGCCTCGCAAGGATGCGCACGTGATGAAAGACAAGCGCACGGACAGCGGAAGTAGCACGAGCAGCAGCGGAAGTAGCGCTAAGGCGTCGACGGCTTCATCCGGTGACGTGCACAAATCCCAGGATAAGGACAACGCAAAGGATGGGAAAAAAATCAGAAGGAAGCTCCCGCCGATTCCCGTTGGGGAAGATCCGGTCCTGGTGCCGAAATCGAAAAGCCGAAGACCGAAGCCTGCGGTGAAACGCTCGGAAGGTGTTGACCAAGACGATGGCGGTGCGCCGAGGTCAAGCAGGGCGATGCTGTTTCAAGGCGCCGCGGCTGGAGACGGGTGCTTCATCGTCGGGCCCAGCAACCGAGTCTCCAGGCCGATGACCAGGGACAGTGATGACTCGATGAATGAAGATGACCTGGAGGTAGCTAGACTGACCACTGTCTTGGAACCAGTGTTATCCACCAAGAAGAAAACAAATCTTGCAGACGCTGGGAAATCAAAAAGTTTGGATTCGGCTGATTCGTCCCGGAACAAAACCGATTCGGCCGAGGGGGTTAGAGTGAAACCGTCTTTCCAGAGAACAGCGTCCTTGGGGCACGGACCAAAAGACGAGACTGATGAAATAATCGACTCTCTCATAAATATCTACGGAATACCGTGTACGGAGGCTATGAAATGCCTGAAGAAAAGACTTCAAGAAGAGCTGAGGCGCGTGACTAAAGATAGGAAACGAAAACTGGAAGAACTGGAGGAGATTCGCGCGCTCCAAATGCAGATCGGTGCGTTGAAGATGGAGTCTGACGCCTATGCCCGGAGTAGAGCCGGAAAGCGCTCCCCGGCCCACCACTACCAAGTTGAGCCCCAGACAGACAGCCGTAAGCGTGGCTCGGCACCGTTGCCGTCCAACTCTTCCTTGACGCCCAGGTCTTCCCCGCAGGTCACGCCCAGGCGGCAGCGGCACAAGCGTCAGTCGTCTGACCCCATGATCTCCAAGTTTTCGCCCATCAAAGAGGACAAGGATATTGAGGCGGACTTCCAGACCCGTATCCACGAGCCTTCAGACAGCCGGTCCTTGAAGTATCAAACCGATGACAGCTCGCAGTCGGGAATCAGCGACTCGGAGAGCACCCGCTCGGAGCCGATTCGAGATGCCCGCTACAGCAAAATAAAACCTTCGGACTATGCACGGATCTTTTACACACAGAAGGTTGGAAGTGGGGGTTCGGCTGAGAGACTTCAGTATTCTGATTACGACCAAAACATCTATGACAGGGGTCACCAGCAGCTGTCGGGCAGTCGATCAGAGCAACAGCTGTCCTCCAGTAACAGATCATCAGTGTACTATTCCGACGACGACGAGATAAAAGTACGTGAGGAGAAGAAGGCGTTCCTGCAGTATGAGATCATGAAGAGAAAGCAGCAGCTTGAAGAGACCGCGAGGCTAAAAAACGAGCTTCTGAAGCTGGCTAGAGCGAGGCAAAGCACGGCCCATAGCTACGATGATATTCCACGGCAATATGTGACGCCTGTGGCGCCTCATAGGCCGGTGCCTCGTGGTATCATAAAGCCTATAGCCGACGAAACAATTATGATGTATGACCTCAGGTCGGATTCTGGTCTGAGGTCAAGAGAACACTCAAGGCATAGGTCGAGGGACCATTCCCGGGAACGCTCGCGAGAGAGATCCCGCGAGCGGAAAGACGATTCAGACCTCGAGATTGAGCGAGACCTGGACGACGGCCTCGATGGCATGATCATGTCTGAACGCCGGGGGCGTGACCCTCGCAGGCGATATCACAACCATCACTCGCCGTCGCCTCAGGACTCGAAGGCTCTCTCCAACTACAGCTCCACCGAGTACCTGGCCCACAAGCAGGAGGCCAGGAGGTACATGGACGAGCCGATGCAGTACGGCTCCCAAGGCTGGATAGCCAGTGACTACCCGAGCGACAGCCTCGCGGCCGCCCAGACCTACTCCCAGCCGACACTCAGCCAGCGGGTTGACTCGGCCCAGTCCATCGCTCGACGGGAGGCGGCCAAAAAGGACGCTGGGATTGTGTCCAGTGTCACCTTGCCCAACATCTACGCCAACAGGGTGGACAGGGATTTCAGACCTGTCGGTCCGTACAGGTAATGTTGTTGTTGTTTTTTATTAAAGGTAAATGCTCAAGAGACATATGTTGTTGTTTTTTTTTAATAAATATTTTTAGCTCAACTTGTTTCATTTTTATTGACGTTGTTAATTAAAGAAAGTTACATAACATTAAAGCACATCTCTGTAATTTCTGCTACTGAGAAATAAAACAAGAGAAGACATTCCATGTAAATAAAGATGAAAGTAGCGTTCATATTCATAGGTCATGTAAAAAAAAATAATTATAATAGTAATAATTTATTTTCTTTTTAGATTTTGGTTTTCCTTATTTTATTTAGTTGAATTTAAATTGATTGTGCATGTATGTGAGCCGGTATGTTTTGCAAAGGAAGGAGTAGGGTGAGGGTCAAAGAAAGAAAATAGACTGAGGGATTGACAAGGAATGATGGAAGAGCTGGAAAAGCCATAGAGAGCGATAAAACAATCGATTGGGGCAGGTAAATTTGGATGATAAAGATAAGCGGTGTGGCGGGTAATATTTTAGCCTTTATGGCAGGCCTCAGCAAATTATAATGAATTGTGCCGTTGGTGATAAAACAACGGTAATCAAATCTATAATTGCTCCCCCTTTCCTCTATTAACGTTTTGGTTTATAAGCAGCCCGTGTCTATAAAGCGTTCTCTCAATAGTGTGATTTTTAGCTGAAATATTTTATTGTCTAATTTCTAAAAAATGTTTCTTGTCTAAGATCAGCATTCCTTTTGTTGTTGTTTTTTAAAACAGCTATTTAAACTATTTTCTTTTCTTATGGTCAATGTGTATGACTTATGAATCTGTGAGAGAGAGAGCTTTGGACAAGATTTAAAGAGAATATTTTCTTGGCAGAGACCCAAACTACATCAGTACAAGTATATCAGACACTGATGGAAGCCCTGCCAGTGACGTCACGCCCGCCATGCCATTACTGGGTGATGTTAAGATCAAGTCCAGGGCCATCATTAGAAATATTGGAAGCGGCAGTCGACCAGTGTCAGCAGAGTTCAGTGCCGGGGACCTGGAAGGTGTGTTGTCGGCTGCATACAGTCTGATTTGTGTAGTCTACTGTGTACGGTCTGATTTGTATTGGCTTCTGTGTATGGTCTAATTTGTGTTATCTGATGTGTATGTTCTGATTTGTGTTGTTTGCTGTGTACGGTCTGATTTGTGTTGCCTGCTGTGTACGGTCTAATTTGTGTTGTCTTGCTGCGTACGGTCTAATTTGTGTTGTCTTGCTGCGTACGGTCTGATTTGTGTTATCTGCTGTGTATGGTCTAATTTGTGTTGTCTGCTGTGTATGGTCTTACTTCTGTTGTCTGCTGTGTATGGTCTAATTTGTGTTATCTGATGTGTATGGTCTGATTTGTGTTGTCTGCTGTGTATGGTCTGACTTGTGTTGTCTGCTGTGTATGGTCTAATTTGTGTTATCTGATGTGTATGGTCTGATTTGTGTTGTCTGCTGTGTATGGTCTGACTTGTGTTGTCTGCTGTGTACGGTCTAATTTGTGTTGTCTGCTGTGTATGGTCTGACTTGTGTTGTCTGCTGTGTATGGTCTGACTTGTGTTGTCTGCTGTGTATGGTCTAAATTGTGTTATCTGCTGTGTATGGTCTAATTTGTGTTGTCTGCTGTGTATGGTCTGATTTGTGTTATCTGCTGTGTATGGTCTGACTTGTGTTATCTGCTGTGTATGGTCTAATTTGTGTTGTCTGCTGTGTATGGTCTGACTTGTGTTGTCTGCTGTGTATGGTCTAATTTGTGTTGTCTGCTGTGTATGGTCTGATTTGTGTTATCTGCTGTGTATGGTCTGACTTGTGTTGTCTGCTGTGTATGGTCTGACTTGAGTGGTATGTTGTACATATACAAACTGATCTATCTGTAGGGTGTGTCCAGAGCAGGGTGCCAATGTGATGGATGCCCAAACACTGAAGTCTGGACGGTTTACACCAAAAAGTAACCGCACTGAGTGACACTGCTTCTGGCCTTGCCATTCATACTAAGTAGCCAAGATAACGTTGACTTTCATTTCAGCTTCTGCTTTTCAAAATAAGAATTTTCAGACTCTCATAAGGATGGCATTGACTCGGGAGACACTGGTTTAAGGCAAGCTCAACCTCTTGCTGTTGGCCCCTACATCCCATCTATACATAAATCCCGGGATAAAATGGGATGCTCAAATATACCGTGTTATCGAGATCCCTTTCCTGGGATAACGCCATTGATGATGGCAATAATGCATGCACGCTTAACATGCTCTTCTTCTAGATATGCTGAGCACTCAAATCTACCTAACTCTTTCCTCCAGATCTTCTGAATGGGATGTACCGTGTTGAGAGTGATAACAGTGTGGACGCCGACGAGCCCATTATGAAACACATGACTGAAGGAGGGGTGACGATACTGAAACAAATCGATAGGAAAAAACGGGTAAGACCTGATCTGAAGAAGTTTATTTCTTCAATCCGTTGTCTTTAAACTATTTTGGGCGTTCGGCTAGCTATCCGATGGGTCTCGGGTTCAAGTCTCGCTGAAGGCTTGGGCCTGTTACCGAGTGCTAATGGTGCCCTTGAGTCCGCCCAATGGGTATCCGACATGGGAAAAATAAGGCGGTCGGGGGTTGTGCTAGCCAAACAATCCCCTTGTATGCCGTGGCGAACTGAAACTTGTGAACGCTACTTCACTTGCCCCAATAGACCTTTAATGTCTAAAAAGGGAATTAAAAAACATTTTAAAAATTCTTATTATATACATGTATATGTAATCTTCCCGCCCTTCCTCCCCCTCTCTCTCTCTCTCTCTCTCTCTCTCTCTCTCTCTCTCTCTCTCTCTCTCTCTCTCTCTGTGTGTGTGTGTCTCTCTCTCTCTCTTCTCTCTCACTCTCTATCTTTTATTATTTCTCCTAATCGTGTTCCTTTCCCTCCATAATGTACCACAGCAAAGGTCACCACGTGTACCAGCCTACAAGTGACTTGCACGAGTCTCGTCATGTCTTCAATTTACTCTTTGAAATTTTATTTTTAATTCGTCCTAAATCTATTTGTTTATCTTTGAAAATATATTGCTTTGCTAACTATGCCTACATCATTGAACTCATTGAGATGGAGTTGATTGTGATTGCTGTCTTGTTGTTTTTACATCCCAGCCTGCACCAGTTGAGCCCCATCGATATGATTTCCCCGTGAAAAGAATTCTGGTAACCAGAGACGCTAAAGACAAGTCCATCACAGGTCTGAGCATCGGGATTTTCCCTTTTAAATTCCTAGGCTAATATTGAAATATGAAAAGAAATAATAGCGTGTAAAAGAATTTATTTTTGGATCAGTTTTAAAATATGATATTTAATTAGCAAAATTTGTGCAACAAGCTGAGGTTAGTTAACACGATAATGACATGGATTTTATACAATCACTAATCACATCGGTTTTTTATCTTTTATAATATATGATATATCTTTATATTTGTATAGAATTGTAACCAAAATAATATGTAATTTAACCTGTCTGTGCGTGTGCGTGTGAGAGTAAGTGAATGAGTGGGTTGGGTGCGTGCGTGCGTGAGTGCAGCATACGATGGATCAGATTTACATTTCGTAATCATCTCTTTTGGTTTTCTTTAAAACTGAAGCAACTTTTAAGCTGCTTTTAATTTGACAACGAACCCCGCCGTTTCACGGTGTAAGCAGCGGAACCTGGTGGTGGTTATCAGTTGTAATGTGCTCTACCCTTGAATCTATTGTGCAGGAAATGGACTCGGCATGAAAATAGTGGGCGGCAAAGATATCCCCGGGACTAATGAGATCGGAGCTTACGTCACGGCTATTTATCCAATAATTGCCGACCAACTTCACGGAGAGTTGGATGTTGGTGAGTGGAAATTTAAATCTTATTTTCTTATAATGCAATATATTTCTTTGGGATAAATTACCTTTTTTCAGCTGTTCCAATAAAAAATTAGGTTGTGAAACTGTAATTAGTTTAAATTTTTGAATTTAAAAACAAAACACAGCCAGTTATCGGACTTTTGATATTCCAAAATCAATTGTATTGCCTAAATAATAAAAAATCTTTCTATTGATATGGGATGGTTAATGCCACCAGAGAAACTTCTTTACCTTACAGTTAACGGCATTTTTTTTTAAATATGGACTTAATTGTTACGTTATTTCTTTTTTAAAATTGACAATAAAACAATAGAATTTTTAAGCATGTTAGTAGCCGACTTATCGAATAGAATCAACATACATAATTTGCAATGTATGTCACGTCCCGTCTGTCCTGTCCGTGACGCTACTAATTTTAGAAAGCAGCGCACCAAATTACTGCACAACAAGATAACTCTTTTCGAAAGTCTGAATAAAAATTTTCAATATGAAAATTAATGAATAAAATAAAAATAAATAAAAAATGAAAGGTCTGTATTACGTTATTTTTTTATTCTGATGTGTATTTATTTTGAAAACTTCCGTCATTTTTGACGGGTGATACACTAGTAACAAATAATTATTACTCTTAGTAG
This sequence comes from Ampullaceana balthica, assembly GCA_944989445.1. Classification (NCBI taxonomy): domain Eukaryota; kingdom Metazoa; phylum Mollusca; class Gastropoda; family Lymnaeidae; genus Ampullaceana; species Ampullaceana balthica. Next base: position 89,257 of record CALYLW010000200.1, read on the forward strand.
TCACGTTCAAAATAATTAGGTATGTAAAGTGCCAACTCAAAATAAAATGCAAAGGAAAATTTGTTTTGAGAATTCGTGGCCTATTGCTTTCACATTATGAACGTGTTTCAACTATTTCAATTTCCCAATCATTTTTATGGTATAATATTGTAATCATTTATTAATCTTGGTAGGTGATCAAGTCCTGGAGTGGAATGGCAATCACCTTACGGGACTAACAGCTGACGAGGTACAGGACATCATATCACAGACCAATGGGGAGATAGAGATGGTGGTCAGAGCGTAAGTTTATGTAGACCCAAAAAAAAATTTTGAATCAACTTAACATTTTAAACTTAAAGTGTTAAAAAAATGTAATATGTTTTTTTTTAAATAACACATTTTTTTAAATTTCAAATACTTTTATTTTAAAATTTTAAGTTGATTTAAAATAATTATATTGTCTGCTGTTTATTTTAAATATGCTGGCAATAAAAAAAATGTTTTGCCTTCAGTGTAATAGTTATCAAGCGCAATATTTTATTTGGATCAGAAAATGAATCTAGTCTTAAAATTTTAAACTTTACCTTGATCACTAGCACTTTGACCTTGTCATTGTGGTTTAAAGTAAACTAAAGAGACCTTTTTGTGTTACTGATGTAAATTTTACTTCTAAATAATGAGCTACAAAACATGTATATTAGGATAATTAAATTTAATTCCAATCGTGTCAATAGATTTTAATTCATTTATTTTTCTTATACTTGAAAATTAAAACATGTTAATGAGAAGTTGCACTACCATTATAAATAATTAAAGTTCTATGCATTTTAATGCATGTTATTTTTTCCAATTTGAAACTCAGTTTCATCATAATTATACTACTAGGATAACACATTACTTTTATTTTCAATAAGATTTTAGTGACTTTAACACTCTGTGAAATTTCGTATGGCATAAAACGAAGTACCTTAATTCAGTTTCACATCTGAATTTTATATTTTTAATTGATGAAGAGAGCTATCAATTAATTATGTTCACCAACTCACGACAAGGCAGCATGTATTCCTATCCACCTTCTATGTGTGTCTTGTTATGGTCCTTTCAACACAACCAATGTGTCCATAATTGTTCCACTGTCTGACCTCCCTCCCATATGTTTATCTCTTCAACACCGTGTAGTCAAACGGTTCCCATGTTGTTGACGGACTTGGCAGCACAGCCAGAGAGCTGCAGATCGTCGTATGATAATCTGGCATTGCCAACGTATGAGGAATCAGGTGAGGTACACAGTTGGGGACTATACACAAACAATGAAACTTTCATTATTTTTTATTATTCACCTAAAAATGAAACACCCTTGTGTCTTTTATGTTATTTACTTACATATCTAGGCAAAAATATCCGAGTTTAGGAATAAAAATCTTCAAGAAACATTAATTTAAATTTTTGGTGATAAACTCTCTAAAAATTATAATCAGTCAAAGAATCTATTTTTTTTTAAATTAAATTTTATAAAATTTGTTACTAGTTTTATAATGAAGGTGTGTTTCATAGAAACAATTTGCATAGCTTTTATATTAATTGTTGAGAGATACAGAGCTAATTTCTCAAAATATAACTCTTTTATTCTTTATGGAATTCTGATAGGATTTGACAAAAGTCAAAACAAATTTTTTTCTTTTGCTAAGGGAAGTAACTTTTATGTATTAAAGCTATTTCCCCTCGCGCGAAATTAATGTTTTGATTGTCATCTGTATATCCCAGGTGTGTTAGTTGTTTTTTTAAGGAAAGTAAGGTTGATTGGACGCTGATATTACGTTTAATATTTCTTTAATCTATCAGTGAAAATAGTGGATTAGTGCAGTACAGTAATGAAATAGTATTTTCATTGCGGAGTTAGGTATTTTGTGTGTGTGTGTTTGGTGGATGTGTAATTTTTAAATGATCAATTTGAAAGAGGTAAAGGTGTAGCCTAAATTACACGATCACGATTTCATTAATATTTACGCTGGAACGCTTGCAAGTATATTGGGTGTGAGGGGGGGGGGCATGGATGGGATGTGCTTAATTTAATGTTCTACAAATTGATTTCTCGAGAACCGCATTGAGTCCTGTTGTATAACATTATTCTCGATACCGCAATGTATTTGACAGTCCTGATCTTTGAAAGATTTTTTTTAAAACAAAAAATATAAATTATTGACATGAATATATTTCATATTAATCCAGAGAGAACAAAATATGGGTGAGACTGCAATCAGGCTTATAGAGTAGTAGATGGATAACTTGTAAACAGGGTATGAGTGAGCCTGATGTGACGTCACGTCCTGTCACGCTCAGTCAAACCCTGGTCGAGTGGCAGCGCACTGGACTGTCGTACCGATGGTAACGGGTTCGAATCCGTGTGAAGGCAAGGGTTTGTTCCCGGGGCCTAGGGCGTCCCTGAGTCACCCCGCTCCGAATGGGTACCTAACACTACATGTAGTTAGGCGGCTGGGTAATGCGTGGAACCCACAAAGCCGTGGCCTGTGAACGCTGCATCACTTGCCAAACAGATCATCTGTCATGGTCTGTGGACGCAACTATCTTCTGCATAGAAGGAGCGTCTGTATAGATAAGATAAGAAGATCAGAATAGAATCGATTAAAGGGTTAATCCAGAGAGAAGAGGTTACACCCAAATTACGTATTACGCTCAGATATAAACGTTTTCGAAGCTTTTGTGCCATTGATGATCAAGTATTGCAATAATCAAAGGCAATTTTTTTTTAAATGTATAAAAGATGAGGTTTGAACGTGTGTGTGTGTTGTCACCGCTATGACTTTAATGTCACGATGACCTGTGTCCGTCCTGAAGTTCGATCACTTACACGGAGAGCTTTCATTACACTTATTGCGTTAACTGCGTTTTAGTCTTCCTGGAATATTTGTTTCTAAATAAATCAGTTTCTTAAGTACAAGCATAATTTTTTTAAAAAATTTTTAATTTAATTTTCTTTTTATTATATATTTTTAATCAGATTCAAATTATGGAATGTTGTCTCATCAGTTACAAAGAATCAAATATAAAATTAAAGATAATTGACTTCCTGTGTAATTTTATAGTAGCAATACGCTAACCACGTGTGATTGTAATTAATAATCGATACATATAAAATGCCGGGGAAAAAAAGAGGTTCGGTAATGAATAACGTGGAATTCAAATGAAAAGAATTATCAATAAAATAATTTTTAACATCTGGTTGAGTTCTCAAAATGTTTCAAACTATTAATAATTATTTACGGGGCCGTCCATAAATGACGTCACGCACCTAGAGGGGAGGGGGGTCACACTTTTGTGACGATGCGTGACGAGGGGGAGGGAGGGGGGGGTTGAAGAAATGTGACGTCACATCAAAATTGTAACTTTACATAAAATTTCCTCTAAAATATTTGGTCGCTTACAATTTATTTAATGACTTTTTTTTCAGTGCTTCTCAATGTGCCGGTCGGTAGGCCATCAGAAGCTGGTTGGCGTAAGCTAACAAGACACGAAAATTAAATCTAATTATAATCCTTAAGTTTGAGAATCCACAAGATAACATATGAAATTGTTACACTGCGTCGTTTGATATTGACATTTAGCATCTGTGATGTAACCGCAGCTACGTTTGGTTCTCTCATGGCAGGAGTCGTCGATTTTTTTTCTTCCAAAATATACAAGTTTATGTGTGCGTTACCCCCCCCCAACCCCCAGACTCTAGGTCATGCTCACATGACTCGGGGATTTGGGGGAGCGTCGTTAGCCCCCCTCCCCCCCCCCGAGTTTTAAGAGCATGACAAGTGTCTCAAAATGATCTGAATAGTATTGTGTGTAGATATTTTCAAACAAAACGACACGGAATATCCTTTTCCTTTAAATAAGAGGGAGGAGGGAATCTATTTGATAAAATTAAAAACGTTTTAAGTTTGATACAATTGTTCGATTGGTATTTTGTCAAACACCCCTGGCCATTCTGGTCTTCTAGATCAGTGCTTCTCAAAGTGGTGGTCCGCGGACCGGTGCCGGTCCGTGGGCCATCCGCTGCCGGTCCACAGATGTTCTCAAAAAAAGGACCGAAAAAATTGTCAGTGCAGGGACAATAGTGCACCGGTCCCTGGTGCATTGGAAACAATTCCTGCCGGTCCGCCATACTAAATAGTTAGGGAAGCGCTGTTCTAGATATAATGGTAAATGAGCCCATTTAAAATTAGTCAACTATTCATTAACTTTATTGAATGCATCAAATTCTTGACATCGCAATTCGAGAGGAACACAAAACAACTTTTCTTCTTAGCTCAGTTCTTAAGGCATTAATTTTAAATATCACAAAAAGCATACCTGATACAGTCAAGTCATGTGGATTAAGATTATTGTCACTCGTGTCAATATAAATGAAAGTAGGGTAGATTTAGGTGTCTTCGTATAGTACTTAGCTAAGAAATCTACATAGTTGTCAAATTTTTAAAAAATGCATTTTCTGGAAGGAACCGGTTAAATAATTGGCATATGTTCCAAGCGTACACGTACACATGACGTTTTTTAATATATCTAGTGGATTGTAGTGGATGTTATATGCCCCAAATGAGTCTGCATTACCCCCAAGAAATCCCTTTTTGACCCCAGATGAGGTTATTTACCTCTGTTCGCCGACCTCTTTCTTACGGGATGCCCGTCAGTCAATTGAGGGATTTTTTAAAAATAAATTTTAAAAATGTTAGTTTTAAATTTAAAAAAATCTAAACAAAGACGTTAACTGTCATGATTAATAGTCAATGTTTAATTTGTATGCAGTAAAATAAAATATAATCTAAGGATGTTAACCCAGTTCGTTTTCTGAAGGCCGGTTAAACGTTTTTAAACAATGCTTCACGTGTGTTACGATATTACAATGTAGATCTTCACTAAATAAATAATAAATACTTAAATGACAATAAAAGTGATTTGAAACCTACTTATTTTCAAATAGAAAATAAAGTGTGGGTTTTTTTTGTTTTTGTTATTTTGTTGTTGTTTTTTGTTGTTTTTTTGTGGGGGGGGGTCAAAGATTTGTGACGTATTTTTAGAGGGGGGGGTCTAAGTTTTTGTGACGACGCATGACGAGGTGGGGGGAGGGTGTCAAAAATCGGCAAAAATACGTCATTTATGGACGGCCCCTACTGCACCCACCAATTGGTGAACTATTCTCATTTAACGACGCTACGACAGCAGTATTCAAGTTATATAACACCATCGTTCTGCGAGCATCCTCAAAGCGCTCTAATGGTTCTATGTCGAGAATCTATTACTAAGTAGGACTTGGCTTTTCACTCTAGGTTTTTCGTTCCTTTCTGTGCCAGTAACATGTAACAACAGAAGGAAGGCCGTCATCAAAGCTTAAGCTCACCAATCACGTTTTATGTAGCAAGACAGACATTCTGATTTAGCAGTACTCAGATTAGAAAGTTATCTAGCAAAGCGAATATGCTTTGATGCAAATAGTATACATTTTTTGAGGAATCGCCGCTGAAAGAACTACAGAACTTACTGTAGCATGTCTTACGTACTGTAACGTGTCTTGCGTGCTGTAACGTGTGTTACGTTCTGTAGCGTGTTATCTTTGATGACTGGTCTTTACATTATCAAATAGGTTCATAAAGGAAAGTATTGGCTTTAAGGTTTATGTTCATGTAGTGTTGGAAAGGGGTGGGATCATGTATATTTTAAGTTTCTTTAGGGTCCATGAGAAGATAGCCCCACCATTATACATACGGCCTTGCATAAATCATAAGTCGCTATGTAGTTTTAGAACTCTAAGCAAATTCTTCAAGAGACAATGCCAATGCTCAAAACGTATGTTTGCGCCTATAGTTTCTTTCCCAAATTTCTTTGACCTTCGACTAATGTTGCCATGGTCTGCTCCAGTGAAGGAGCCCCACCTACAGAGGCCGAGGACCGGGCAAGTGGTGCCAGCCAACAGGCAGGGTGTGGACCCTCGTCAGCTTGCTGCTCAACTGGAGGGGATACGCGAGGCTGCCTCGCCTGCTGAGAACTCTCCCAGCTCCTCCCATCAAGATGTAGCCACGCCCTCTGTTTCATCCCCTTGTAGTACTCCTAGATCAGACCCCACTAGTACCTCATCAGACCGACAGCAGCGACCACCGTCAGGAACTGCTGACAGATCTGATAGAGTACGTGTGTTGTAGTTTTTTGTCGAAGTTATTATATTGCCTACTTGATTACATTTACAGTTGTTGTTTATTTTTCTATCATCTTATCTTTACCCCTATTTAAAAATTTTACCAAAATCCTTAAATTGTAGTAGTTTTACTAATTGAGTTTTAATTAATTAGTGTATTTATCATAGATGGTCTTCAAGAATGTGATTAAATTTATATATTTTTTAATTTTTTAAATTGAAACAAATAAAACTATTTGCGACAACTCGTAAGACTCGAAATTAATTTCTACAATACTCTGCCAAAGTTTATTATGAATAAGATAGCAGTCATATGAGTATAAGAGCAATGTGTGTATGTAAGTTTCTCTTGATCACATACTAATGTGAACGTATATGTTCAGAAAACTAGGAAAATTATTTGTATTCATTTCATTTTTTGTTGGAATACGCACATGATCTAAAATAATGATCAAATTGTTATTTCTTTATTTTAGATAGAGAATATTGTAAATTATAAGAAATTTCTTTTTCTTGATTTATTTCATGAAATATAGTTATCTTTAATTGCAGAATGTAGATAAAATGGCAAATGACCGTCAGTCCAGTAGAAGAAGACGAAGGCATTCCCCTAACCCTGAGAATATTTCTCAACCGCAGCAGCATCAATCCCATAGGCATTCCCAACAACAACAACAACAACAGCACCAAACTTCTCAATCCCACCAGACCTCTCCCCCACCCCCATATACCCGATGGCAGCAGCAGAATCAGGCTTCACAGCACAACCACAAAAGCAACATAGAAATCTTGCCTCCGGAGAGAGTCACTCCTCCAGAGAGAACGTCACTTTCAGAGAGAGCCACGCCTCCAGAGAGAACGTCATATTCAGAGAGAGCTACGCCTCCAGAGAGAACGTCACATTCAGAGAGAGCTACGCCTCCAGAGAGAACGTCACATTCAGAGAGAGCTACGCCTCCAGAGAGAACGTCACATTCAGAGAGAACGTCAATTTCAGAGAGAGCTACACACCCTGAAAGAGCGCCAACCTCAAGGAGGAAAACTGAAAGGAAGCAGCAGGAAGCAGTCCCATCTCCTTTGGTGAACGCTTTACAAGAAAAATCCAGACCATCTGTATTTGACCAAGCGGGTGATAACTCGTGCTCAAGCCCCGCTCTCAACGACAGACTCAGAGCATCGCCTCCCCTTGACACCAGACGCTCAATCAAAGCACGGCCTTCAAAAAAGGGAAAAGACAATTTTATATTCCCTGTTAAATCTCAAGAGGTAATCATTTTCACGTATTTTAGATTTAGTCCAACACCGTTCATACAATTCAGTAATGGGGAAAAAATTGTGTCGAGTATTTTTTATTTTTTTTTAATTTGAAAGGGGAAAGAAAAGAGTAGGATGCTTCGCTGTCCTGGAAAATCACATTGGAGATATGATCACGTTATCAGCTGACCAAGTGGGAAATACATCAATTGTATGAGGCTTGTGGTAAAATGTCCTAATTAATAATAATAATAATAATAATTGATAATTTATATAGCGCTGTATCCCCAGTAAGGAACCGGGCTCACAGCACTTTACGTGGAGATCATAACATACATATAATAATTTAATAAACATTCATACTATAATAACAACATAAAGGACAGTACATTACACAGAAGCTACGCTAGTCATAAAAACAAATGTTGTTTCATTAATTTTGTAAATACATTTTGAAAAGATGCGTCTTAAGTGCAGTCTTAAAGGACTTGGTAAATTGGAATACTACGGATGTGTAATGGTAGAGAATTATATTGTTTGGCTGCACAAAAAGAGAATGCCCTTTCGCCAAAAATTTTATTTCTACAAGAAATTTATGTCTTTGGGCATTGCGCAGCTGCCCTGATCATGTGTTGTAAAATGATGTATTATAACTGTTAAAACACCGTGTTCTGAAAGATAAGACGATGCAAACTCCTCCTAACCTATTCATTTGTTCAGCTGTACAGTATGTGATATAATACTTGCTGAAGATAGGGGCCGTCCATAAAGTACGTCACACTCCGGAGGGGGGGAGGGGGTGTAATAAAATGTGACAGTTTGTAACAGGGGGGAGGGGGGTCCGGCCATGTGTGACGTCACTGCGTTTGTTATTAAATTTTAATTATTTTGTTAATAAAAAATAAAAATTGTGTTCGAAAGTGCGACGTACTTTGGGGCGGGGGGGGGGTGTCCGAGATTTGTGACAGGGGGGAGGGGGTTGGGAGTTAAAGATGGTCAAAAATTGCGTGACACACTTTATGGACGGCCCCATAGAGCATTACCATGAGATGAACTATATAGCAAATCCGTTAAATTAGATTAGGTATATTTTAAATATATTTAAAATATTTCTGCCCTAGAAAAAATGGCATTCTTGTTCTTTTTAAACATTTAACTTAATTTCATCTTCAACTATCTTCCCTACAAAATTATATTAGCAAACTGTTAAGATTTTAATTGTAAAAAAGATACATTTTGTTGTTTATATTTGTTTTAGCCTGAACGTGGAGAAGATTACGGCTTAGGGGAAATACAGGTATGAATAGAAACTAATTATCTTTTTTTTTAAAGATTTCTAAATTTTCGTTTGCATTTAAACCAGAAAATGGCTTTTTCTCTTTTTTTTTCAAACACATCTGAATTCATTTTTTCTTTTTATTTTTGTATAGCTACATATTTAACTCTTTTTATTTTTGTATAGCTACATATTTAACTCTTTTTATTTTTGTATAGCTACATATTTAACTCTTGTTATTTTTGTATAGCTACATATTTAACTCTTTTTATTTTTGTATAGCTACATATTTAACTCTTTTTATTTTTGTATAGCTACATATTTAACTCTTTTTATTTTTGTATAGCTACATATTTAACTCTTTTTATTTTTGTATAGCTACATATTTAACTCTTTTTATTTTTGTATAGCTACATATTTAACTCTTTTTATTTTTGTATAGCTACATATTTAACTCTTTTTATTTTTGTATAGCTACATATTTAACTCTTTTTATTTTTGTATAGCTACATATTTAACTCTTTTTATTTTTGTATAGCTACATATTTAACTCTTTTTATTTTTGTATAGCTACATATTTAACTCTTTTTATTTTTGTATAGCTACATATTTAACTCTTTTTATTTTTGTATAGCTACATATTTAACTCTTTTTATTTTTGTATAGCTACATATTTAACTCTTTTTATTTTTGTATAGCTACATATTTAACTCTTTTCATTTTATCTTAAAATATCTGCTCCAAATTAAATCATTTTTTTTTCTGTTTTTTTAAATTATGGAATATCATTAAATATATTTTAAACTTATGAATAAATGTTTACATTTCATTTATTTACATTTTCAAAGCAAATAAACTACACAAATTTACAAAATACATCTGTTTTAAATTTAAGTTTTTCACCAAACAAACGTTTGATGTATTTGAAAAATTTTGCATTCACAAAATTTGAAAATGAATCGGTTTTGGTCTGTAGTGGATCTATTTCCCAAGATGTAATAATGCCAAATCTGTGAACTATTTCTCAGCTACAGATAAGCCATGATGACTTTGACAACACGCTCAATCTGCACGTCATTCAAGCCAGGAATTTGCGACCACGTGATTTAAATGGTCTCTCTGATCCCTTTGTAAAATTGTATCTCTTGCCGGGCAGAGGGTAAGTGGTGCAAGACAAATGTCTGTTAGTGTCGTTATTTGGAGACCTCGCCTTCTTCTAACGCCAATCCTAAACTGATTTCTATGTAGGTTCAAATCTGAGGATAGTTTAATTAATTTCATTATATACATTCGTGTCTTATATTTCCTGGTCAGGCCAGAAAATAAACGTCGCACAAAACACATTCCAAGAACACTGAATCCAGAGTGGCATCAAACTGTCATGTTTCAAGATGTGGCCAGGTTGGAGTTGCAGAATAAAGTTCTAGAAATCACTGTTTGGGATTATGACCGATTTAAAGCTAATGACTTTCTGGGGGAGTTAATAATAGAACTTAGAGGTGAGTAGTAATTATTGATGGCTGTTTCTCAAATGTAATATATTGTGTTAAATTATTCTTTTCATTACTTTTTTTTTAACGAAACTCTTCAGAAAATACCAGTGACGTTATTACGCCACCGTGTATTCTACTAAACTTTTTTATTATCCACACTGCATTAAAATTTCATTGTTCAAAATGCAAGTTTACGTTAAATAGTTTTATCCTTCAGTCTTAGATACCATCAGATTAAATTTCATTGCCCATGCTAAGTTATGATTCTTTTATTTGACGAAAATCTTTAGAGTACTTTAATAATTATCTTTCCCGACAGAATTTGCCTTTCTTGATAATAAACCACACTGGTACCCCTTGAAGGAACATGTCACCATGCAAAGTTTTGAGCTTCCGAAATCCACTGTAGCACCACCCAAGCCTTCAGACAATGGCAAAAGTCACTCTAGATCTCCGCGCCAGGGGAAAAAGCACGGTGTATCGTCATTAGTAAGTTGTTCGACCTGTGCAAAAAGCACGGTGTATCATCATTAATAAGTTTTTTGACCCGTGCAAATTTAAATACTTTATATCTAAAACGCACTAGAATTTAGACAATAATTTGAATTTCTTTAAGAGCAATGACACGAAAACCTATTTTAGACAAATCCTTGTTTGCGTTTTGTTTTCTTTGATTCTGTTCTGCCTGTGATGAGTTTACCCAGTGATTCGTCCTGCTTTCCCTCGAGCTCTCGATTACTACTTCCTTTAGCTTCTTTTAAAAAAACACAGCTTTTATTTTATAAAGAAAAAGTGTTTAATTTGAACTGAAATATTATCAGTTTAACTTTTAAAATATATGCCTTAAATAAGATTTTAAAAAAGTCATAAATATATTTGAATGACTTAATGTCTCGTCACCAGCAACAGCGTCCTTCAGGTTCTCTCCAGAGTGACATTGAAGCTCAGAGGAGAAGGTCTTTAGGTGCTCTAGCAGGAAATGGTAAGTTTGTCAACCAAAACAATGTAAAGTGTGGCTTTAGAACTGTCACGGCCATAAATTCAAAAAATGACCAGAACAAAGCCAAATAAAAGTAGAATGATGTAGTAGCTTTATTTTGTTAAGATGTGGCCCCCCAAAAAATGTTAACAAGGAATTCAAAACAAATCAATGTTCTGCCAAATAGCCTATCCATTGTCAGTATTCTCAAATAAAGATTGGTATTAAAAGATACTAGCAATGTTATATATATCATATTTATAATATTATAATTCAATTGTTTAGATAATAATCTTTTTTTTAAAAAATAGATCATAGAACCAGATGCGTAGGATCAACTGGTGTAGCTATAGGCTATATGGTAATAACCCCAATGGGTGACAAAGGGGGTAGTATTTCAGTAGAAAGCACCAATTGTCATTACTATTTATTGAACACTAAAAACTTGTTATAAATTATTATTATTAATGTGGCTAATAATATATAAGGCATTTAAAAGAATAGGATTCTTCACCAAATGAGTTATATTTGTGTTTGTTACAATAAGAACTACAAATATTTTTACCTTCAGAATCGTCATTCATTAGTTGCAAACAGGTTAAGTCAGTAAACAGAGTAAATCTCTATTATCAAAATATTCTCTGATAGAAGTCCCATTAAAAGTGTTTTTTGCTAAAACTGTTAACTTTGATGTTTGCGGAAATGAACCTCCAAGGGTCACCACCAGACTCCCCAGAAGTTGTGGTTCGACATTTGGTCTCGTCTTTCCTGTCTTGCTTTCGCTTCATTCAGCCAGAGCAGGTAGACCTACAAATTTTTTGTCGTGGGCATTTGAAGAAATGCCCTTTCTCGTTGCTATTTTATTTTCATTTTGGGAATTAAGCTGAAACAATGGATCCATGTTTTCTTTGTTGCTTCTTGCATGGATCTTAATCAACCTAATGATAATGAAGTAATTTGAAGAAAAAATATATACTTCAGGGTTGTTCAACATTGTTTTTAAATTTCCATAATAATTTTCTGATTGCATGCAATATTTCGGATTAAATGATCTTAACTCATAGAATAGAGATCAATGTATGAAGATCTTTCAGATTATAAAACATACTTCCACCTTCTGGCTGCATGGAACCAACTGTGAATTATTTAATATTTTCATTACTTATGACTTATGTTTTATAAAAATTGCTTTAAATTTTTTTAATCATAATAATAATGATGCCTACGTTAATTTCATATCTTTTTGTGCAGCTTATTTGGCCTATGTTTAGATCAATCTTCATAGGCGGCATGAATGTTTATCTATAAAATGAACTTCCTACTTGTGGAATATAAATGTTTTCTTTATTCAATGAAACTCAACAAATAATCATCATCATTTGGCATTAACTTGAAATTTTGTAGGAAAAAAATTTCTACTGTTTGTGCCTAGTGTGATTTCAATTATTTTTTTTTAAATCTAATTAACAAAAGTTTCTATGTTTAATTACTCATATATTATATCCTTCTCTGTATCTTACCTATATACTATATTCTAATTAGTTATTCTATGCTCTGAATTACATTAATGAATGTACAAAAATGTCTGAAATTTTTTATTGATTTAAGCTTTGGTAATATGAATTTCAGTTGCTTCTCTTCATTGACCTAGATTTTATCTCAATGTTTCCTCTATAAATTGTATGGACATAAAATGATAATGCTTTAAAAAAAGAATTTACAGTAGGATTTGATGATTTGATGGTCTACCATTTGTATTTTATCATCAACTTAGATTCGATTAATAAGGTTTTTTTTTAAATATATCTAAATCAAAGGCCTCTCAACTAGATGGCCTTGACTTAAAACCAATTATACACAGTATATTGAATCGACAATAATTTTTCGAATTCTCTAAAAAATAGTACAATGAAATGCATATTTTAAAACAATTTCATAAAGTAAAGTTTTTAAAGCACTTGTGTTTCATTGAAGATTTTGAACATTCGTGTTCGCTTTATGCCAATGTAAATAATAAATAACTAACTGTTATACCCACAATGCCTCACGCCAGGTACTAACGAAACATCGACTCCCCGTGAAATATCCTCAGCCACGAACTCACCAATCCCTCCCAGACGACCGCGGGGAACTAAGTCTCCTATCAAGACCAGGTCAAATGGACTACTTTACAGATGACGATGATAACGATGAACACTGCCAAGGTTTTAGTTTTCACTAGCAGCTACTTTCATGAACTGATGAATTGGTTTGGAATGAGGCCAGGCATGTTAGGCCCCAGCCGTGACGACGATTTGAAGCCACTTTCCTCATGCTGACACCTAATCATACTAGATCTTCCCGTAGAAATATGTATTATGTATATTGTAGTACGTTAGTGTTAAGAGACTGTCATGACAGTCTAACGCTTGTGTGTTCTTGGACCATGAGTGTATAAGTATAAGTGTATGTTTATTAACAAATAAATGTCATGGGGTAATTAACAAACAGAGCACTCAGTAGGCCTACATGGCCAATGTCTACGTTATGAAAGCTCATATAATAAATAGTTAAGCATGAATATCAGTTATAAAGCGATAGAATAAGAAAAAATAACACTCTATTTTAAGAAAGGCTTAGCCATTGACACTCAAACTTCCAAGTAGTCATCGTTTCTGTTTACAAAATACACTGACACTCTAAAGTGAAAATGGCTAGTAACAAAATACGTTTGTAACCCGATTGTGTAATTTAACTCTTCAACACACTAAAGGGTCATTTAAACTCTTTATAGCAATAACATTCTTTCGTTCATTCTTCATTGGTGAGTCTATTATTTTATATTGCCATCGCTTTGTTTATAGTCTAGGGTCAACGATTCGTTTTATATTGCGTGCACTATTCATTTTTGTTTGGCAAAATGGTACTACTTTTAAATCTGCAAGAACGAGCGCCATTTTACAAGGCTATGCCGAGGAAAAGGTGAGCCCGAGATTATGTAAACATCAGCTGCGTGGTGGCGCTGAGGCAACACAAAATAACTCCTACATGAGAGAAGCTGGCGAGTTATTCCCACACCATAGGACTGTGGTGAAATTGTTTGTTCTGGTGGTCGTTGATGAGTTGTTGCTGTTTTTGTTTTAATTTGTTGTTGTAGTTTTTAATCATGGGTTTCAAGTGTCTGGTGTAGTAATTTTCATCTTAAAAGATTTAGCACAAAAGACATTTCGTCCTGTTATTAAGTTTGGAATCACACAGCGTTCTTTTATTAAATCCAGTTTTTAAATATAAAAAAAGAAAACTAGGGCGGAATATGTCACATTTAAATTGCACGAATAGAATGTTGTGAAGGTGTATCCAGCCTCACCTTACGTGACAATGGTGAGTGGTCATGAAACATCCTCAAGCTTGGGGAAGGAGGGGTGATGGTCAGTGTAGCGTCCTCGACTGCCTGTGAGAGGCAACTTGGGAAACAATGTGACCAGGTGTCGACGATGTATCCTCAATAAAAACAAGAAGGTCTACAAACTTTCTCAACAGAGATGACGAAATGGAAGAGACTTTCAACCTTGTATCATCGTTGTTGACCAGAAAGCAAAAAAATCTTACTTTGAAGCACAGTCGTCTCTGTAGTACTTGCTAACGACGTGTAGTTGTGAAGATTATACAGTAGTCTGAAAAATAAATCTGCTGCAGCCACCGAGTGAACTGCCTTCAAGGATATAACTGTAAAGTTGATCATCGCCAATTAAATTGGGTTGACTTAAAAATTCATTAATCAAACTGAAATTATGAAAATGTGCATTGCCTGCTGATTTTGAACACTGCGTTACACTTAAATATGTTCAGATATATAAAGCTATTCATTCCCCCAATGAAAATACTCGACAGTTTCCTCACTCCTGTTTATTTGGATAAACCTATGATTGCATCTCTGATTGTTGTGTTAATTGTCTCAACCAGTTTCCATGGAGACTTATACACAAAGCATGTCATCATTGGCACTAACATTATAATTATACACACATGGGGGTTTTCATATTATTATAAACATGATCATTGATATTATATATAACGTGACATTGCATTTATAATGCTAATGGAAACAAAATTTGATAATTGTGTATTTGTAACTGTCACACATCTGTCATTGGGTGACAGTATTTATGATTTTAATGTTACTTAAAAGGATCAGGGGAAGACCAACAGTTGAGGCAAATTAGTTGCATGTCGCCGATGTAGCTGTTAATTCATTTTATCACATATTTCTTCCCTTGAGATTCACGGATTCTTTCCTCTGTAAGGCGGGGTGGGGGAGGCACACAACAAGCCTTCTGTGGGCGGGTGAAAGGCGTTAGCGGGGGTTTATTTAAATGCACGGAATACGCCCCCCTTGGAGATTAGCCGGGGCAGGGTATCAGACCTACTACAGTATATCACTATGGTTGTGTGTTTGAAAGGTTATCTTGAATGAATATTTAGCATTTGGAATACTTTGAAATGGCTGTGCATTGTTACTCTTATTTATTACCACGAATTGGAGATAAAATCTACGCTCGATAAATGTTAATAAAAGAAGTTAAAAAAATTAGATTTTTCCACCATTTTATAAGTGGACTAAAAAGAAGAAAATAATTTAAAACTTATAAGTTCAAGTACTTTCATTTAATATGACTAAAAACGTGTGGTGGGCGCTTATGAGGTTTAACATATTCAGCTCACTCATTCTCTCACTTATGGATCTCTCTTTTGCCTTCTAAATTAGAAATCTTTAATTTTTATACCAAACACCCGCCCCACGTTTTTAGTCATATTAAATTACAGTACTTGAACTTATAAGTTTTAAATTAATTATTTTCTTCTTTTTAGTCCACTTATAAAAACGTGGCTTTTAAAAATCTTATTTTTACTTCTATTTATTTTATTCTTTTTAGTCCACTTACAAAAACGTGGTTTTTAAAAATATTTTATACCTGTTTTTTTTTATACCAAACACCTCATAAGCGCCCGCCCAACGTTTTAAAAGCACGGTGATGTGGTCACGGGGTGAACTCATGGATGTCAACAAAAGCAGACGGTACAGATGCTTATACATAGATAAACTAAAAAGTTCAATAATTTAATAACGGTACATTCGATCGATCTGAAATTTTAATATACAATGCATTGTCATCCAAGATCTATCTGTGGTAAAATTTTGAGATCTCTAGTACCATCAGAAGTGGTTCAATTTTACGTTGGCAGATTTGAAAAAATTGTTGACACGAAAGCAAGTTAATAAAAACGTGGTAAAAATGGGCGAGTAGAGAGACCTGCTATAGGCGATCGTGGTAAATGAACTAATGGGTAAAAATGGTGTCTCTAGTAATGTACCTATTCGGTTACTGTGAAATAAATAAAATCTGGTAGTTAATAGTATTAAGAAGACATGCAAATGTGGAGAGCCGTGTCTGTTATGAGGATTGGTGGATAGCTGGACAGCTGAAGCTTTGAGACGATTCAGTGGAGCACGAGACGAACACGAGATTCTCGGACAACTCACCGCGGTAGTAGTAAACACTGTTATAGAAGGTATAGTCAGGATATACCAAGGAATAGAGAAACTCTAGTGTCAGAAGTGTGAATGAGCCGTTACTGGACTTTGTTGTACTGTATATTTACCAATACATCATTTCTTTATAACTGTTGATGTGTTTTTTATATTGTTTATTAAAAGAGTCTTGTGTTTTCTTTGCTCTTTGCTCAAACGACTGAAAAAAAAAGTTTTATCAAATCCGAAAATCAAAAGGACCCTATATTACTCAATGGTATACAATGACACTCCATCACTCAGTTGTATACAATGACACTCCATCCCTCAGTTGTATACAGTGACACTCCATCACTCAATTGTATACAATGACACTCCATCACTCAGTTGTATACAATGACACTCCATCACTCAATTGTATACAATGACACTCCATCCCTCAGTTGC
Organism: Ampullaceana balthica; assembly: GCA_944989445.1. Taxonomy (NCBI): domain Eukaryota; kingdom Metazoa; phylum Mollusca; class Gastropoda; family Lymnaeidae; genus Ampullaceana; species Ampullaceana balthica. The sequence goes on from CALYLW010000200.1 coordinate 106,393, forward strand.
ATACAATGACACTCCATCACTCAATTGTATACAATGACACTCCATCCCTCAGTTGTATACAATGACACTCCATCACTCAATTGTATACAATGACACTCCATCACTCAGTTGTATACAATGACACTCCATCACTCAATTGTATACAATGACACTCCATCCCTCATTTGTATACAATGACACTCCATCATTCAATTGTATACAATGACACTCCATCCCTCAGTTGTATACAATGACACTCCATCACTCAATTGTATACAATGACACTCCATCACTCAGTTGTATACAATGACACTCCATCACTCAGTTGTATACAATGACACTCCATCCCTCAGTTGTATACAATGACACTCCATCATTCAATTGTATACAATGACACTCCATCATTCAATTGTATACAATGACACTCCATCCCTCAGTTGTATACAATGACACTCAATCACTCAATTGTATACAATGACACTCCATCACTCAATTGTATACAATGACACTCAATCACTCAGTTGTATAAATTGACACTCCATCACTCAATTGTATACAATGACACTCCATCACTCAATTGTATACAATGACACTACATCACTCAATTGTATACAATGACACTCCATCATTCATTTGTATACAATGACACTCCATCACTCAATTGTATACAATGACACTCCATCATTCAATGGTATACAATGGAACTCCATCACTCAATGGTATACAATGACACTCCATCCCTCAATTGTATACAATGACACTCCATCATTCAATGGTATACAATGACACTCCATCATTCAAAAGTATACAATGACACTCCATCATTTAATGGTATACAATGACACTCCATCATTCAATGGTATACAATGACACCATCAGTCAATGGTATACATTGACACTCCATCAGACAATGGTATACAATGACACTCCATCAGTCAGTGGTATACAATGACACTCCATCAGACAATGGTATACAATGACACTCCATCATTCAATGGTATACAATGACATTCAATCATTAAATGGTATACAATGACACTCCATCATTCAATGGTATACAAAGAGTCTCCATCACTCAATGGTATACAATGACACTCCATCCCTCAATTGTATACAATGACACTCCATCCCTCAATGGTCTACAATGACACTCCATCACTCAATTGTATACAATGATATCCATCCCACAGTTATATACAATGACACTCCATCCCTCAGTTGTATACAATCACACTCCATCATTTAATGGTATACAATGACATTCCATCACTCAATTGTATACAATGATAATCCATCATTCAATGGTATACAATAACACTCCATCATTCAATGGTATACAATGACAATCCATCAGTCAATGGTATACAATGACACTCCATCAGTCAATGGTATACAATGACACTCCATCAGTCAATGGTATACAATGACACTCCATCAGTCAATGGTATACAATGACACTCCATCAATCAATGGTATACAATGACACTCAATCAGTCAATGGTATTCAATGACACTCCATCACTCAATTGTATACAATGACACTCCATCATTCAATGGTATACAATGACACTCCATCATTCAATGGTATACAATGACACTCCATCAGTCAATGGTATAAAATGACACTCCATCACTCAATTGTATACAATGACACTCCATCATTCAATGGTATACAATGACACTCCATCATTCAATGGTATACAATGACACTCCATCACTCAATGGTATACAATGACACACCATCATTCAATGGTATACAATGACACTCCATCACTCAATTGTATACAATGACACTCCATCATTCAATGTTATGCAATGACACTCCATCATTCAATGGTATAAAATGACACTCCATCAGACAATGGTATACAATGACACTCCATCACTCAATTGTATACAATGACACTCAATCACTCAATTGTATACAATGACACTCCATCAGTCAATGGTATACAATGACACTCCATCAGTCAATGGTATACAATGACACTCCATCAATCAATGGTATACAATGACACTCAATCAGTCAATGGTATTCAATGACACTCCATCACTCAATTGTATACAATGACACTCCATCATTCAATGGTATACAATGACACTCCATCATTCAATGGTATACAATGACACTCCATCAGTCAATGGTATAAAATGACACTCCATCACTCAATTGTATACAATGACACTCCATCATTCAATGGTATACAATGACACTCCATCATTCAATGGTATACAATGACACTCCATCACTCAATGGTATACAATGACACACCATCATTCAATGGTATACAATGACACTCCATCACTCAATTGTATACAATGACACTCCATCATTCAATGTTATGCAATGACACTCCATCATTCAATGGTATAAAATGACACTCCATCAGACAATGGTATACAACGACACTCCATCACTCAATTGTATACAATGACACTCAATCACTCAATTGTATACAATGACACTCTATCATTCAATGGTATACAATGGCACTCCATCACTCAGTTGTATATAATGACACTCCATCATTCAATTGTATACAAGATACTCCATCACTCAATTATATACAATGAAACTCCATCACACAATTGTATACAATGACACTCCACCCCTCAGTTGTATACAATGACACTCCATCACTCAATTGTATACAATGACACACCATCACTCAATTGTATACAATGACACTCCATCCCTCAATTGTATACAATGACACTCCATCATTCAATTGTATACAATGGCACTCCGTCACTCAATTGTATACAATGACACTCCATCACTCAATTGTATACAATGACACTCCATTACTCAATTGTATACAATGACACTCCATCATTCAATTGTATACAATGACACTCCATCACTCAATTGTATACAATGACACTCCACTCAATTGTATACAATGACACTCCATCACCCAATTGTATACAATGACACTCCATCACTCAATTGTATACAATGACACTCCATCCCTCAGTTGTATACAATGACACTCCATCATTCAATTGTATAAAATGTCACTCCATCACTCAATTGTATACAATGACACTCCATCTCTCAATTGTATACAATTACACTCAATCATTCAATGGTATACAAGGACACTCCATCACTCAATTGCATACAATGACACTCCATCATTCAATTGTATACAATGACACTACATCATTCAATGATATACAATGACACTCCATCATTCAATGGTATACAATGACACTCTATCACTCAATTGTATACAATGACACTCCATCATTCAATTGTATACAATGACACTCCATCCCTTATTTGTATACAATGACACTCCATCATTCAATTGTATACAATGACACTCCATCCCTCAGTTGTATACAATGAAACTCCATTACTCAATTGTATACAATGACACTCCATCATTCAATTGTATACCATGACACTCCATCCCTCAATTGTATACAATGACACTCCATCTCTCAATTGTATACAATGAAACTCCATCATTCAATGGTATACAATGACACTCCATCATTCAATGGTATACAATGACACTCCACCATTCAATGGTATACAATGACACTCCATCCCTCAGTTGTATACAATGACACTCCATTATGCAATGGTATACAATGACACTCCATCATTCTATGATATACAATGACACTCAATCATTCAATGGTATACAATGACACTCCATCCCTCAGTTGTATACAATGACACTCCATCACTCAATTGTATACAATGACACTCCATCACTCAATTGTATACAATGACACTCCATCATTCAATGGTATACAATGACACTCCATTATTCAATGGTATACAATGACACTCCATCCCTCAGTTGTATACAATGACACTCCATCTCTCAATTGTATACAATGACACTCCATCATTCAAATTGTATACAATGACACTCCATCATTCAATGGTATACAATGACACTCCATCATTCAATGGTATACAATGACACTCCATCCCTCAGTTGTATACAATGACACTCCATCTCTCAATTGTATACAATGACACTCCATCATTCAGTGGTATACAATGACACTCCATCATTCAATGGTATACAATGACACTCCATCATTCAATGGTATACAATCACACTCCATCATTCAATGGTATACAATGACACTCCATCATTCAATGGTATACAATGTTACTCCATCATTCAATGGTATACAATGACACTCCATCCCTCAATTGTATACAATGACACTCCATCTCTCAATTGTATACAATGACACTCCATCACTCAATTGTATACAATGACACTCCATCATTCAATTGTATACAATGACACTCTATATCTCAGTTGTATACAATGACACTCCATCACTCAATTGTATACAATGACACTCCATCACTCAGTTGTATACAATGACACTCCATCACTCAATTGTATACAATGACACTCCATCCCTCAGTTGCATACAATGACACTCCATCACTCAATTGTATACAATGACACTCCATCCCTCAGTTGTATACAATGACACTCCATCACTCAATTGTATACAATGACACTCCATCACTCAGTTGTATACAATGACACTCCATCACTCAATTGTATACAATGACACTCCATCCCTTATTTGTATACAATGACACTCCATCATTCAATTGTATACAATGACACTCCATCCCTCAGTTGTATACAATGACACTCCATCACTCAATTGTATACCAGGACACTGCAACAGGGGTGGACTGGGGAGACCAAGCGGCCCGGGGGAAAAAAACAAAAAGCGGCCCTATCTTCATAACGTGCATTTTCTCCATCCAAACGTGAGGGCCGAGGCCTCCAAAGTCATGGGTCACTTTACAAATTACAATATACAATTATTTCAAAACAAAAAAACGATAAATGACATTTATAATTTATATTTATAAATAAAATATCAAGAATGCGTCAATTCAAGTTATAAATCAATTTATTGGGACTCACAGTGATGGTGTTTATGGTATAAGCAACTTTTTTAAGCTGGGTGCCATTTCGGCTATATAATCTATAATTGTGTCATTATTCAGTTCACTTAAAATATCGGTTTCTGTTGACATAAGCATATAAGCTTCAAGGTGTGTAGAAGACAATTAGCTTCGCAACCGATTCTTAATCTATTTCAGTCATTGCTGGCTCTAGAGTATGCGAGGCCCAAGGCAACATACAATTTGCGGGGCCCCGAGCAGCAGATGAGGAGCGAGACCCATGCAAACATTTGCATTTCTACATTTATTAAATGATATGAAATTTTAAAAAAATTACTTAAATGTTTACTTTATAACAGCATTGACACATCAATGATTACAGTTTTATTTTTAGTTGAAATCCTAAAACTCTAAAAATATTTAAATAATTAAAATGTTTTGTTTTTGTGACATGCTAATTACACATATTATATATATTATATATATATATATATATATATATATATATATATATATATATATATATATATATATATATCATACAATTAACAATATAAACTATACATACTAGTGTTGGTTTGGTTGTATCTTCTACTTCCACCTTGTTTTTACAACTTACAAGCAAATCTTGCGAGCTTTCGCGACCGCAAGATCTGAAATACCGGCAAGTTCAATATTGTCAAGATCCTTAGCAAAATCAGTCTCAATTGTCAAAATAGCTTAGTGACTGGGCCGATCTTGAATCATTGTTTATCCCATATAAGTTTTAATAAGTTTTAGTTTCGAAAAGCTTCTTTTTTTTTGGAAGACTAAGTGACAGGAATAGTTTTTACTGAAAGAAACTGCAAAATATTAACAGGATCGTTGTAGGTAACTGCAGGAGTTATGGAACTCAATGATTGCAACTCCTCAGAAAGCATGAAACCATCAAGATCCTTACTTTCGTAGGCAGTGAGCTTTTCTCACGTTTCATACAGCAATTCTGCGGATCATTGTTTTGTAATTGATGAAATTTAAAATGAAATCCAAAACGAGTCTTTGATGCCTTATTATTTGTTCAAATGACATGTCCATTGACATGATTGTATATCAACAAATTTGTTTAAAAATATGTGCTAATTTTGTCCTGTGCATCTACAAATCCTTCATCCTCTCGTTCATTTGTAAATTGCTTTATTTCTTTTTCAATTGGGTTCAATCGGTTCAACTTCTATGTCTGTGGCAATTTCGTTTGTCAAATGCTATTGCTGTTTCAAAACCACGATTGCAGTAAGATTTCGACCATTTGCAAGTATGTTACATACTCTCAACTTCAGTTACTAGACCGACAGAAATAGTTTGTAATTCTTTGCAGGTGTAATTAAATTGGAACAATATGTCGTACCAAAAAGCATTTGAAACAATGAAATTAAAGTTCTTAAGTTGTTTGCACAAAGACCCTGCTTCACTTCAAGATTTTATATCGCTTCTTTGCTTTGGTACTTTGATAAGTACATCATCGATTTCTCCTGCTTGATATCGCACTACCTTTACACAGGTTGCACATAAATATTTCAAACATACTTGGAAAATAAAGCACATCGCTTTGTTGAAGTAGAAAATAAAGTATAGATTCGTTAAATTATACCAAAAAAACGTCATTGCATCAGCACAAGTTTTTACCATATAACATAACAGCAAGTTGTAGCTGTGATGGGTACAAAGGGTAAAATATGCCCTGGGGTTTAATTGTAAAAGACGACCTTGTGCGCCTCACTTATGCCTATCATGTTCGCATCGTTGTAGTATCCTTGACCGCGGATATCAGAAACATCTAAGCCCAATTTTCTCAATTACAATAGTAACACATCAAGCATTTGTTACCCAAGACTTTCTTCCACTTCTAGAAAACGTATGAAGTGCTCATGAGTTACTTCAGAATATCAACCTCCTTGGCTTACATAGCGCATTGTCAGTGACGTCTGTTCTTGGTGACATTGGCACGGTGTGCAATCAAGTATTACTGAAAAGTATTTAGCTGATTTTACTCTTCCTGCAATAATTTTCCTTACCTTATTTCCCATCAACGAAATGAGTTCGTTCTGAATGCGCTTTCCTAAAGTAGTGATCATGAATTTCATCAATTTTATTCTTCATATATTTTTCTGCATAACCGAAACAAATTTTGCCATCGATTCGACGAGACCCAGAAAGTTTCCATTTTGTGCCCGATGTATTTATCATCTGAACTACGAAATAGTTGAGCGAGAAATTGGACAATAGCCATGAGTCGTTGAAATACACTATACAAATTAGCTTTTTCACTGTTTATTATTTTTTGGCTTGGCTTTTCAATTGTCATTGTTTGTTAGCCTGTTGTACATCTCAAACCATTCCAAAGTAGATGTGATATTATGTCCCTTTGATTTATCATGTTCAGACAGTCTATCACATTTTTATTTCACTTACCATAGCAAGTTAAAGCCTAAAAGTGGCTTACTCGTTTTTAAAATGTTCTGAATACATAAATGATTACTAAAATATGCTAGGAAAAATACTTTTTGCATTAGGATTTAGGATGATTATAAAATGTTATTATATAATGGCAGAATTTTTCTAATTATTTTATCCTGAAAAAATAAATATAAAGTTTTCTTGATACGTTGTTATAAAAAATATTTTGCGTAATAGAAGTAAAATTTTAAAAAGTAGTAAAAATGTTTAGTCAAAGCTCGGACCCTGATAAGCGCGGGGCCGGAACTGATTTCAATTTAGAGAAAGACCATTCTCAAGCTACTTGGGTAGACGACAGAGTGAATAAGAGGTTATAAGTTATATGCACTAAAAAGATGTTTGTATGTTTGCCCATAGAAACTGTATTTATGTATTACAGAAAAGGAGCAAACAGGACATTTTTTCAAGATCAAATACAATTATTATATCACCGGTCCCGGCGGCCCCATCCACCCCTGCACTCCAACACACAGTTGTATGCAAGGACACTCCGACACACAGTTGTATGCATGGACATTCCGTCACACAGTTGTATGCAAGGACACTCCGACACACAGTTGTATGCAAGGACACTCCGACACACAGTTGTATGCAAGGACACTCCGACACACAGTTATATGCAAGGAGACTCCGACACACAGTTATATGCAAGGACACTCTGACACACAGTTGTATGCAACGACACTCCGACACACAGTTGTATGCAAGGACACTCCGACACACAGTTGTATGCAAGGACACTCCGACACACAGTTGTATGCAAGGACACTCCGACACACAGTTGTATGCAAGGACACTCCGACACACAGTTGTATGCAAGGACACTCCGACACACAGTTGTAAGCAAGGACACTCCGACACACAGTTATATGCAAGGACACTCCAACACACAGTTGTATGCAAGGACACTCCAACACACAGTTGTATGCAAGGACCCTCCATCACTCACTCAGTTGTATGCAAGGACACTCCAACACACAGTTGTATGCAAGGACACTCCATCACTCACTCAATTGTATACAAGGACACTCCAACACACAGTTGTATGCAAGGACACTCCAACACACAGTTGTATGCAAGGACCCTCCATCACTCACTCAGTTGTATGCAAGGACACTCAAACACACAGTTATATGCAAGGACACTCCATCACTCACTCAATTGTATACAAGGACACTCCATCACTCACTCAATTGTATACAAGGACTCTCCAACACACAGTTTTATGCAAGGACACTCCAACACACAGTTGTATACAAGGACACTCCAACACACAGATTTATGCAAGGACACTCCAATACACAGTTGTATACAAGGACACTCCAATACACAGTTGTATACAAGGACACTCCACTACACAGTTGTATACAAGGACACTCCAATACACAGTTGTATACAAGGACACTCCAATACACAGTTGTATACAAGGACACTCCAATACACAGTTGTATACAATGACACTCCAACACACAGTTGTGTACAAGGACACTCCAACACACAGTTTTATGCAAGGACACTCCAACACACAGTTGTATACAAGGACACTCCAACACACAGTTTTATGCAAGGACACTCCAATACACAGTTGTATGAAAGGACACTGCAATACATAGTTGTATACAAGGACACTCCATCACTCACTCAATTGTATACAAGGACACTCCAACACACAGTTGTATACAATGACACTCCATCACTCAGTTGTATACAAGGACACTCCAACACACAGTTGTATGCAAGGACACTCCAATACACAGCTGTATACAAGGACCCTCCATCACTCACTCAATTGTATACAATGACACTCCATCACTGAATTGTACACAAAAGCGTGGGAGAAGTATGAAGCTAAGTTACTTTTAATAAATGCTCCCACTAATTACTCCACCAATGGAACGTAAAAAATAGTTTTAAAAATAAATAAATAAAATGCAGCTGTTTAAGAAAAGGGTGTCAATACAGAGGCAAATGTATGTACTCTGTAATTATTCCCCATTGTTGTATGTAACCAAATGTCATTGGTCCCCATGGTTGTGTGGACATTCTGATATGTAACCAAATGTCATTGGTCCCCATGGTTGTGTGGACATTCTGATATGTAACCAAATGTCATTGGTCCCCATAGTTTAATGAACATTCTGATATGTAACGAAATGTCATTTCCCCATAGTTTAATGAACATTCTGATAGGTAACCAAATGTCATTGGTCCCCATAGTTTAATGAACATTCTGATATGTAACCAAATGTCATTGGTCCCCATAGTTTAATGAACATTCTGATAGGTAACCAAATGTCATTGGTCTCCATAGTTTAATGAACATTTTGATATGTAACCATATGTCATTGGTCTTCTTGATTGTCTAGACACTGATATGTAACCAGGGAAGAATGTTAGCAAGATGTCTCTTGAGCCTTGAATTATGTTTTCCCTGTGGAGACATCTACTCATGCATGATGATTTTGATACTCCATTTACCGAAGCATCGTTCATTTCACAAAATGTGTATTTAAACATCGAAAAATACACCCTGCGAGGCGTCAGTCACATGACTGCACCTTAAAGGGAAAATCGGAGGCAAGATTCGGGACAGTGTACAAGTGTTAAAGAATATAAAGTGTTAAACAAAAATATTGCCAACCTCCACTCGGCTTGTAATATGAAGATTTACACATGCAGCTCTAGACACACAAAATGATAAGTCCCATCCTAAGTTCCACTTAATTTTAATGTTTCCATGCAACTAGACTGTCGTGTCCCCCTACCCACCCACGCCACATCCACTCAAAAAAAAATCGCTTTGATGGACCAGCGATGTTACAGTTACAATAATAGAGTTTGTCGAGACGTCATGTTTTAGTTTTGTGCCCATGAGGCTTTGATACGCTCTTTTTACAATTGTTCTGTATTCTTTACTGGGATGGCTTTGATAACTTTCAACCAAAACTACTTAAGGGTCAGCATAGTAACTTAAGCTTTGAGTGAGAGTGTTCAGTATCTTGAGGTCGGAGAACAAGTATGGGGTCGTCCATAAAGTGCGTCACGCTATTTTTGACGCACAAACTGTCACAAATCTTGGACACCCCCCCTTACAGTACGTCACACTTTCGAACAAAAATGTTGTTTTTATTAACAAAATTATACAAATTTGATATAAAACACCTTGACGTCACACATGGCCGGACCCCCCTCCCCCTGTAACAAACTGTCACACTTTCTTACACCCCCTCCCCCCTCTCGAGCGTGTCGTAGTTTATGGACGGCCCCTATCGTAACCCAAAGCTTAAAAGATGAGCTTCGTAGCTTTGTGTTTGGGGCCGTCCATAAAGTACATCACGCTAGTTTTCACCATTTTTAACTCCCCCCTCCCCCTTGTCACAAACCGTCACACATCTTGGACCCCCCCCCTAAAGTACGTCACACTTTCGAACAAAAATGTTGTTTTTTATTAACAAAATAATCAAAATTTAATATAAAACAGAGTGACGTCACACTTGGCCGGACACCCCCCCTCCCTCCTGTCACAAACTGTCACACTTTCTTACACCCCCTCCCCCCTCTGGAGCATGACGTACTTTATGGACGGCCCCTTTGAAGGACAGTCAGGACTGAATAGCAGATATCGTGATGAGATTTGAGTATTCAGTATCGTAAACTAAAGTTTAAAGGATAATAAGTATCGTACCTGGAATTTTGAAGGTATTTACTTGTGGTTTGTGATTACATAATATATTGAATTTAAATGAAGCTATGACACGTCGCAAATGTTTATTTTTAACTTCTGCTCTATTTATGACATGGCGGTACGAACCGCTAAATTGTAAAGAAAATAAAACCGTAACTGAAGACAAAATACAAGTAAAGAAACACTTTAAAGTGGATTCAGAAGAATTAACTATTTAAAACATAAAATTAATACCCAAAAAATCAAGGGAGAAAGGAACTCAGTCGACTAACAGTGTACCAAAAAATATTCGCACTCCCAGCTGGTCAATCTAAATAGTGTCATTGATAGACAGGAAAACAGGATGAAAACAGGATGAAAACAGGATGAAAACAGGATGAAAACAGGATGAAAACAGGATGAAAACAGGATGAAAACAGGATGAAAACAGGATGAAAACAGGATGAAAACAGGATGAAAACAGGATGAAAACAGGATGAAAACAGGATGAAAACAGGATGAAAACAGGATGAAAACAGGATGCGCACGCAATATTATTATTATTAGCTTACGAATTCAATTCGGTGTATAATTGCTTGCAAAAATGTAATCTTATAATACAATCTAACTTTTTTTTTCTTCAAAATTTTTGTTATAACCTTCCATTACGTTTTAACTCTAATTTTTGTTTCAAAATCTTTGAAATATTCTTTAATAGTTCCATACAGTTGGTGTTAACACATATACATTTTCTTTTTATCGATCCAGCTGTACCTTTCGAGGACATGCAAGAGAGTGATGTGATGGATCTATGTAAGAGTGAAATAAACAAGGTTAACAATAATAGTTTCTGTTTGGTTTGCTGGCCTAAACACGTAACAAAGTGGACTTTTATCAATATGGCTTATTTTTAGCAATATGGCTTATTTTTTAATAAATCAAAACCAATACGGAGAAAATTCCATTATCAAACCAGTGAAATAAAGGACCCAAAAAAATCAAAACAACATCTGAAAGCAATGCAAAAGTAATGAATGCTTGGGAACACTTGTCAAATTTATCATCACAAACTCTTAAATGGAGAAAGTAAAGCATTGAAATAACATTCTCAGAAAAAAAAAGAAAAAAAATTATTGAACTTAGTAATACAGGTCGTAATAAAATAATAAAAAACGAATGGCAGTTTAAGGAAATGTTGGGGGCGGGGGAGGTCTTCAACCCCCCTCCCCCCTTTTTCGTTTCTGCTCAGCTGTATAAGACCAAGCGTATGGGGAAGCGCTTCCAGAACTCTAACAAGGAGTAGATGGACTCAAGGGGCCGTCCATAAATGACGTCACGCGATTTTTGCCGATTTTTTTACCCCCCTCCCCCCCCCCTCGTCACGCGTCCTCACAAAAACTTAGACCCCCCCTCTAAAAATACGTCACAAATCTTTGACCCCGCCCCCCCATACCAAAAAAAACCCCACCAAAAAAAACAACAACAACAAAAACTTTATTTTCTATTTGAAAATAAGTATGTTTCAAATCACGTTTATTGTCATTTAAGTATTTATTATTTATTTAGTGAAGATCTATATTGTAATATCGTAACACACGTGAAGCATTATTTTAAAACGTTTAACCGGCCTTCAGAAAACGAACTGTGTTAACATCCTTAGATTATATTTTATTTTAATTCATACAAATTAAACATTAACTATTAATCATCACGGTTAACGTCTTTGTTTACACAAATAAATATTTAAAAATAACATTTTTAGAATGTATTTTTTAAAAATCCCTCAATTGACTTGACGGGCAACCCGTAAGAAAGAGGTCGGCGAACAGACGTTAATATCCTTATCTGGGGTCAAAAAGAGAATTCTTGGGGGGTAATGCAGACTCATTTGGGACATATAACATCCACTACAATCCACTAGATATATTAAAATACATCATGTGTACGTGTACGCTTGGAACATATGCCCATTATTGAACCGGTTCCTTCCAGAAAATGCATTTTTTTAAAATTTAACAACTATGTAGATTTCTAACCTAAGTACTATATGAAGACACCTAAGTCTACCCTACTTTCATTTATATTGACACGAGTGACAATAATCTTAATCCAGATGACTTGTCTGCATCACGTATCCTTTCTGTGATATTTAAAATTAATGCCTTAAAAACTGAGCTAAGAAGAAAAGTTGTTTTGTGCTCCTCTCGGATTGCGATGTCAAGAATTTGATGCATTCAATAAAGTTAATGAATACTTGACTAATTTTAAATGGGCTCATTTACCATTATATCTAGAACAGTGCTTCTCAAACTTTTTAGTATGGCGGACCGGCAGGATTTTTTCCATTGCACCAGGGACCGGTGCACTATTTTCCCTGCACTGACAATTTTTTCTGTCCTTCTTTTGAGAACATCTGCGGACCGGAAGCGGATGGCCCACTGACAGGGCCGGATTTCCGCTTATGCCCACAAGGCCCGGGCCTAGGGCCCCAGCCAGCCAAGGGGCCCCGGTGATGGAATCTTTACATAAGCCCAAAAGCCTGGTTTCATTATCAAAAAGCTTTATCGAAAATAATAGTATAATAAATATATTACTACATTTTGCATAAACTGCCCAGTAGTCAAGTGCACGGGTTCGTTTGTGTTGGTTTTTCATCGTAAGCCGCGTTCCGAGCTGCTGTTGCGATATTGTGGAGAAGGCGTAGGGTGGGTGTTGCAGATTGCACCACAAGTAAAAAACGGCACGACCCTGACTTCCCCCTACCCCATACCACACGCAGGACAAGACACCGCCCCAGCCGGGATTTGGGTTTCAGATTACAGATAATTTACAGTGACCGGGAGAACAATTTTTTAATGTCGCCTGACTTGACCAGAGGCCAGGGAGATGTCACAGGTAGTTTATGGGGACCTGCCAAAGGTTTCAATGAAGTTCGTTTTAATTTTTTTTAACCAAATGGCCTTCTACAATTTCACATGCATACCTTTGGTCACCAATATATTGAAGGGGAAAATGTTAGATAGGGAATAGGAAGCAAGGGGAGGGCAAGAGAAATGACAGGGTGCCACGAGTCGAAGCCGGGGAGCCACCGAATAGGGAGCCAGTGTGTCGAGGGACGCAGTACGGAACAGAGCCGCTTCACGCTGGACCAGGTGACACTTTTCTTTTCATATTTTTGTCCTTTATTAAATTAATCGTATGTTTATATGTAAGTATGCACAGAAAAAAAGATTTACTTGAACCAAGAGAAATTCTTGAATTAAGAAAATTTGAGGTAAACCGAAAGTGGCTTAAATTAACAACAAGATTATAAATTAAAAATTAAAAACATTATTCCAAATAATTAAACAAAATTCTGTTTTTAATGACCCTCCGTTTTATATTAGTCATAGAAATTGCGGTGCCGCGATGTCTTACTTCAATAAAAAATCTAAGCGAAGCGGTTCCAGAAAAGGAAACGGAATTTTAAAAATCGAAAAAGAACTCTTTGTAATGTTCCTAAGTTAAACACATTTTTAGTCTCGCCTGCGTCTAGACCTAGTTCTGGCTCTAGTCCTAGTACTTCATGTAGTAGTACTAGTCCATTAGCCAGTGGCAGTTGCAGAGATGCGGCTGATGACCGTCAACTGGCAACTCCAAGAAACGTGTCTGACTGCAACTAGCTACCTGAAAACATTATTTCTGAAAAACCTGTAACAGCTATAAAAAAATAAAAAAAAATAAAAAAAAACGTTATTTATAAAATCTTGAATATAATTCTTCTTTAAATGACGATCCTGCTGAGTGGGTGCTACATTGGAAAATATTGATGCCGACTTTTCTTTTTCAAGGCGTTATTACTCAGATAAAACCAGATATCTATCGCTGTCACTTTTTAGCAGAACACTAAGCAAGGGTGAAAACACGACCTCAACCTTGGATCATATTTTGGAAGATCAAGAGTACAGTATTTTGCGCCCCTTGTAAGATGTTTGGGAAATGTGGGTCACTAGCTAATGAAGGGTTCATCGACTGGAAAAATCTGTTCAAAGAATGAAGGAACATGAGAATTTGGACGAACACAGGTCAGCACTTGCGACACTAATAGCTAGGAAGAATGATGGCGGTAGAGTTGACAAGAGTCTTGTTCTTCAAACAAAAGAAGAAATAAAATACTGGGCATGAGCTTTTGAGGCGCATTGTGGCTGTTGTGAGGTCACTTTCTAATTAGGATTGTTTTTTAAAACAGTGGGAACTATGTTATGACCATAGATGTTTTGGCTGAGTTTGATCCTTTTCTGGACTTACGCATAAAACGCCACGGTAACAAAGGAAGTGGCACAACATCATATCTTTTCGTCAAAAAATATGCGATGAAATGATTAATATCATTGCAGAAAAGGTAATAATTACAATACAATCGTGACTGAGATTTTTTTTAAAAAGCAAAATATGTCTCTATTTCTGTGGACTCTACTCCGGACATTTCTCATGTAGATAAATTTTCTTTCATTGTGAGATATGTCTCTGAAGACGAATATTATTTTGATGTTTATTAAAGTCACTAAAGTCAAAAAAAAATTATATGTTCTGTACTACAGCATTTAATTTGCTAAATTTCCAAAATTGCTTCGAGATGGTTGGGGGGGGGGCGCCAAAAATAAAAAATGCCTAGGGGCCCTGGGTCTCTTAAATCTGGGCCTGCCCACGGACCGGCACCGGTCCGCGGACCACCACTTTGAGAAGCACTGATATGGCCAGACTAGAATGGCCAGGGGCGTTTGACCGAAAACCAATCGAACAATTATATCAAACTTAAAACGTTTTTAATTCTATCAAATAGATTCCCTCTTTTAAAGAAAAAGGATATTCCGTGTCGTTTTGACTTAAAATATCTAAACATAATCCTATTCAGATCATTTTTAGACGTCATGCTTGTAAAACTCATCAGTAGCATTTGTCTAACGACGCTCCCCCAAATCCCCGAGTCATGTGAGCAGGACCTAGAGTCTGGGGGTTGGGGGGGTGGGTAACGCACACATAAACTTGTATATTTTGGGGTAACAGGCAAAAAATATCGACTCCTGCCATGAGAGAACCAAACGGAGCTTCGGTTACATCACAAATGCTTAGATGTCAACATCAAACGACGCAGTGTAACAATTTCATACGTTATCTTGTGGATTCTCAAACTTAAGGATTATAATTAGATTTAATTTTCTTGTCTTGATAGCTTACGCCAACCAGCGTCTGATGGCCTACCGACCGGCACATTGAGAAGCACTGATTTTTTTTTAAATAGAAAAAAAAGAAACAAAAAGTCATTAAATAATTTGTAAACGACCAAATATTTCAGTGGAAGTTTTATTTAAAGTTACCCTTTTGATGTGACGTCACATTTCTTCAACCCCCCTCCCTCCCCCTCGTCACGCATCGTCACAAAAGTGTGACCCCCCTCCCCCCCCTAGGTGCGTGACGTCATTTATGGATGGCCCCCCAAGGCCGTAGGCTACCCAGACTTTTTTAAGGGGGGTTCGCAAAATTGTCGCGAAGGCATTTCATGTTAAGATTAGAGAAACCTCTCATAACGAGCACCTCTCATAACGATATTTTCGCATAACGAGCAACATTTACATGGAAAAAGTTGCTCCCTTAACGAGCGAAGATTCGCATAACGAGTGACGCAGAAAGTGAAACTCCCTTTTTCCTGGAAATTCATTAGTGAGCCGGCACTTCCACCCTGATGTATTATTCTGTGTTAAGCACTCGGTCTGTTAGCGTATTGTTTTGGTGTGTGATCAACGATTTTACAAATTTTGTATTAAGACATTATTTGTAATTTTTTATGTGCAAAGTTTAATAAACTGATAAATTATCATCGAAAAAAAAACACAAGAAGACAATCATAAGAGGGGAAACAGGATACAACACCGCATAGTAAGAAAAATTTAAAAATTAAAAATCAAAATAAAAAAATAAAAAAAATAACAGGTGAAATAGAACGAAAAAACATTGAAAAGCGAGAACAAGGTTGCGAATCCAGCGCGCAACTACAATCGGCCAACATCAACGATCTGCACTATTCTCAAGAACAATTACGGAGATGGATGCTTCAAATGGAGTGTCAAGAATGTCTACGAAACGGTTACATCACATTTTCGTCAAATTTTGAAGCATCTGCAAAAACAAATGTCTTTAACGTTTTTCTAGTTAAAAAGCAATAGTTCTAGTTATTTGTCATAAATTCATATTTTTGTTTACGTTTGTTTTTTTAGTTTAAAATCTAAATTGTATTCTAGTTGTTTCACTCTTTAACAATTCATAAGTAATTTTATTTGAATAAATGTTAATTTTTTTTTAAAATGAGTCTTTTTTCAGCATGGAACGGATTCGTATAACGAGTGTTTCATTGTTAGGTGCGACTCTGGAACGAATTAATCTCGTTATGAGATGTTTCACTGTACCTACAATATATGGTCTATGACTTCAAATTTGGATGAGAATGTTTAATCAATAATTCTGTACCTATGAATTATTGAGGGCTTTGATTAAACTTCTCGTCTTTTTTTGCCTCGTTTTCAAAAAATAAATATTTTCAGTGCATACAGTCTATACAGTGACCAAAAATGTAGGTTTTCATGCAATAAATAATTAAAACTGTTAAATTTAAAAAAAGCTTCCAAAATATTATTTTATTTAAAAATGCAAGTACTGGATCATTCATTTCTTTTCTTGTTAATAATTAAATCTTCAGGCTCAAGCGTTAAAGCATTTGAATTACACACATTATGGTACAGAACTGACAAGGCGGAAGACCACGATGCTATGAGGTTTATTTTATAACATCTTCGATGTAAACCCTTCTTGGGTTTTTGTTAACAAATATCTGTAAAACACTGTTTTCGATTATATTGAAAGCGTAGTGATGCATCAATGCAAACGTCGGAGTGCACTGAACCTTCGCTTACACGCGAAGGAAGTCACAGGAATCACACACGCGATTTTCAGTAAGCAATAAATATTTGGATACATCGATCTCATTGCAATGTTTTATAGCTTCCGTACAATTTTTTTTTGGTAGCGTTGACTCTTCCCATTGGCTAAACCTCAATTCGGGCAGCAATTCTGGTGAAGGTAGATCTTGCTCATATAAATCCACATCGCCTTTCAGATCTTCAGAACATACAATTTCTAAAACCACTTGACACAAGAGCTAACAGTTGTGAGGATGTCCTGGTTAAGCCAGAGAACCGCATATCTAGTTCAGCAATGATGTGCTCCAGAAATGGATTAATTAACTTCCGCAGATAATGTTGCATTGGCGTTTCTACGCCCACATTGCTTCGGTAGATTTGTTGCCTAGCAATTCCGGGCATTGAAGCTTCAGCTCCTACAGACTGCGTCATGATAATGATATGATCATAAGTGTTTTGAAAACAAGAATCTACATTAGTTCTAATCTCTCTAAACTCTTGCTTGACGTTTTCGATAAGTGACATAGCCTGATTATGTCAATCGCTTCTTTCTGAAGTTCGACTGTTATTCCTTCCAGTTTGTACGTTACAACAAACGTCACAATCAATGTGAAGTTACTCAAGGAATGAAGATGTGACGTTCCTTGAGTGTGAAAAATGTAAACATACGATTGATAGAAGTGTTTGTATGCTTCGTGGCACTCAACCCACCTTGCTTTGCACAAATCTGTAAGTGCCTTCCGTTTAGCATTGTCAAAGACTTGTTTGTATGACGTTTTTTTCAACAAGGCTTCGCACTTTGGGCTGTTGTTAAAAAACATGCAGGTTTCTTTTAATTTGTCAATCATGTTACGCACATCGGGAAGTCTGCACGAATGCGTGATCACCAGGTTTAAAGCGTGATTGCTGCGTTGTGTGTATACCGCCAAAGGGGCCTCTCGCAGAATACGTGCTTGAACTCTTGAGACAGCGCCCGACATAGATGCAGCGCCATCATAACACTGGCCCCATCATAACACTGGCCCCATCATAACACTGGCCCCATCATAACACTGGCCCCATCATAACACTGGCCCCATCATAACACTGGCCCCATCATAACACTGGCCCCATAATAACACTGGCCCCATCATAACACTGGCCCCATCATAACACTGGCCCCATCATAACACTGGCCCCATCATAACACTGGCCCCATCATAACACTGGCCCCATCATAACACTGGCCCCATCATAACACTGGCCCCCTCATATTCTGTAGTGGGATCCCAAAATCTCTCAAAAATGTCAAGATCTATTTGTTACAAAAAAAGGGCACACATTTGCAAAAGGGGGTTCGTTCGAACGTACGAACCCACCCCCCTCCCTACACATTGTATTCCCGCCCCCTGCGTGAAGAGCCTTCCTTTGGTGATCTAAAATTATTGAAATTCTCGGCTTTTCCTCATGGCAAAATCTTTGTTGGTAATAATACTATTAATGATGTAATCTTTTCATTCACTTTATACTGGAACATCCTTGTACTTATATAGAAATGTATCAGTTCCATAATAATCCATGTGCCCATACTGTACACATATCGTCTCCACGCACACAAAAAATTGATTGTGAGTGTGCCATGAATCTATTATCACTATTATCAGGGCCAGACTTAGCGTTTGAACAGCTCTGTGCAAAAGTAAAAAAATGGACCCCTATGTAATTATAATGAATGTGTAAGTTATCTATTTACAATTAAAAAATTTTAATTTAAAAAAAGATATATAGTAAATAATTCATCTTCATAGTTTTAAATATTTCAACTACCCCCAAAAAGGGTACTCGCTTACTTCCCTTACGTGTAAATTTTCTCCCTTTTAAAATTAAGTTTAACTGTAAGTTTAAGTACTAATAAATATAAGTTAAAAAAAAGATTTTTAAAAACCACGTTTTTAGAAGCGGACTAAAAAGAAGAAAATAATTTAAAACTTATTAGTTCAAGTACTTCGATTTAATATGACTAAAAACGTGGGGCGGGCGCTTATGAGGTTTAACATATGCGGTTCACTCATTCTCTCACTTATAGATCTCTCTTTTGCCTTCTAAATTAGAAAAATGTAACACTTATACCAAACACCCACCCCGCCCATGAGATGATGAGATGACGACAGACAGAGAGACAGAGAGAGACAGCGGTGAAGTTAATATAAGGGATTTAATAAAACAAACCCGTAATAAAACAAACCCGTAAAAACAAAGTTTTTGGCTATAAATCCCTTATATATGAGACATAACTAACAGTATTGATTATTTTCAAACATTTACAGACTGAATCTGTCTTAACTCAAGTTTGCTTCATAACCCCGGTAGGGGGGGAGGGAGGGTGAGAGGGGAAAAGTCTGGTCACCGATTCGCTTGACCGAGCTCAGCGTGACACGTAAAATGTAAACAAAAGCGCCGCGGTGCTTCGATGGGCCGCCTCAACGCGTCTACTCAATTTTTCACGTGGAAAAAAAACAATAACAAACAGTGAATTTGAATTACATACCTCATATTAGGATTAACTAAAAATGCATTAATTTAATTACGGTACGATCGATCGATCTGAAATTTTGATACGATGCATTGTTAGGTGAGTCGGGTCCGTGTGCCAAATTTCAGCTCGATCGGATCACTGGAAGTGGGTCATTTTCGACTTTTCGTTTTCCGCCCGCCCAGCCCATGAGATGATGAGAGAGATGATGAGATGACGACAGAGACGGCCGCGAAGTTAATATAAGGGATTTAAAAACAAAGTTTTCTACTATAAATCCCTTATATTTTAGTCATAATTAAAAGTATTGATTATGTTTCAACGCCACAAATATTTACGGACTGACACCGAGTGATGTCCCGTGTTTTTTAACGGGGGATGGGTCGTGAGGGGGTGTCGGCACGACGGTCGACGTCTAAGCGTCAACTCAAACTCACGTGGAAAATAAAACAAACCCGTAAAAACAAAGTTTTTGACTATAAATCCCTTATATATGAGACATAACTAACAGTATTGATTATTTTCAAACGCTACAAACATTGACAGACTGACACCGAGTGATGTCCCTTGTCTTTAATAAATGGGGGTGGGACGTGAGGGGGTGTCGGCACGACGGTCGACGTCTAAGCGTCAACTCAAACTCACGTGGGAAAAAAACAATAACAAACAGTGAATTTGAATTACATACGTTATATTAGGAAAAACTAAAAATGCATTAATTTAATTACGGTACGTTCGATCGATCTGAAATTTTAATACGATGCATTGTTAGGTTAGACGGGTCCGTGTGCCAAATTTCAGCTCGATCCGATCACGGGAAGTGGGTCATTTTTGACTTTTGTTTTTCCGCCCGCCCGCCCAGCCCATGAGATGACGACAGAGACGGCCGCGAAGTTAATATAAGGGATTTAAAAACAATAACAAACCGTGAATTTGAATTACATACCTCATATAAGGATAAACTAAAAATGCATTAATTTAATTACGGTACGTTCGATCGATCTGAAATTTTAATACGATGCATTGTTAGGTTAGACGGGTCCGTGTGCCAAATTTCAGCTCGATCCGATCACGGGAAGTGGGTCATTTTTGACTTTTGTTTTTCCGCCCGCCCGCCCAGCCCATGAGATGACGACAGAGACGGCCGCGAAGTTAATATAAGGGATTTAAAAACAATAACAAACCGTGAATTTGAATTACATACCTCATATAAGGATAAACTAAAAATGCATTAATTTAATTACGGTACGTTCGATCGATCTGAAATTTTGATACGATGCATTGTTAGGTGAGGTGGGTCCGTGCGCCAAATTTCAGCTCGATGGCTTCACTGGAAGTGGGTCATTTTCGACTTTTGTTTTCCCGCGGGCGGACGGGCGTCGCGGGACGACGGTCGTGGGACGACGAATGAGACGGCGGTGAAGTTAATATAAGGGATTTAAAAAGGCACCGATCGTATTTTCTTCGTTGTGTTCATGGGGTTCCCGTTGAGATTCTCAATCATTTTCAGTCTCTAAACATGATTACAAATTTTTTAAATTTCAATCAAGAATATAAATAAATGTACCGTTACTTCAAAAAGAAAAAAATATATTTTAATATGATTACGACAATTTAGGACTTTACTTTGGCAATAATAATGAAAATTGATTTTGATTTACACTGCTACTTCTAGCACTGTTAACAGTAATAATAAATAGAATTTAAAAAGTATGTAGTTACTTGTTCATAATGTTATAGATATGAATGTGATTGTCTTCTGAAAAGTAGGTGCAATTATCTTTTTTTTTAATAAAAAAAAATTATTGGCAAAACGGGTGAAAAGTTTAAAAAATGGGTCATCATTTTTATAGTAAAATATATAGTATTAGTATATGCAAGGGGCTTAAAAAATTCACTCAAAAAATGATAACTCGACTTCTGTTCAAGATGAAATTGGTGTTTTGATAAAGCTTAGAGTTAGCCCTTCAAAATATATATGTTTAAGAGTTTATGACAATATCTCAATTTATTGTCAAAGTACCTACAATGTTATGTGGCAGTGTGCCCCGCATATAAGTTATATAATGATATATTGATAATTGTATTTGTAATGTTAGGGTATTAAGAAATGTACGAAGAATTATGATGTGTTATGACCATGTACTTTTGAGCAGTCTTGGTATACAGGGTAACGTCATTAAGGTTTTAGAATCTTAATAATTGTATAACCGTTGGGGTGAGTGGTCAACAGATGACCTTTACTCACAGCACCTAAACCAAATATCTCTGCTAAACCTGAAGATGTTTCCTTTCCATCAACATCTCGCCAGGATTGCCACGTGAAGATTTGCAGCCCGCAGACGAAGAACATGGTTGTGCAACTATCAGATCTGGAAACGAATCATCTGACCATCCAAATGAGGTCGAGACAGTAGAACTATCAGCAAATTTAGGATTAGGAGAGGCAAATGATAATGTTGATGCTTTTTTTGAACATGAAAACGAATTTCGCCACTACAGCGATCCTGGGCGATGGCCAGAACACTTGCAAGTCCGGGACAGACAGTGCATCGTTTTATGCAAGTTAAAATCTGAAAGTCAGTTAAAAGAAATTATCAAAACCATGTCTTCAGACTACACTGGCAAAATGTTTCACAAAAGTCTGTTACACTCCCAGTTGTCCAATAGTCGAGAAAAGTTACTTAGAGATTGGATTGTCTGGAGCAGCTCAAAAAATTTTCTATACTGCATCACGTGCCTTCTCTTCTGGTAAAAGTCTGGAACGGCATGTCAGTACTAGTCCTTTGGCAAGACGAGAAGGTTTTGATCCAAAAAAACAACAGTGGAGGTTTCTTTACGAAAGGTTATGGAATCACGAAAAAAGTTCCCTGCATAGGGATTCTTACGTGGCTTGGAAACTTTTGGAAAAATCAGTTACTGGTTCTTGTGGTATTGATAGCAGCTTTCAATAGCGTCTCCAATGTGAAAGTGACAATTTCAATGCACTATTGCGTAGACTCTTGGGTATTACATTGTTTCTGGCTTCCAGAGGACTCGCATTTCGTGGAGAATCTCAAGACATAAGAAACCCTCACAATGGCAACTTTCTGGGGTTACTAGAACTAGTGGTTAAATATCCACGTGATCTTACCAGCCTTTTGAAAGACGAGTTGCTTCACTTGAAGAATGTATGCGGTGCAACATTCAACATCAAGGAAGCGTCTGCCTCTGCGTTGTCTGATCCACTTGATCTTTTGAACTCAATTTATTCACTCGGGCTAGAAGGAATATTTAGTGAAGTGTGTATTGCCCTGAGGATTTTTTGTTGTCTTCCTGTGTCGGTGACTCAAGGAGAACGATCGTTCAGTAAATTGGCTATTATATAAAAAAAACTATTTGCGTTCTACCATGAGCCAAGAAAGATTAAATGGACTGTCAATTATTTCAATTGAACACGAACTTACCAGGTAGATTAACTTCAATGAAGTTATACGTGATTTTTCTAATATGAAAATATGAAGGTGGTCCTCCTCATCACAGTAAATATACAAACAGCCCTCAACCACTTAAATATTAATAACATGTTGTGTTATCCACGGATGTTACTATATTTCAAATGAAAATTCCAGTTATAAGCATGGCTATTTACCCTTGGTATGTAAAAATTTTTACACTCCAAATGATTTCTTAATGAACGATCTATTTTTTTTAAAATGTACTTCAAATGAGTGAATAGAACAATAACTTATTACTGTTTTTTAACTATTGCTTTTGTTGTAAATTTTTTTTTATGAATGAATAAAACAAAAAGAAATTCTGCTATTGCTTTTGTTGTTGCAAATATGTGGCGTTTTTGTTATTCAGTAGGCAGTAGGAAATTCATGCTCCCTAGATCGCTTGTATTGGTATTTATAAATGCACCCAGCATTCTCGCTGTCGGATAAGCTACATTTTGTATACATATTTCAAGTATTTTGGCATGTCGGGACCTGGGAAAAGGCATAGGCACGATGTGGAGCCCAGAGGGGCCCAATGTACCCAGTTTTCAGGGGCCCAAAAATTTCTGGTGGCGGCCCTGCCCCAAGAATTCACTGTGACCCAAGATTGGGTAATTTACCCCTGTTCGCAGACCTCCTTCTTACGGGATGCCCGACAGCCAATTGTGGGATTTTTTTTATTTTAAAAATAATATTTTTAAATATTTTTTTTTCTAAACAAAGAAGTTAACCGTGATGATTAAAAGTCAATGTTTAATTTGTATGCGTTAAAATAAAATATAATTAAGGATGTTAACAGTTCGTTTTTGAAGGCCGGTTACACGTTTTTAAAAAACGGACTGGTTAAATCGGATACCTAAAAAATAAAATAAAAGTTTATGTTAATATTATTAACCCAAAAGGAGCGGGTTCTAGCGAATGTATATGCCCACAATGATTTAGCATTACCCCCAAGAGTTCCCTTTTTACCCCAAAGGAGCCAATGTACCGCTGTTCACCGACCCCTCGGTTAAACCGCTCCGGTAGCCATGTATTTTTCATTAGTTTATAAATTATAAACTCAAGAGAATGCAACAATTTAAACACGCCTCGTCCATTGGTGGCATTACATTTACAAATCTTGTGAGACGTACTTGAAATCGTGAAAAATAAAATGGAAAAAAAAACACAAAAAAATAATTTAAAAAAAATTCGTGAGTTTCGGAGTAAAAAGTTATAATATTGGATATTTTATTAATGTCATAGTATTTTTCAGTCTTCAACTTGCAGGAATTACTGTATTTTGCGACGCACAAGATGACACCCTACTTTCCTGTACAAATGTGGGGTTCGTAGTACAGTACTCGCCATATCCCTCTTCCACTTCCAGCGCATACCAAATAATTTTTAGAAAACATGTGGTTATTTTAGATCAAATGCCTTTGACGTGCATATACTTAACGTGTGTTACAGTTACGATATTACAATGCAGACCTACAAATTAAAAAAGTGATTTGAAACAACTTATTTTCACATTCAAATAGAAATTAAGGTGTGTGATAGTTTAGTTTTTTTGTTTGTTTTTTTTTGGGGGGGTCAAAGCTTTGTGACGCATTTTTGGAGGGGGGGGGTCTAACTTTTTATGACGACGCGTGACCAGGGGGTAAAAAATCGGCCAAAATAGCGTGACGTCATTTATGGACGGCCCCGTATTAGTATTACATGTAGTCAGCCTGACAGGTCATAAGTAACACAACAGCGAACGTTTCGGCAAAGAGCCTTCCTCAACTGACAAATAGTACACAAATAAAAGGAATATAACGAAATAATAAAAACACTTAGCTGCGGTGAAATCCAAGTAGTCATGTGGAGATCAGGAGTAATATTGGAGGGGGGTCTCCTATAAATCAGACGTTTGATCTGAATCAAATGTTAATTACTTCCAAGTAATTAAAAGTTCATAATTTCTTTTGCATTAAATTATAAAAATTTATTGCATAAGTCACAAGTCTTGACTCAGTCGGTCTCCAATGCCGTTTGCGGCCTGTTTGTTGTGCGTATGTACACATTCAGTCGAGATCCTCCATACCCTCCCCAAAATCCCCTTAATTAAACACCCCCTCAATGCGTACGTAATATATGGATGGCTCCTTAGACTTAGACCAGTGCTTCTAAAAAAAAGTGGTCCATTCCAATTTATAATACACGTCACTCACCGTTCACTCACCTCAAATTTCAAGTGCACATGGGTCATATTGGTCGAAGCATTTTACAATGTGTATATTACAATCACAAATGAATTGACCTTTTATAATTTGTAGAAGTAAATAGGACAATTACATGCATGTTCTTTAAAGTTTTAGTAACTTATGAAAATAATACGATTAGATTACATTTCAAGTGATATTGATGTCTAATGCTAATAGTAATGGCAATGGTAGGTTTTTATCTATTTTGACAGTTGTTTTTCCTGTACATGCACCAATTACAAACAGAAATGTTAATTTCATTCATTAATACTACAACTATAATTTAAGTGTATAGGCATAGGCCTTGCATAATATGTAAGATTTATATTTTAGACTTAACATTAGACCGCAATACCAATAAGTTATTAGGTATGAAATAATGTAAATATATGGACATGGGCCTACAATAAGCTTAGCCTAATTAAAATCAGGTATAATTACTTTCTTGCGTTTAATGACCAAGGCCGTGCAAAATATATTTTTGTAAATGTACTCTCATCTATTTTATAACATTATGATACTGATTATCATTAATTATTAGTTGTACTTTGGAGAAAGTCTATCTTTGGTGTAGTTTCTCCATAGTCATAGTAGTATTTAGTAGAGTACATAATGCATACTTAAACAGTTAATATTTTCAATTTTGATGTCAGAAGTGGTAATTTAGATGAAATGATCAACTCATTCTTAAACATGAGTCATAGTCCTACTCATAATTTATTTTAAGGTAAAGTGCAAATCTATTTTTATAATTTGAAAAAAAAATATATTATTCTTACTTTAAAATCTAAACTTGTACTTTTAATGTGGTTCTACTTGGTAATTAATGTTATTCATATTGTGGAGGACCTGGGTTGAAATAATTGAGAACCTTCGGTTAAATATTTGAGAGGGGAGCGGACGGTAGGTAGGCGACGTACCTGAAATGTAATGATGCGCTCAGACAATTACCGGAAATTAAAGTATTCCGGCCTCTCTTTCCTCCCCCCCCCCACCCCCAGGTACGGGATGTTGGGTGGTCAAATGCGCATAAATCGTATCAATGAATTCTGAGTCGGACGTAGGACGTGGGAAAACGCCTATGCGCTCACGCCCGGCGACCACGCCGATGTATCAATGAACTCTGAATGGATAACGGAACGTGAGGAATACACCTAACACCTCACGTCTGGTTGATTGGATCAGCTATTAAGGGGCGTTGGTTGTAAGGAAGACAACAGTTATTTATCATTGTGACTTGTAAAGAAAGTCACGGATAAAACCGGGGAAAGAATTCGTGGGGGGAAATTAAGGGTCGAAGGTTAATAGATTAAACTTTGACACCTCGAGGGAAACCGAGGATATAAGGCGAGAGTTTAGAGTGTTTAAAAGGGAGAACAACCCACCCCGGGGGTAAGAGAGCAGTTTGGGGAGGCACCCACGAGAGACTTGGACAGACCAGGACAGACCTAGAGAGAGAGAGAGAGTCGTAGAGATAGAGAGCTGATGTAACCAGAAGTTATGCCTAATAAAGAGAAGAACTGTTAGCATTAAAGCTGCCTTTGTTTTGAGTATGCGAGTTGAAGAGTCAGTTAAGAAGTACGACGAAGGAGCTTTACAATATTGCTTTGCCTTTACATTCCTCTTATGTAACAATTTACCATGAAAATGACCTAATGATTTAAAAAAGTTGTGACTAGCCCTTTGTTCAGGAGCACTTTAATTGAAATAACCAGAATCAAACTGCTCAACTTGGCAATCTTAATTATGTGCTCAACTTGGCAATCTTAATTATGTAATACTTTACTGAAACTTTTGGCCAAAATTTTACAAATAAACATGTTATACTTACACTTAAGAATATACTACTTCACAATAGGTCACACCTC
Organism: Ampullaceana balthica; assembly: GCA_944989445.1. Classification (NCBI taxonomy): domain Eukaryota; kingdom Metazoa; phylum Mollusca; class Gastropoda; family Lymnaeidae; genus Ampullaceana; species Ampullaceana balthica. Next base: position 134,478 of record CALYLW010000200.1, read on the forward strand.
TGGTTTATTAATACGGTTATTTTGATGTACTAAATAATTTACATTTTCACAAAAATTTAGAGAAAATTCAAAGTGGTTACTTTCAGTGTATTTATTCAATTAAAATAAGTGATTAAAATGAACTGTAGTAATGACAGAAAATAAAAATGAAAAATGACATGCCCTAACAAATTTTTCCTACATTACAATTGGAAGTGCAAATGGAAATCCACTGATGATTTAAAATCATATCAATCAACATATATATTTGGCATTGATGAACAAACCAAATTGTATTCAAACCCCCAAGCAGAGTGGTTAACTGCACCAGTATCTAAATGTTTGGTTGGCAGTGATGAGCCAAAACACACCTACACAAATAATGATGCGACAATGGAAAATATACAATGAGAAAAAAAGTTAATGGGGGAATACACAGAGATTACTATCTATTTTTTTTAAAAATATTTAAACATACAACAAATATCTTCTTTAGACTGGTGTAAACAATGCATAAAGAGCAGGAACAAAAAGGGACTGGAAGTTACGTGGAGAGATGTCAAAAATAAATGAAAAAATACATGAACAATTAAAAACCCTCTATACTAATTTAATCGGTTGTTTTAAAAATTCATTAGGGTATAAAAAATTTTTTATTAAAATTCTTTCTTAAAAATAGTCAAACATAGTGTAACAGGCAGGTCATTAAGTTATAACCCATATATACTCTCAATATTCTACTCTTACATTTATAATAGGATAACACTGAACACTAAGGATAGAGTCCAAATAGAACTGAAAGTGACACTCGAACCCCTTCCCCCACAACTACAATCCCAATTAATGACTTTTAAAATGCAGCTGGTATAATCTTCAAGCGATGTTGAATAAAATATAGGCCATCTTCATACTCCATGGCAACTGAACCATCCATTTATAGAAATTAAAAAACGCACTTACATGAAAATTACAACAGGCCAGCACAATACTTAGCTACATAAACAATTAAATGTCCTTTAAGATTCCTTAATTGTCTTGCTCTCTCACATTTGGTTGTAACCATGGGTTCCTTCTTGAAGCTGCCAATATGAAGAGCTAAGACGCTCACTTCTTCTTTGGGCTCTTCTTCTTCTTAAGGTAAGGGAGAAAAATAAAATCAGGTATTAAAGAATGTTAAAATCATTCTCTTCATCAACCAAACCATCTCCGAATATAGTGTACAACTCAAACATGGAAAAAAATAAAGTTCACAATGGTTCAGATTTTCATAGAATGAAACCCTTTGTTAGGTATATAAATTATACATCCGAACCTGTAATCCTATATTTTTAACTTGCATCTATGAAAAATTTAAATACAACAGCCCCAGCACAACAAGCGGGATTCAAATACAGGCATAGGCCATAACATGTCTGCTAAACGTCAATCTTTGCAGTCAGGCTATTGAGTAATCATCAAAAGTAGTAGGATAGCTAATGTGACTGGAACTTATTTGAATGACAATTAAGTGAAGGAATTTTTAAAATTATTATCTAGGTTGTGTTTAATAAATATCAATGGATTTTTTAAAAAAATTTAATGGTAATGTTCTTGCGACACTAATGAGTATGAATTAAATAATAAATAAATCTTAGCACAGTATCAGTTGTACATATCCATGTATACTGTGATTGGAATGACAACCGAATGTCAGTCTCTCCCTTGGTGCGAGTTATTACAGATATTTGCTCAGAATTTTACTCTTTGCTAAAAGTATTGCAACAGGTTCCTATTGACAGCCCTAAAGACATATCAATTTGCAGGTAAAAGTCGGCATGGGTATTTTAATTAGTTTACTATTACTTTAGGATAAAGTAGAAAAAAATAACTACTTTGCTTCCTGTGGATCCCTTGGGTCTACCTCGGCCACGTCCTGAAGCAGGCTTCTTTTCAACTTCCCGCTTTGCTTTTTCCTATAAACAAAATATGAACTAATTAGTTGCAAAGTTGGAGTATTAATTACAACTTCAAGCAAAAAATTAACAAATGCCACATTAAGTGAGTTTAAAACTCATCCATTTGTCTCTTCGGGGAAACGAGTTAACCACACAATGTACAATAAACTGTTTAGTGCACCTTTAGTCTTAGTCACAATGAAGCACTTATCTATTAACTTATCACTGTCTCTTACAACACGAAAAGATCATATACCCCCCCAAAAAATATTAACAAAAATACCTCTAAATCTACCTAATTTTTTTATATAAAAATTACTTTTATCTTCCAGTAGTCGCCACAAAGAAAAAATAAATAATCATACAACCACCCCTTTTCTGATATTCATTTTGAAAAACTAACTTTATATTAGTACTACCTTCATAGTGAATCAATTGAAAATAATGCAAGTGAATAAACTCAGTTTGACAGACAAAATTTGCGAGAAAGAAGAGGCATCACCAACTTCTATGTTATAAATGTACACAAGTCATAATTAACAATCAAAGCCTGAACCATTCTGACAACCATAAATTCTGAGGGCAGAGCTTAAAAAGCATACTGATGAATTTATTTAAATAAAAATATTTAGTAAAGGTTAATTACAATTTAAAATAAAAAACATTTCACCACGTAACTGGACGGCCAAAAATATTTGAAATCTTAAACAAATGGTAACAACCCACCTTACATGTTTTTTTAATAATGCAAAAAGGGAGACAGTAAAAAATTTTGTCCTGGTTTTGCTGTATAAATTATTTTAATTCAACTTACAACTATACATGATTTAAATAACGATTTTAAAATTATGACACCTGAAAATAAAAGTAAAATTTAGAAACCATAATAATCCTGTTAGAACAATCCAGATGGAAACTACATCAAAGATGCTTGGTCAGTAGCAGGAAAGTCAAAAAAATTTTTAAAAAGGAATAATAAATCAATAAAAATTATACTAAGTATTTTAACTAGGACAAGTACCTCTTCAGATAGTGGTGGCCTTCCTTTCCCTCCAGTGGCCTTCTGTAAAAAATATTTTTAAATTAAAGCTGTTTGAATTTTCCAATTTACACTTTATCCATTTTACATTCATTGACTCAAACCTATTAAAATATTTATGTCCATAAAAACTAATACCTTTGCTGGTGATTCTTTGGTTTTCTTTGGGGACTCTGGGGCATCTTCAGCATCCTCAACAGGCTAAGTAGAATGGAGAAAAGGAAAAAAAAACCTTTAAGCCATTATTGGACAAGAGATTCCCTTTATTTTTAATATCGTACAGGCAAGAATGTTAAAGTCATTTATCACATTTAGTGAACATATTAAAAGGAAGTAAGAGCAAAATAAAGATGTTTTTTACCCAAGCTATAAATATTTATTAAAAAATTAACAACATATTTGTTAAAGTTCTTTTCGTGCATCTGAATATTTTATGAGATGTGTCAGAAACACACAAACATATCAAAAACCACTACCTCTTTCCAGCTAATGCCACACAAATCAAAATCAATTTCTTTAACTTTTATTGCGAATAGCTTTTCAATAAATCACCTGTTTATTGAATGCTCGTTACATTTTGAAAATATGAAAAATATATGTAAAAGTAGCTGTCAATTTCGGACAATGCGAACAGTAAAAGCTTAACTTTAATTTCACAGCATCAATGTACATTTAATTTACTTTTTTAAATATGAACCAATTTTAAAATGTCTAAATTTAACAGGCTCTCGACCGGTGCCGGTCCGTGGGCCCTCTGCCGCCGGTCCGAAAAAGTTATCAAAAAAGGACAGAAAAAAATTGTCAAGAGCAGGTCAAATAGTTCAGCGTTCCCTGGTGCAATGGAAAAAATTCCTGCCGGTCCGCCATACTAAAAAGTTTGAGAAGCACTGCTCTACACAACCAACTCTTAAAGTTTTTAAAATAATGAATTAGAATTAACTAGTAACTTCTAACACAGCAATGTTTTATTAACTAGCTCAAATGAGAATGAATGGAATTTACCTCTGCATCACCTGCAGCCTCTGGGGCTGGAGCAGCAGCTACGGCAGCTTTCCTTTTAGGCATTGTCTTTTATTGCAACTGAAAAAATAAAGTGAGCAAATGTTAAATGTATTAACGTTGCTTAATATGCATGGATTTAGAAAAAGAACATTTAGAGAACAATCATCATTTCTGACGGATTCAGGCATCCTTTTGATGAAACTTTAACTCAATAGAGCTCAAAAAAGTAGAAAAGTTATAAAAAATAACCACAACATGCTCTGAGCTACAATCCAAATATCGACCGGTTGGGGGTAGGGGTAGGAGAACAGGAGGTAATAATATGCCACATCAAAGCCTATCACATTTTATTTAGCTTTACGAAAATAAGTTTTAAGTCTTTGACGCAGGTAGTTCGGCCATATATGGAGCTTCTTATGATTGCATAATAAATCTTAAAGTCTCATAAAACCTATTAAAAAAACTTATATGTATACTATAATGAGTTTGGAAATAAAATTTACACATTTTATCATTTTTGTATTTATTTTATTAAATAAACACATGCGTATTTGGATCGTCTGAGACGTAATTCATCTCAAGGATTTTACCACTTTAATTAGACATTTTGAAAGATTATGAACTGAGATACAATATATTCCCCTTACATTTGTACATTATTGACATTGCAGTAATGCTGTCAGGCAGTGGAAAGTTTTTATTATATTTTTAATAAAACCATCAAACATTTCTAATGAATCATCTGGCTTCGGTGGTTGCATAATAAATGCTAGCAGAATTATCCCTAACAAATGTTGCTATCATTTCCAATTCAATAATGATTGTAGAAGGCATTAAAACGGTGAATATTAAATCATTCTTTTGGGTGCATTTTAAATATGAGGTAAAACATTTAAATTCAGATAGTAAATTAATAAAGGCAATTTCAAACAATACTCATATAATGGATTTCCTGTATATTTTTTTTAAAATTCCTAAGTTAGATTCAATGTCGCCATGGAATGTGTTATTAACTCATTGCTACTGAGTATTGTACCTGCCGTGGTCATAATTTAAAAATTTACAGTTCAATTTCTAATGGTTATTTATATTATATACCCTACTTATAATTCATTTTCTGATGCATTAAGCATTTTATTTTTTAAGATAAACGAATATCTTTAGAAATGAAAATAAAGGTTTGTATCGAGAATCGGCGGTGGTTTTTATATAATTAAATAAAAAATTATTGTTGCTTTGTTACCAGTAAGCTACGTGACTGACACTAACGTGCGTGACGATGAGATCAAATCATTGTCTGAATATTCAAGTACATTATATTATTAATATACACGTCATCACTTTTGTAGGTCAAATTCTGATAAGGAATTTTTTTTTAAATTCGCTTAGACTTAGTTGCCGGCCGAGGTCTAGCACACAGCCCACTGCGTGCTGTGATCAATGGTCAAGGCAACAATAGTTTTATTTATATTACAAGTTTGATTGACTGAGGAAATTTGAGAGCGTTCTGATAGTAACAGATATCCTGCACGTCAAAAGCATTAAATTTAAAAATACCATATTGATATGTTTTTTTTTAAATTCGCCGATTGACAGGCATTGCCAACGCGAGCGGCTGTGACACGCGCCATGGGACGAGACAAAAACTTTGACCTTTAACGCATGTGCAGACAATTATAAGCTGGTAACTTTTTTTTTATTACAGTCGAAAACGCTTAAGTCGACGGCGTTGGGGTATGCAAAATGGCATCGAGATAACCGATGATCGAGTTAAAACGAAAACCAATATGGCGGCAAAATATTAACATGCGCTTGAAATTTCCTTAAATTGTGCGTTAATTAGTGATGGGAGGATTAATCAGAATTGTATCGGAATATCGGGACCCTATTTCTTCACTATTACTCATTTTTAAGGTTGTTAAGACCGTTCGTTTTTAATCACCGTTGAAGTTTAAATATAACGCCGTTTTGCGGTGATTCCCAGATTGAGCGATACTGTGCCTACGAAGCCACTTGCTTGATTTTCCTTACAAGCTACACAAATAGGTAACCTACACATCCCCTAATTGTCCCCTAACCATTCTCTTCCTAATCATCTTCTTTGAGTCCGTCCCCTCAGCTTACAATGGACTTAGAATGGTCTATCGTGACCTATATATGACTCATGACAAAGCGAACTCTTCTCTATATAAACGTACACAAATAAATTAGGTACTCCTTTTGAACCTTCAACTTTCGACATTTTTTAATTAATTATAACCAATAGTTAAATGGCTTTTTACAAGGCCACTTCTTATGAATGAAACAATGAGAACAAAGCAGTAGTACAGTACATGTAATAGTCAAAATGAGGTTGAAGGATGAATGGTTGCCAATGACAAGTCTGCACACGGTACATTTTGTTATTCCATAAGCATCGAAAATTTTTAGACATGCGATTCTGCGTGCATCTTTGCTATTGGAGCAATTACGTAATAATCGGCATCACTTACGCGGCCGATTGCCCAGTATCTCAGAGTATACAAAAATCTACCGATGCCGAACCGATCGGTTCAGTCCTATCGATAAGAACATTTTCAAATCACATCTAACATTTTCAAAAGCTGGCGATTGGTCATAGGGATCGAGATAACCAACATTAAGTGGCAAATTTGACCCTTTTTTGTGCTCGTGTTATGAGGTTTCTGCGACTTAAAAAAATCGAATTAAACGACGAAAAAATGCTAAGACAAAGAGAGAATTTAGCGGTTCCAATAAAAAACGTCGACATAATAGGGTGGTCGAGCTAACCGAGCTCGAGGTAAGTGGGTTCGACTGTAAATGGAATCGAAACATGACAGAGACGTAATCAAAGTCCTTTACTTCGGCATATATACAGTCGAACACACTTATCTCGAGCTCGGTTATATCGAGCACCCTATTATGTCGACGTTTTTTATTGGAACCGCCAAATTCTCTCTTTGTCTTAGCATTTTTTCATCGGCTATTTCGATTTTCCTAAGTCGCCGAAACCTAGTATCTCGAGCACAAAAGATGGCCAAATTTGCAACTTAACTCTATTTTCGTCGGTTGGAAATAAAGGTTTGTATCGAGAATCGACGGTGGTTTTTATATAATTAAATAAAAAAATTAATAAATTATTATTCTATTAAAAGTTTGTTGTTGTTGCTTTGTTACCAGTAACGTGACTGTGACACTAACACGCGCGTGACGATGAAACTGATTAACACAGTACACACAGCCCACAGCGTGCTGTGATCAACGGTCAAGGCCACAATAGTTTTATTTATATTACAAGTTTGATTGACTGAGGAAATTCGAGAATGTTCTGATAGTTAATTAACAGATATCCTGCACGTCAAAAGCATTAAACTTAAAATAACCATATTGATTTGTTTACTTGTATTTTAAATTCGCTGATACGATGGCAAACGCGACTGCGACACGGCGAAGCGTAAACTTTGACCTTTTAGCGCATGCGCAGACAATTATAAACTGGTAACTTATTTTTCATTAAATAAATGGAATCGAAACATGACAGAGACGTAATCAAAGTCCTTTACTTCGGCATAAATATATATACATCAAAAGCATTAAACTTAAAATAACCATATTGATTTGTTTATTTGTATTTTAAATTCGTTGATGCGCCTGTGACACGGCGAAGCGTAAACTTTGACCTTTTAGCGCATGCGCAGACAATTATAAACTGGTAACTTATTTTTCATTAAATAAATGGAATCGAAACATGACATAGACGTAATCAAAGTCCTTTACTTCGGCATAAATATATACACATGTGTGTATATATATATATATCTATATCTATATCTATATATATATATATATATATATATATATATATCTATATATATCTCTATATATATAAGCCGCATTTGTTGTCTGTTCCCTAATAACTCAAGATCCAGACAACCAAATAACGTGAAATTTGGTACACGTACACAATATTATACCGGAAAGGTTATTAAACAGGTTTCGTTCCATATATATAAGATACTGGGGCCCGGGGGCCCAAAATGTAGTTTTTCCCTATATGAGCTATATAAAATAAAAATTATTGAAAATTAAGACGTAAAATAATGACGCAAATTAATTAGGGGTCTACCGATATGCCTTTTTGCCGATATTGCCGATACCGATATTACCGATATTTTTTTTGCCGATATGAGTATTTGTTATGACAAAAACCAGCGGTCATATTTGATGACGTCATTCTTAAATTTATCACTCGTAATTATTTATCTTTAATATTAGGGGACTACCGATACGCCTTTTTGCCGATATTACCGATATTTTTTTCCAATATGAGTGCCGATAGGGTATTTGTTAGGACAAAAACCAGCGGTCATATTTGATGACGTCATTCTTAAATCTATCACTCGTAATTATTTATCTTTAATATTAGGGGACTACCGATACGCCTTTTTGCCGATATTACCGATATTTTTTTCCGATATGAGTGCCGATAGGGTATTTGTTAGGACAAAAACCAGCGGTCATATTTGATGACGTCATTCTTAAATCTATCACTCGTAATTATTTATCTTTAATATTAGGGGACTACCGATAGGCATTTTCGCCGATATAACCGATAATTTTTTCTTCCGATATGAATATTTGTTAGGACAAAAACCAGCGGTCTTATTTGATGACATCGATCATTCTTAAATTCATCACTCCTAATTATTTATATTTTATATTAGGGGTCTACCGATAAGTATTTTTGCCAATATTACCGATATTTTTTCTCCGATATGAGTGCCGATATGAGTATTTGTTAGGACAAAAATAACAGCGGTCATATTTGATGACGCCATTCTTAAATTTATCACTCGTAATTATTTATATTTTATAATTAAGGGGTCTACCGATATCCAGTTTTGCCGAAATACCGATTTTTTTCCCGAAACGAAGTTTCCGATGTGTTTACAAGTTCCAGTTCATGACCTACATAGGACTCATAACAAAACGAACAATCATTTATTAAAATTGTACAAGCAAAATTAGGAAGTCCTTTTGAAACTTCAACCTTGACTCATAATTATTAATTCTAACCAATAGTTTAATGGCTTTTGCACACGGCCACCTTTTATGAATGAAACAATGAGAACAAAGTACAATAGTAATATAGTGAAAATGAGGCTGAAGCTTGAATGGTTGCCAATGACAACACGTCTTCACACGGTACATTTTGTTATTCCATACGAAACGAAATGTTTTAGACATCTGCGATTCTGCGTGCATCTTTGCTATTAGAGCAATTACGTGAACATAATGTTTACATGTTATCCATTTATTAGAGCAATTACGGTATACTTGGCATCGGCACTATTTACACAGTATTTCTGAGTATACGAAAATCGGCCGATACCTAAACAATATCAAAGCACATGGCACACTGTATCGTGGCTGCACATATTAATACTAGGACTCTTTTGACTATTTCAATACTGGTATCGGGGTCGATATATTAATTTGTCGAGATATTGTAAACCTAAATGATAGTTTTTTTGTTTCCGTTTTTTTTTGGGGTCAAAATGTCACTTATTATGAAATATCGGTGACGTCAATATCGGGACCTTTACAGGCTACCGATACCGATATTGCCGATATCCAGATATCGGTGCCGATATATCGGCCAGCCGATATATCGGTAGACCCCTAAAATTAATAAACATTTTGGTGTCGAGATTAACAAGAAGGCGATTATCGCCATAAAATAATTTTTGTTGTTGTTGCTTTTGTTGTAGTTGTTTTGTTGTTGTTTTGTTTTTGTTGTTGTTTTGTTTTTGTTGTTGTTTTTGTTGCTGTTGTTGCTTTTGTGTTGTTTTTGCTGTTGTTGTCCACATCCCTTGCCCTGCGACGACAATGTCCATGTTGTTGTTGCTTTGTTGTTGTTGCTGTTGTATTTGTTGTTTTGTTGTTGCTGTTGTTGTTTTGTTTTGTTTTTGTTTTGTTGTTTTGTTTTTGTTGTTTTGTTATTGTTTTTGTTGTTGTTTTGTTTTTGTTGTTAAACCCGGGCGGGAGCCGGGTACTTGCCCCTAGTCTATATATAAGACGCATTTGTTGTCTGTCTGTCTGTTCCCTAATAACTCAAGATCCAGACAACCAAATAACGTGAAATTTGGTACACGTACACAAAATTATACCGGAAGGGTTATTAAACAGGTTTCGTTCCATATATATAAGATACTGGGGCCCGGGGGCCCAAAATGTAGTTTTTCCCTATATGAGCTATATAAAATAAAAATTATTGAAAATTAAGACGTAAAATAATGACGCAAATTAATTAGGGGTCTACCGATATGCCTTTTTGCCGATATTGCAGATACCGATATTACCGATATTTTTTTTGCCGGTATGAGTATTTGTTATGACAAAAACCAGCGGTCATATTTGATGACGTCATTCTTAAATTTATCACTCGTAATTATTTATCTTTAATATTAGGGGACTACCGATACGCCTTTTTGCCGATATTACCGATATTTTTTTCCAATATGAGTGCCGATATGGGTATTTGTTAGGACAAAAACCAGCGGTCATATTTGATGACGTCATTCTTAAATTTATCACTCGTAATTATTTATCTTTAATATTAGGGGACTACCGATACGCATTTTTGCCGATATTACCGATATTTTTTTCCGATATGAGTGCCGATAGGGTATTTGTTAGGACAAAAACCAGCGGTCATATTTGATGACGTCATTCTTAAATCTATCACTCGTAATTATTTATCTTTAATATTAGGGGACTACCGATAGGCATTTTCGCCGATATTACCGATATTTTTTTTTCCGATATGAATATTTGTTAGGACAAAAACCAGCGGTCTTATTTGATGACATCGATCATTCTTAAATTCATCACTCCTAATTATTTATATTTTATATTAGGGGTCTACCGATAAGTATTTTTGCCGATATTACCGATATTTTTTCTCCGATATGAGTGCCGATATGAGTATTTGTTAGGACAAAAATAACAGCGGTCATATTTGATGACGCCATTCTTAAATTTATCACTCGTAATTATTTATATTTTATAATTAAGGGGTCTACCGATATCCAGTTTTGCCGAAATACCGATTTTTTTCCCGAAACGAAGTTTCCGATGTGTTTACAAGTTCCAGTTCATGACCTACATAGGACTCATAACAAAACGAACCGTCCTTTATAAAAATGTACAAGCATATTAGGTACTCCTTTTGAAACTTCAACCTTGACTCATAATTATTAATTCTAACCAATAGTTTAATGGCTTTTGCACACGGCCACCTTTTATGAATGAAACAATGAGAACAAAGTACAATAGTAATATAGTGAAAATGAGGCTGAAGCTTGAATGGTTGCCAATGACAACACGTCTTCACACGGTACATTTTGTTATTCCATACGAAACGAAATGTTTTAGACATCTGCGATTCTGCGTGCATCTTTGCTATTAGAGCAATTACGTGAACATAATGTTTACATGTTATCCATTTATTAGAGCAATTACGGTATACTTGGCATCGGCACTATTTACACAGTATTTCTGAGTATACGAAAATCGGCCGATACCTAAACAATATCAAAGCACATGGCACACTGTATCGTGGCTGCACATATTAATACTAGGACTCTTTTGACTATTTCAATACTGGTATCGGGGTCGATATATTAATTTGTCGAGATATTGTAAACCTAAATGATAGTTTTTTTGTTTCCGTTTTTTTTTGGGGTCAAAATGTCACTTATTATGAAATATCGGTGACGTCAATATCGGGACCTTTACAGGCTACCGATACCGATATTGCCGATATCCAGATATCGGTGCCGATATATCGGCCAGCCGATATATCGGTAGACCCCTAAAATTAATAAACATTTTGGTGTCGAGATTAACAAGAAGGCGATTATCGCCATAAAATAATTTTTGTTGTTGTTGCTTTTGTTGTAGTTGTTTTGTTGTTGTTTTGTTTTTGTTGTTGTTGCTGCTGTTGTTTTTGTTGCTGTTGTTGCTTTTGTGTTGTTTTTGCTGTTGTTGTTGTCCACATCCCTTGCCCTGCGACGACAATGTCCTTCATGTTGTTGTTGCTTTGTTGTTGTTGCTGTTGTATTTGTTGTTTTGTTGTTGTTGCTTTGTTGTTGCTGTTGTTTTGTTTTGTTTTTGTTGTTTTGTTATTGTTTTTGTTGTTTTGTTATTGTTTTTGTTGTTTTGTTTTTGTTGTTGTTTTGTTTTTGTTGTTGTTTTTGTTTTGTTGCTGTTGTTAAACCCGGGCGGGAGCCGGGTACTTGCCCCTAGTCTATATATAAGACGCATTTGTTGTCTGTCTGTCTGTTCCCTAATAACTCAAGATCCAGACAACCAAATAACGTGAAATTTGGTACACGTACACAAAATTATACCGGAAGGGTTATTAAACAGGTTTCGTTCCATATATATAAGATACTGGGGCCCGGGGGCCCAAAATGTAGTTTTTCCCTATATGAGCTATATAAAATAAAAATTATTGAAAATTAAGACGTAAAATAATGACGCAAATTAATAAACATTTTGGTGTCGAGATTAACAAGAAGGCGATTATCGCCATAAAATAATTTTTTTGTTGTTGCTTTTGCTGTTGTTTTGTTGTTGATGTTTTGTTGATGTTTTAATGTTGTTTTGTTTTTGTTGTTGCTGTTGTGGTTTTTTTTGTTGTTGCTTTTGTGTTGTTTTTGCTGTTGTTGTCCACATCCCTTGCCCTGCGACGACAATGCCCTTCATGTTGTTACTGCTTTGTTGTTTTTGCTGTTGTAGTTGTTTTGTTGTTGCTTTGTTGTTGTAGTTGTTTTGTTGTTGATTTTTTTGTTTTGTTTTTGTTGTTTTTTTGCTGTTGCTGTTTCTGTTGTTGGTTTTGTCGTTGTTGCTGTTGTTTTGTTGTTGCTTTGTTGTTGTTGTAGTTGTTGCTTTGTTTTTGTTGTTTGTTTTTGTTGTTTTGTTGCTGTTGTTGTTTTGTTGCTGTTGTTGTTTTTGTTGTTGTTGCTGTTGTTGTTGTTAAACCTGGGCGAAGCCGGGTACTTGCCCCTAGTATCTCTATATATATAAGACGCATTTGTTGTCTGTCCCCTAATAACTCAAGATCCAGACAACCAAATAACGTGAAATTTGGTACACGTACACAAAATTATACCGGAAGGGTTATTAAACAGGTTTCGTTCCATATATATAAGATACTGGGGGCCGGGGGCCCAAAATGTAGTTTTTCCTTATATGAGCTATATAAAATAAAAATTATTGAAAATTAAGACGTAAAATAATGACGCAAAATAATAAACATTTTGGTGTCAAGATTAACAAGAAGGCAACTATCGCCATAAAATAATTGTTTTGCTATTGTTGTTGATTTGTTGTTGTTGCTTTTGTTCTTGCTTTTGTTGTTGTTGCTGTTGTTGTTTTGTTGTTGCTTTGTTGTTGTTGCTGTTGTTTTGTTGTTGATGTTTTTGTTGTTGTTGCTGTTGTTTCTGTAGTTGTTGTTTTGTTTTTGTTGTTTGATTTTGTTGTTTTGTTGCTGTTGTTTTTGTTGTTAAACCCGGGCATAGCCGGGTACTTGCCCCTAGTATATATATATATATATATATATATATATATATAAATTCCTGATTAGTCATAACTTTTCCCGACTTTCAAGACCGAGAATTTATTTTTAAGAATTCCCGACTTTTTCCCGTTTTCCTGATTGGGAACCATGGTTATATTTAAATTTTAAACGGTCCTTAAAAACGAACGGTCATTACAACCTTAGACTTAAGAAAGAGTGAAGAAATATTAGGGTTCCGATACAATTCCGATAAATCATCCCATCACTAATTAACGCTAATTAATTAATCATATACATAAAGAAATTTCAAGCACATGTTAATATTTTGCCGCCATATTGGTTTTCGTTTTAACTCGATCATCGGTTATGTCGACGCCATTTTTCATACCCCAACGCCGTCGACTTAAGCGGTTTCGACTGTATATATAAATTCCCTATTAGTCATAACTTTTCCAGACTTTCAAGGCCAAGAATTTTTTTAAAGAATTGCCGACTTTTTCCCGTTTTTCCTGAGTGGGAACCATGGTTATATTTAAAAACAAACGGTCATTACAACCTTAGGAAAGAGTGAAGAAATATTAGGGTTCCACATATGCCGATTAATCGTTCCATCACTAATTAACGCTAACTAATTAATCATGTACATAAAGAAATTCCAAGCACATGTTAATATTTTGTCGCCATATTGGTTTTCGTTTTAATTCGATCATTGGTTATCTCGACGCCATTTTTCATAACCCAACGCCGCCGACTTAACCGGTTTCGACTGTAATTGTTATGCTAATCATTCAAACTGATTTTTTCATTGATGCCATAGCGATTCTACAACTATCTGACCGGCATTATTAACAAAAAAATAGTACTGTGCAAAAACAAACAGGTGGGAACGCAACGACTGTTTGTTGTACTGAATAAGATGGCGGCTGATGCTAGTGACGTCATTTCGATGCCACTGTGGCTCCCCAGTTACCTCCCCTCAGGGAATATGGGAATTCTCAGTTGTCTCCCCATACCACCCCAGACCCTGCATTTACTGAAAGATTTATGGATTTGTGTTCTTGTGCCAACAACAGTTAACACTAGAAAGGGGTTTGGGGAGGTCGACCTCCCCAATATAACTAAATTTACTCAAATTAAGACAAGTAAGGAAATATATAAATTTTTAAAAATAGAAAAAAAGGGGAGGGCCCCCTCCCCTTGTACATTTCAATATTATCGCAAAATGAGCAACTATATGGCTTATGAGGACTTGATCGGGGTGCAGCGAAATTTCCCAGGAAAGACTTGCCATTAAGTGTTCTTTTGACCAGTAGCGTCGTGGTAGAAATTTTTAGTTTATTTTTGTGTAAAATTTTTCTAAATAAAATGTGAATTCTCCAAAATGGAAGGCGTTGGGTTAAGTTTTAGAATTTTAATTTGTGAATCTATGGTTAGGGTTAGTTATAGAATATTTAAATGTGAATTTAGGGTTAGGTGTACAATTTTAATAGTTGAATGTTCCAAAATGGAAGGTTTTAGGGTTAGTTGTAACGATTCAGCAGAAACTGAGTACCATTTATGCTCAATTTTATCACATTTTTCACCCCACAATTTTGAGAATCTCTACCGTACCCTTTTTCTTCGCATTTTTGCTGGTTTTCAAAATCACCACTTCCCTAAAAATCCCGCACAATTGAGAAACTCCACCCCTCCCCCAGTCTTTTTTCTTCTTTGCATTCTCGCTGCCTTTTCAAAAATCACTGTCATTAAAACATAAAAATTTGAGAAGCTCCATTCCCCCCACCCCCTAAAACGCACTACTTTTCCCATAGGTCACATGCCTTAGTGACAAACATGATGCCCGGATATAACCTAAATGATAACTTACCAAAGCAAAAATGAAATCAATACTGAGAAAAATCAAATAAAAAGCAGCTCCATATTGTGTATTTAGTGACAATGACATGAAGTGGTGGTAAAAGCTATGGTATTTTTTGCTGCTATATTAGGCACTTAAGATACTCATTCGCGCATCGTTCTGCGCATGTCGAAAATTTACGGAAAAACTTTTTTAACAAATTTGACGGTTCGCTATTCGGTACTCTACGGGTACCTCGGAATTTTTGTATTCACGTCACAGTTTTCTAAAAATAATTTAATTTTGTATACGAATACGTCAGATAAGTGGGTTCCGGTGACTCTCTCACTGTTTTGAGCGGTTGTAAACATTGGGAATTTTTTTTTAACTTCACTTTTACGACTCGTTGCGACTCGGTACGCTACAAATGTCTTAACCATACTTGTGTTAGTAAAAATACACTCATGAAACCTAATTATACATGATCCGCATCCAATCTTGGTTGTAAAAAACATCAACATAGTCAGCTTACACTTTTTACACGACCCGTTTGGAATTTCGCAAAGGCATCAACCCACTCAACATCGTTATAAAAAAAAATGGCGCCGATCGTATTTTCTTCATTGAGCCGATGGGGTTCCCGATATGATTCTAAATCATTTTTCAATCTCTAAACATCTAAATAATTAAAAATAAATTACTGATAATATACACTGCTACTTCTAGTATTGTTTAAAATTATCAATTTTAATAATAGTATTAGTAAATTTAATTCTAAACCAAACTTAATACTTAATTATAGCAACAGTAATAATAATAATAGTAATATCCTTTGCAGCAGGGCTACGTACATTTCAACTTTAAATTAATAAATAAAACTCATAACAATCAATAATTACAGTTTAATTATCATCATACAAACATAATTAAATAAGCATATTAGTGTCAGTGAGCATATATTAAACTAAAATATAAAGAAATAAAATAATATAAAAAATAAATAAAAATTAGTGAAATTGAAGTCAAAACACAAAGACTTAGACTAACTTCACTAACGCTACCACACTGACCACAGTTTTAATAGCTTCATGCAATTAATTTAGTTATTATTTTGAATTCTAATTACCTGTCATACATATAAGTATTGATTTAACATTTTACTAAAACATATATTTAATTAAAATCCAATAAACATGTTATATTTTTTTAACACTTGACTTGAGACAAATTATTTTTTCAACTTTTTGAATGATTTTTTACAACTTGACCTTAAAAAATATTTTTTTTAAAAAATCATTGTTGTAAATTAAATAGTTGTTTATAATGTTGTATATAAGAATGTGATTGTCTCCTAAAAATTTGGTGCAAATATCTTTAGTTATGGGTGAAATGGTGAGAAATTTTAAAAATGGGTCACAAGTTTTTTAGTAACATATAAAGTTTATATAAGGGGCTTAAAAAATTCACCAAAAAAATGATAACTTGACTTCTGTTTAAGATAAAAAGATGAAATTGATGTTTTTAGAAAGCTTAGAGCTAGCCCTTTTAAATGATATATGTTTTAACATGATATGACAATATTTAAATATCTTGTCAAAGTACCTAGCTATATATATTTTTTTCAATATTAATTTAAAAAATAGACAACTAGGCCTAAACCTAACCCTGAATTACGTATATTAGATAAAATAATTGCACTTATTCCCTTTTCAAGTGTAAAAACACTATTTCATTCCCGGAAGTACGCCTCGCTCTGCCATGACACCAATGACCCAATGTAAATAGTTGAGCGCACTGTACTCTTTGCTTTAGCCGAAGTGGGAATTGGGACAAAATGAGTTGAAGTAGCTTTTTTTAAAAACTAAACTGAACCATTAACTTCTTGAAATCTTAAAAAGTCTTAACAAAAATAATAAGGCAATTAATATATTTAATGTCACTAATGTGAATGTTGGCGCTAAAATGCTTAATGTCAATATTTTTATAGACTAGGCCTATAGTTTAATCCATAATAATTAATATAAATTTATAATAAAATGCTAAAAATTATATTATTAAATTTAAATGTCTTTAACTTTAAATAGGCACTTCAATACTCATTCGCGCATCGTTCTGCGCATGTCGTAAATTTACGGAATTTTTTTTCCGGAATATTTTGATTCGCTCTACGGAGACCCCCGAATTACTCGTTTTACGTCACAGTAATCGAAAAACAAATGAATTTTGTCATCGAGTACGTCCAATAATAGTCTTACGGTGACGATATCACTTTTCAAGCAACGAGATGTTCACTGGAGAATTTTCTGTGACTCTTCGATACGCCGGTAAGCCACTAATGTCTCAATTATGCCATATTTAGTATCCATAAGGTACTCGGACTAAATCGTCCATGATTACCATATTAATTCTGTTTGGAAAATCATTGATTTGTTCACTGTAGCCTTCGCCAATAAGCGGTAGACCGATCCCTTTGTCACCGAACGTCGGCACCGTATAAAAACAAAATGGACGATTTTTTTCTTGTTCACCGGAGCGATAGTTTTACAAGAAAGATTATTCATAACAATAACTCATGCATATTTGTAATCTTTAAACATCCGAATAAATACAAGTAAAACAATGAAATTCATATTAAAATAATGTAGAATTGATGATAATACTTTTAATAAGTCAATAATGATCTAAGATGGATGAAAATAAATTGATGAACTCAAAATGAATAAACACTTGACTAGTATTAGTATTATAAATATTAATAATTGTTTTCGTTTTTATTTTGTTTTTTAAATCATAACTATATTATGTATTTAATGATATATTTAGGTACTTTGACATAAAATTTAAATGAAGTCCAATAGGCTTAAATAATATATCATTTTAAAGGGCTTGCTAAGACCTTTTCAAAAACACCTGTTTTGTCTTTCTATCTTTTATAGAAGTGGAGTTATGATTTTTTTTGTCGATTTTTTTTGCCCCTTATATAACCTATATTATTTATTAAAAAACTTGTGACCCAAATTTCAAAATTCTGTACTCTATCCCTCACAACTTTTTTAATTTTAGAGATAAAGGTATCAAATTTTCAGGAGACATTCACAATCCAATTTAAAAAACAATGAACAAGAAATGTTTAAAGTTTATCAAGATTTTGAATTTTGTAAAAATATATTTAAAGGCTTGTTGAAAAAAATCATAGCGAAAATTAGTATTTATATATATATATTGATATATAAATACAAATTAGAACAAACAATTGCATGCCTAATGTATTTTAATTAATTGTATGGTAAATTTAAATCAATTACTATATTTAAATGTTTGAATGGTAAGTATTTGACTTTAAGATAAAACTGAATGCAAGTTACAATAAATTATTTTTGGAAATACCCCACACCTTCGATGCCGGATTACTGAAATTTCAAATTAAAATTAAAGTCAATAAGTATTTGAAGATTTAAGTACCTCATTTAATCATTAAATGATAATAAAAACATTTTGCCTGTCAATTTCTGAGTAAATAACTTGTATTATTGTATGCAAATTTCTCAATATTTCATTCATAACCTTTGTCATTGTCTTCATCAAATATTTGGCAATTGAAGATATTCCGAGTTCTGCGGTGGAATATAATTTTTATCTCTTGTAACTATTCTTATGCCTATTTTATTTGGCAATTTAATTTTAATTATTGAGATTTATTTGTTTTGATTAATTTATTGTTTGTCAAATGTGTATGTCCTTATCTTTGTGAAAAGAAGATTGTTTTTGTGGGTGAGATTTAACAAAAAATGTTAACAACAAACATTAAATTTTAAATAAAAGGATTACATCACCATCATTATTATTAATTCTAAGGTAAGTATCATTTTGGACTTAGCATTATACAAAACTTTTAATTATGCTCTTAAAATTATTTAGTTAATTTTAATAATAATAATATACCACATAATAATATAAATAAGTAATTAAAGTAACCCAAAGACTATCACTATCAACTAATACTATAAGATTTTATACTAGAAAACTAATACTAATAGTATTAGGGTCTAATGTTAATTGGACCTGTATTTATTTGTAAACTCACTTTAATATTACTAATAACTAATTGTAATTGTAACTATTAGTATAGTATAGTCAAATAAACAATGACAATGAATAGAAATAATTCATTTATTAATCATATTACATTATGATTGAAATAACTCATTACTCGGGAAAATCAAGTTTAAGTATAATCTATGGTGTTACTATTCTATTAAATATTATTAAACTTACTAAATCTATCAATAGCTGTAATCAATTCTTACCAGTTCAATATATAATTACATTTATGCATTACATCGTATTTAGGAAAAACTTATTAAAGAAAGACATTTCCCACAACCCCGTTTTTATTTTGAAAGGGGGATGACTCGTGATGCGATTTTTATTTCCACCTTCAAGTCCTAAAATGGGGGAAGGCATAACTTTTAAGGGCTAAAACCAATTTTAATGAAGTAAAGTTATTCAGGTTCGAAAATTAAATAAGTATTCTGACTCCAAACCACTATATCGTACCCTTTAAGATAAAGTTTATTTTAAAGTTTATCAGATACCTTTTTCAATAGGATTAAAGTGCGCCGATGCGGTGATCGAACTCACTGCAAAAATGGTATCAAAATACTATGAAATTTTGTGGTAAACGTCACTGATGACGAGGAGCACTCTATTTTGAATATATATGACGTAGAACGCAAAAACAATGTTATCGCCGCTAAAGCTTAATAAAAAACGCCATGACAGTTTTTCCGTGAATTTACGACATGCGCAGATCGATGCGCGAATGAGTATCGAAGTACCTAATATATTGAATGTACTACAAAATCCTAAACTGCTACTACTATAGTAATATCTACTGCCTATAAATTTTTTTAATCAAAATAATAAAATTGTCATAAAGTATAAAGAACAATTTCATTAATTAATTATAATTAAAGTATTTTAAGTTAAATTTGGTACTTGATACTACTTAGACGTATCTCAACTTATTGAACTTTAATTTGATTGCACTGATTTCAATGAATAAAGTTTACAATATAAATATTATGATGGAAAAATATTTTTTAATTATAAATATAACAAAAAATGATATATTAATCCCCCCCCCCTCCCTTTAATATTTAAGACCATTTTTTGCAGAATGCCTGTAAGCCTTAATGATTTTGAAAGTTTGGTGAAAAGCTTTGCCCAAGACGGAGTGCAAGGCATTATTAGAAATGGCTATGCATTCTACCTTTATACCAGATGTGCTAGCAAGAAGGAAGGGATGAACGTTGCTGTCATTGCACTGGACGAAGCCTAGAAGCCTGCCGGAAAGATTCAAGCTATATTTGAACCCAAACAGGGATTCGTTCCAGTTTTATCACGGCAGTATACTTGTATTGTTTTTAAAAATATTTCATTTCTAAAAAGAAATTTAATTGTCAACTGGATGAAAATCCATGATCTTTTCTTTCAGCCTGCAACTGCAAGGACATCAGTCCAAATAAAGAAAAAGATGGAGCCATTCAGCTCTTCTGACATTACTCCAGTAATACATAATGAAATCATTATTCTACAAATATCACAGATTATTCCACAGTCTTTAGGGGGATCTGAGATTAATAAGGACTCAGACCATCAAGAGGAAGACAGAGAGGGTTTCTGAGCTTAGACGCGAGAAGTCAGCACTGAAGACCTTTTATTAAACATTAGTCATTGCCAAATGTCACAATAAATTATATATTAATTTCTTAATTTTTTTTCTTTTCAGGAGCTATTCATCTTTTGCCTCAGATAAGATTGTTATTTATTCTTTGCACTGATTTACAAATAATAACATGCTTTTGGTTTGAGTTATAACAAAATGCCTTTATTTTACATTGTTAAAATCGTTGATTTTTGTTTAAAAAATATTAATAAATATTTTGTCTTTCCTTTTTTGCAGGTTTTCTTTCAAGTTTCCATTTGAATGATTGATATAAGCATTATATTAATTATATTTGATTTGCTAATTCTCAAAATGAGATTATAATAATTTTGAAAATATTTTTTTTTAATTTATTTTTTGTACCCGTATGGTATATAAAAATTTACAAAATAAAATTTTGAGCAGCTATCTAGACCCTTTGTTGATAATTGTGTTGTATATTGGATTAAGAATGTATGCTGAAAATTTGGTGCAGTTATCTATACAAATAAAAAAGTTGTGAAAGAAAGCATAACGAAAATTGAATTTGGGTCACAAGTTTTTTAAGTTAATTATATAGGTTATATAAGGGGCAAAAAAAATCGACTAAAAAATTCACAACTTCACTTCTATAAAAGATAGAAGGACAAAACAAGTGGTTTTGAAAAGGTATTAGCAAGCCCTTTAAAATGATATATTATTTAAGCCTTTAGGACCACATTTAAATTTTCTGTCAAAGTACCTACTTTAAATTTTAAAATATTTACTAAATTATGATGGCATATAGTCACCATAGACTTTCTCAGTCTCGCAAATACGGTGCGTAAGTGTTGAGAAAGCACGCCATTTGTAGTAACAGTATAAAGTATTAGTATTACTAGCAGCATAGTCTCGAATTCTAATCATGTCAAGTTAAAACTATAAAAACCTTACTATTAATGATACTATTACTATTATTCAATATACTAATAAAAACGAAGTATCCCAGTCTCATTTCTCAATAAATTCAAGAAATATAAACACACTAAAAATAAATAAAATATACCTGATCAATTGTTTAAAATAAATCTACAAAAATAGAAAAAAAATTAACAATGCCGTAACTTGTGAGTTGCCGGTAAAATGGTGGTTCGTGATAATCGTTCAGAAGGCGGGCAAAAGGCGGACCAGATAACAATGTCAGTGCTTTTGATCGTATGGTTTCCACGAATCTCGATTTATAAGCAGGTGCAACATGCTTTAAAACTTTACTATTGCTAATAATATTTTGCAAATATCAAACATTAAATATATAATTTGAAAATTATCTTACCACAAGTGAGAAGAAGCAGGCAACCCTTGAAGCTCAAGAAAGAGTAGTGAAAAGAGCGCGCAAACGAAGGTGGACGCTGATCAAATAAAAAGTGGGCGCAAGTCTCATATAATCTCGGTAAATTTTGCGTGATTTAAATTATCTAAAGTAATTTTTTAATATTTTTTTCTAAAACACATTTTCGAATTCATAATAAATTATATTTGCATATATTTCAAAATAAAAACTGGAATTAAAGAGACTATAAATGTACTTACTTCCCTAGTTAGTATGAAGACCCAGTGTTGTTCAACTTACGGCCCGAGGGCAACAAGCAGTCCACCAATGTCCCCCCAAAAGAGGTGTAATAAGATATTCTCCCTTTTCTTCTTTATTTTTAGTTACCAGGAATAATTTAATGATCTTCCTCTTTTAATTTTTTGAGGTTTTTTTTAAAGCATCCTTATAATAAGCATATGAAAATAGGGTAGGAATTTAAACTCTAAATATCGCTCATTTAAATATAAGGTGTAAAAATAACAGTAGGCTAAGACGATATTATAAGGTAATAAGAAAACTAAAGCCAAGATTGCGATGATTAAATTCTAAGAACACTCACCATGTGAGCTAACTGGTAACAAACTACTTTTTAATTTTTATAAGCTTATGGGTGGCCTAAAATAGCTAAAATTAGGATTACAAATGTTGTTAATATTTTGCCTTCTATCTTATATTATTTTAAACATTACAGGCACTCCTTCTATACAGAAGATTGTTGCGTTTTAATTTTATCCATGGATTATGTCTGGTTTTGATTATTATAGTTTCAAATGTTGAAAGTGCGTTGATTTTCCTGCTTTGTTCACGCAACCCACTCCATGCCTAAAATCCATAGGCAGATAACGAGAATTTGTATGTGTTTATTCTTGCAATGCGTGATAAGAAAAGTGTTTTAATCCCTATGTCTATCTGTCTGAGGTTGTATTAGATAATCATTAAGCTGTATTTCCAAGTCAGGATTTATTATATTATTACTACTGTACCCTGCTCTTCTATCCCTTTATGTTTCTTGGTTCAATGATTTCATTAATGTTGTTATTCCCGTCAATTTTAAATATTCTCCAGTAATGAATGTTGGTGCTCTTTTCCTTTTTTTCTTTTTCTTTTTTTCTTTTTAAAACTGTGTTTTCTTTGAAGGATGGTTCCAAAGACAAAAATGCATATTTTAGTAAAAATCGCACCAAAAGTAAGGTAGCATTTTAGTTTTATATTATTAATTACTAGGGCTGTTAACGATCATTAATTTCGATTAAAGCCAAAAATTAAAATTTATGATGTCATAAGTAACACTTATTAAACGTTCTTGATCTAAATAACACTGGAACGTCTCCTTTATATGTCATCTTTTAACCAACTATGCAAAAAGATAAGTGTGTTGACATTATTTGGTTCAAGTGATGAGCGGGTCTAATTGACAATATAACCAGCCGAGCTGAACAATCATTCGCATGGAACTGAGGTAATTGGTATGCACAAAACGGTCTTGGCAAGGAATGACATTATCGGACATCAGTGTTCATTAAGTTTCCACCATTGTAGAGGGTTAATGAATTCAGGAACTTTCATCTCCATTTTTTAACTCAGTAATTCATCAGAAGAGCTGTCGTCATTTTCTGTCTCTGAGTCAGACTCCATTACTGCCATTAGCTTAATACGCATTGCATTTGGTTTGATAAGTAGGTGAAGTGTTAGAACCATTTTAGGCAAACGATTTCTCACAATTGATACAATAAACTTTATCAACATTTTGAACATTCCCGTCAGTCAATAGTCTGAAACCAAAATGTTCGTGTAATCGTCAGGAAATTTGTTATTATTTATCGGCCGCTATTTTTAATGATTTTTTTAACTTTTTGACTTCCAATAATTTGTAAGTGATGGGTCGATTAATCTTTAAAAAATAATTTAATCGTTAAATTTTTTAAAAGATTAATCGAGAAATTAATAGTTAATTTCCGCAGCCCTATTAATTATATTTGTAAAATAAAATTGTCTTTTTATGAAGCCTAAAGTTATGTAGTATTTTTAATTACTTTATTGACATGGTGAGTCCATGATAATTTCTGATTTATATTTTCTCCTAAGTACTTTGCATCTTTATTCTAGATTAATAGTTTTCTATGAATGAAATACAGTAATTTGCTTTTTTTCTCTTTTTTGTTGTTGACACTTTTAAAAGTTGATATTCTTTTGGATGGAAAGACATAGTCCAATTAGTTTTCAATTTTATTAATTCATCTAGGTCTTTTTGTAAAATTTAGCTATCTTTTTCTGAGTTAATTTTTCTATAGAAACCCCATCATCAAATAACAATCTAACTTTTGTTCCCGATGGAATGCTGATGGGTAAATCATTTGTGTAAATTAGGAAGAGTAGGGGATTAGGACTGTCCCTTGTGCAACTACTGAGTTTACTGTTATTGGTGCTGATTTCGATCCATTAGTTATTAGTTTGCTCTTTGACAAGTAAGAAATCTTGGATCTAGGGGACCAGAGATGCCAAAGCATGTTTTTGGTGAACTTTAGCAAAAACTTTTGAAAAGTTTTTTAATATTGTATCTACATTATTTGATTATGTATCATCTGAGCCAGTGGTGGATTAAGATCGTACGGGGCCCCTGGCTGCACTATCACCTGGGGCCTGTTTCAACCACTTATTATATAATATAAGCTTGTGGGCCCTTAATTTAGCCTCAATTCATTGGGGGCCCCTGGCTTTAGCCCATTCAGCCCCCCCCATAACCCCCCCCCCTGATCTAAGCCTTTTCCATATCGTCTAGCCAGTGCAGGATTTACCCATAAGCTAAACAAGCTATAGCTTAGGTCCCCCACCTTCTTGAAGGGCGTGAAAAAAAGTGTTCGAGTGCGCAATTTCATATATAATTAAATATACGGAAGAATTATTTGTCCCAATGCCGATGCTGACGTGTGATATCCAATTTTTAGCGTGTCTTTTCGAAGAATAAAGAGTTATTGTGCCTAGGGGTTTTTTTATTCCAAAAACCGGTATTAACGGTAATTATGACATTCGAAATTACTGATAAATTTCTGCAGAAATATGCGATAATTTTGTGATTTTAAAATTAATTAATAATTATTTTGGAATCGAAAGGGAATGTCTGATAGTCTGACACACGGGGATCTGTTTGTTGAGAGCCTTCTCGTCCATGAGGGGCATCCACCGATCATCGTCTGCGTCTGAGATTCCTCCAAGGGCATAGGCCACCTACGAGAGACCTCCAGGCATCTCTATCTTGGGCCAGCTTCTCCAGGATCTTCCATTCATGGCCAATTCTTTTGATGTCTGCCTCGAATTCTCGGCGCCAAGCGTTTCTTGGACGGCCTCTTTTCCGTTTACCCTGTGGGTTCCATTTCAGGGCTTGCTTTGTTGTATTAGAAGCAGGTTTTCTTAGTGTATGACCAATCCACCTCCAACGCTTCTGAAGAATCTCTTCCTCAATGTGCTTTTGTTTTGTCCGCTGCCACAGTTCCCGGTTGCTGATTTTGTCCGGCCAGTGAATTCTGAGAATCCTTCTTAGACCATTTTTGATGAAGGGCTGGATTTTGGTCAGGTTTACGGCCGTTGTGCTCCATGTCTCGGCTCCATATAGCAGCACTGGTTTCACGATAGCGTTAAAAATCCTTACTTTTAACTTGCTGCCTAAGTTGTTGGAGACCCAAACATTCTAGAGTCACTGGAAGGCTGCTCTTGCTTTTCCGATCCTTATTTTGACGTCAGCATCTGTACCACCTTGTTTATCTACCACGCTGCCAAGGTAAACAAAACTGTCCACCTCCTCATGGGCTTCTGTTTAGGGTAGAATTAAAATTTAACTATCGTGTCCAATCAGCATTCCTTAATGTAGAATCAATTTTGATATTGTTTCTTAATATGTTGGTTTCATCAAGTCTAAATATGGTCCTGCTTCTAGCCTTTTGAAATATTGACTATTAAACCACAAGAGTTTCAAATGATCTGTTTAGCCTGTCTTCTGTTTTTCTATGTTTGGGATTGTTTGCTTTATAGATACGAGTTTACGTGTTGAGAATAATAGACATACTTTCTTGCTAAGATGTTTTTGTAGACAATTTATTTTATTTTGGGGCCGTCCATAAATGACGTCACGCAACTGAGAGGAGGTCACACATTTGTGATGATGTGTGACGAGGGGGGGAGGGGATGTTTAAGAAATGTGACGTCACATAAAAAAACGAGCAACTTAAAATAAAATTTCCACTTAAATATTTCATTGTTTACAATTTATTTAATGGCTTTTTAAATGGCTTTCCACGTGTTACGATATTAGAGTGTAGCCTACACAAAATTCATGCTTTTAAATAACAATAAATAAAGGTAAAAAAAATGATTTTTAAAAGCCACGTTTTTACAAGCGGACTAAAAGGAAGAAAATAATTTAAAACTGGTAAGTTCAAGTGCTTTCATTTAATATGACTAAAAACGTGGGACGGGCGCTTATGAGGTTTAACATATGCAGCCACTCATACTCTCACTTATAGATCTCTCTTTTGCCTTCTAAATTAGAAATCTTTAATTTTGATACCAAACACCCGCCCCACGTTTTTAGTCATATTAAATCAAAGTACTTGAACTTACCAGTTTTAAATTATTTTCTTCTTTTTAGTCCGCTTGTAAAAACGTGGTTTTAAAAAATCATTTTTTTACCTTTATTTATTTTATTCTTTTTAGTCCACTATTAAAAACTTGGTTTTTAACAATATTTTTTTACCTCTATTTATTTTACCAAACACCTCACAAGCGCCCGCCAAACGTTTTAAAAACATTGTGATGTGGTCACTGGGGGAACTCACTGAAGTCAACAAAAGCCGACGGTACAGTTTCTTATATATAGACTATAGATAAACTGGTGAATGTTCATTCTCTTTTGGGTCGAGCCGCTAGGCTCTTAAGACCCGGTTCATTTTATCGCAAGCGAGCCTCATCAAGCGGGCATCGCCGTAGAGGTAACCCTCTGCAGGTACCGTTACTTCACCTTCCAAATCCCCGCACAGCCCGGGGCACTCTTCCAGTACGTGGGCCACCGTCTCTTCTGGGTGGCCACACAGCCGACAGGCCAGTTCCCTTCTGGTGTTAAACTTGTACAGGTAGCTTCGTGTGGGACAATGCTCAGTTCTCATTCTGGTTATGAGCGTCTGATTGCTACGTCCAATTTTCCACCAGGAATCGCTTTTGCTCGGTCGCGGCATGTACTGGAATACTTTTCTGGCCGTGCTTCCAGAAGCCCAGCCCTGAAGCCATTTCTCTCGGAAATGGTCTTTAAGCCACGATCTGACCCCCAGCTGGGTCATCGGGCGATCGGGTTGGGGCTGAGCTGAACCTTCTCTCGCTAACTCATCGACCCTGTCTGAATGAGGCTCGCCACTGTGCCCAGTGATGTACTGAAGGACTACTTTTCCGCCTCGTGCTAGGATTTCACCTACTGTTTCCAAAATGACACTGACCGTTTTCGTCTCCAGAGAGGATCGACCCACGGTCTCGAGCGAAAACCGTGAGTCGGTGAAAACTACGACGGTCGGGAAAACCTTTCTTCTTGCTAGACGTCGGCGCACTTCCTTCAAAGCCCTTGCAAATCGCCTCCAGTTCGGCGTCGTGACTACTGTATGCGGATCCGCACGGCCCTGACAGTTCGATACTGTCAGGTCCAGGTTGAGGGTATTGAATTAGCACTCCGTATCCACTTCTGCCATCCTTGAAGCGCGAGCCGTCCGTAAAGACTTTTACCACACTATCGCCATAAGCTTCGATTGTCTTCAGAGTCTCGTCTCGCTGGAGCTCGACGGGACTGGCTTTCGTCACCGCTGTATTTGCCAGTGTCAAACGTAGTTCAGGCAAGTCTGAGCTTTCATGTGGTCCTCGAGCAGGGACCAGTCGCATGCGTTCCCTGTGCTTGGGTATGGGGACTGAGTCTTCTAGTTCGTAGACCGTATCCATGAAGGATGGTCTTTTCAGTCGGGTCCTCTTTACCCATCGGTCTTGTAATTGAAAGCAGGGTTCGTCATGCTCCAACCTACGGTATCGTTCCACCGTAGTCATGATTGCCTTTTCTCGCCTTATCGCCAGGGGTTCTACGTTAGACATAATTTCTACAGCGGCTGTGGGTGTCGTACGCAACGCCCCGCATACAAACCGTAGAGCTTGGTTTTGTATGCGGTCCAGACCCTCTAGAGCCGTGCGGCTCGCAAAGGCCTGGACCGGGAGGCTGTAATCAATAGCACCCCTCACACTACCGAGATAGAGAGCTCTCAGTAGTCTTGCATCCGCACCCCAGCTAGTGCTAGCCAGTTTCTTCACCAGGGACAGTTTAGCTGTGGCTTTGGCACACAATTCACGCACATGGTTATGTAGCTGGACCTTCTGGTCCAGTTTGATTCCCAAGTACGTTGGTGTCCGATCCCAATTCAATCTTTTCCCACATATCTGAAGCACCACCTCATGCTTCAGTGCATTCCGTCCATTTGTGAAAATGGAATGGACCGTTTTCTCCGTATTGACTACTAGGCGCCAACGGTTGGCGTAGTCTTCGATTCGATTCAGATCTTCCTGCAGCCTGTTCTGCAGGGTTGCGACGTCCTTTCCGGAACTCCATATAGCCAGATCGTCAGCAAACATGGCATTCTGTGACCCCAAAATACCTTGTAGGTCGTGGACGTAGGCTAAGAACAATGTACAACTAAGGGCGGACCCCTGTGGAAGTCCGTCCTCCAGGCGATCTTCGTTGGATAATGACTCCCCCACTCGGGTCTTGATCGTTCTGTCCGTAAGGAACGATTTTATCCAACTGTACATGTTCGCAGTAACACCTAACTGCTGCAACTTATAAAGTAGCCCTCCACGCCACACCTTGTCGTATGCCTGCTTTAGATCGAAGAACACCGCAACGGTGTGATTCCTCGACTGGAGTTCATTCGTGATTGTCTGAATTAGTCGGAGAGCCTGGTCCATCGGTTGGCGTCCCTTTCGGAACCCACCCTGAGTCATTGGAATGCAT
Source organism: Ampullaceana balthica (assembly GCA_944989445.1). Classification (NCBI taxonomy): domain Eukaryota; kingdom Metazoa; phylum Mollusca; class Gastropoda; family Lymnaeidae; genus Ampullaceana; species Ampullaceana balthica. The sequence goes on from CALYLW010000200.1 coordinate 163,940, forward strand.
TTGGACTGTTCGAGGAACCAGTAGAGTCGTGCGTTCACTAACCGTTCAGCTACCTTCCCCACACACGACGTGAGGGAAATTGGCCGGTAACTGGACGGGTGTTCGCCTGGTTTCCCCTCTTTGGGAATTGGGGTTATTGTGGCCTTTTTCCACAGCTTCGGCAGCGTGCCTGTTGTCCAAGTTCTATTTATGAAACCCAGCAGTTTCATTCGACCTGTCTTGCCCAGGTGTTTGAGCATTTCATTGTGAACTTTATCTGGTCCTGGTGCTTTCACTTATAGATCTCTCTTTTGCCTTCTAAATTAGAAATCTTTAATTTTGATACCAAACACCCGCCCCACGTTTTTAGTCATATTAAATCAAAGTACTTGAACTTACCAGTTTTAAATTATTTTCTTCTTTTTAGTCCGCTTGTAAAAACGTGGTTTTAAAAAATCATTTTTTTACCTTTATTTATTTTATTCTTTTTAGTCCACTATTAAAAACTTGGTTTTTAACAATATTTTTTTACCTCTATTTATTTTACCAAACACCTCACAAGCGCCCGCCAAACGTTTTAAAAACATTGTGATGTGGTCACTGGGGGAACTCACTGAAGTCAACAAAAGCCGACGGTACAGTTTCTTATATATAGACTATAGATAAACTAAAAAGTTCAATAATTTAATAACGGTACATTCGATCGATCTGAAATTTTAATACAATGCATTGTCATCCAAGATCTATCTGTGGTAAAATTTTCAGATCTCTAGGACCATCAGAAGTGGTTCAATTTTACGTTTGCAGATTTGAAAAAATCTTGGACAAACAAACAATGCCCAACGAAAGCGAGTTAATAAAAACGTGGTAATAAAAAATTGATTTGAAACATGCTCGTTTTCAAATAGAAAATACGGCTTTTATGGGGTGGGGTGGGCGGGCAAAGCTTTGTGACGTCATATTGAAGGGGGTGGGGGCTCTAAATTTTTGTGTCGAAATGTGACTAGGGGGAAAGGGGCCGTCCATAAATGATGTCACGCACCTAGGGGGGGGGGAGGGGGTCACACTTTTGTGACGATGCGTGACGAGGGGGAGGGAGGGGGGTGAAGAAATGTGACGTCACTACAAAAGGGTAACTTTAAATAAAACGTCCGCTGAAATATTTGGTCGCTTATACTTATAATTTAGTTCATGACTTTTTTTCAATCAGTGCTTTTCGATGTGCCGGTCGGTAGGCCATCAGACGCTACTTTAGTAGCCAGAAAATCCTCAAAAACATTATAAGGGAAACAAAGAAAACTCTCTATAAAATGGTCATCAGACCCAGCTGTAACATATGCAAGTAAAACTTGGACCTTAACAAAAACTGCAGAAAACCTGTTAAATACATGGGAGAGGAAAGTTCTCAGGAAAATATATTGACCAACAAAGGATGAGTTCGGATGGAGAATAAGAACCAACCATGAACTATACAATTACAATCTATATCAGGATACCACAATAGTTGCATAAATAAAAAAGGGCAGACTGCGCTGGGCAGGACACCTAGAAAGAATGTCAAATGATAGAGGAGTAAAGAGGGTACACCACCAAAACCCCAGAGGAAAACGGCTCAAGGGAAGACCTAGGCTTAGATGGATGGATGGCGTAGAGAAAGATCTACAACAACTTGGCATACAATATTGGAGAAGAAAGGCGTTGATAAGGACTGAGTGGAAGGAGGTCGTGAGGCAGGCCCAAGCCCTACATGGGCTGTAGCACCACAGGGATGGATTTCAATCACGTTTGTTTTGTAGATTAACGTTTTCCTTATCTAGAGTAATGTTATAATTGGCAAAAACTAAATCACAAAGTAGCCTATCATTTTTAACCAGACTTCGAACATTATACAGCAATATGGTGTTGAAAAGAAGCGGCAAGAAGTTGTTATAAGAATTAATGTTATTTCAAAAATTTCGTACAACTGCCTAAGTAAAGGCAATTGTGAAAGAAGTTTCGCAAAACTCAAAATAAAATATTTACTTACTATCAACAATGAGTACACTAAGAAAGATGGTCTAATCTGCAGACTATTGCACATGAATGAAATGACTAAACTAATGGCACTAATACTAATACATTACCATCAAGATTAACAATTGGTCTCATCAGAGGCGTCAATAAGGTTGGTGTCACCCAGTGCGGTAGCTCATGGTATCACCCCCTCATGACTTATCGCATAAATCTCTTCCGAGTTTGCCAATTCCAAAATACGGTAAAATAATTTTACATCTTGCTGTCACTCGGTGCGGTCCACACAGTGACGCCCCTGGGTCTCAACATAATAAGATAAAGCTTAACGTTTTACTGTTTTTTTCACACAAATTTGTGTCCGTTTAAATATTAAAAGCTTTTAGGCAGTCCAACACTTTTATGATTCAGAAGTATTTAAATTAACTTTGATGAATATGGTTTTCACTAAACTCTTAAAATTAGAGGTTGAAACAGATTGATCATTTGAATCATTTTTATGTTGCTTATTATTTGAAACAAACGCACACAATTTAACTATGTATTAAAGTTTGATAAGAAATAGATAAAACTCACAGAAAAATAACTGAACAACTCTTTAAGAAATAAGTACTAAAAACATTTAATGCTACAAATGTCCAAAAATATGCTTTAAAGAAACAATAACATTTCAAACTGTTCAAAATTAACTTGTAGCTTTGGATTCAGTTCAGAAGGAAAATAAAATTAAAGTGATTTCAATTTCATGATTGACAGTTTAAAGCAAATGTAGGCCCTATGCCTACTGGTATACCTACCCATTTATGACAATTCTATTAAAATTAGATATCAAAACTATTACACTGCAGCAAATACAAAATGCAATGACATCAGCAAAAGGGAAACAAAGACAGCTATTTTAAAGTTAAAGTAAAACACATTTTACCATCTTAGCTAATGATCCTGATTATGGAAAATGTGCAGCTTTAAATGTTTTCAATTCTATGTATTTTTATCATCTTATAAAATTTTTAACAAACTTTTATAATACTTATTTCAATATTTCTGTTCACCCTTGAAATGTTGATAGGTCATTAGACAATGTCCAGTTATAACAAAATTGTCAACTCGTTGGGCATCAATAAAAAAAAAGTTTTTTTTATGTGTAGCATAATAAATTGTTAGTCATTTGGCAGGGAATTTTTACAAAGCAGGTAATAATTAGCACACTTAATCGTTCGTCCGTCGTTACGACGAGGACCACTCTAGTCATCCGAGGGTTTTCTGTGCGTGCGCAGATGGCTGATTAGGCCGATCCTTGCACGAAAGGTTCGGGAACAGAAGGGACAGGGGGCGAGTGCGACATCTCCTGGAGGGTTGACAGCATGGGCCTTTCGGGCTTGCCTCTTCTTTTCTGCGGCGGTTAAAGGATATACACTTCTGGATTCTAGAATCACAGCTTAGTACTTAATTCATTGACCAGAAAACATTTAAGGAAAATGAATTTTCACAGATATGCCGATACCCTGGTAGCATATAAGTGATACAGTTGGGTATTATTTGGGTAATGACGGAAACAGAATAAAAACTGGTAAGTGTTGAATAGCCCACCACAAATGAGCCTCCAGAAGTACCTAAACACAATAGACTACAGAGATATGCACACACAAAACAAGAATGCATGAGTAGGACCTAACACTAAAGTAATTCCAGTCAGCATGTGCATTGGATTGTTAATAAGACAAAAAAAAGATTATTTAAAAAAATTGCTTTGGGGACATAGACCCCTGCATCACATAGCATGGGGGAGAAAAGAGATACAATCCAATTGCACAACATGAAATTATCACCACGGGATCTACATAAAATACAGAGGGAAGATAAATTAACAATATTAAAAATGTAATAAACTGAAGCCATAATTATCATAGATTAATAAAATATATTTCAAGAAAAAAATCACTTATACATTCAAATGCTCTAAAAGAAGAAATTAATTGAAATATTCTTAAATGAGTTACACTTAGTAAGAATGGAAAAAGTGAATATAAGAACTCACAATCCAGCTAACATTTATGTTCTGTTCAGTTTTAGAAAACTCTTTTAAAACCTTGGTTAGTACCTTGGCGATCTGCTCCGTCTGCAGGCCATTGCCATACAAACTTTTCTGAACATAAGAGGCCCCGCTCCCGCTACGTCTAACCAAGGGCAAAACATCAACCAGAGAGCTACTGTTTCAGGGACAGGCTACAAAGTGTGGAGTTTGAATCCCTGCTGTAGTCTAGCTTGTTAAAGTAATAGTTAGTATTTATTGGTAGGGAAGCGTTCTGCACTAAACTGAGTCACAATTCGAACTTGATTTAAATGAATTTATTTTTTTTTATTAATTAAAAAAAAACAACACTTTCTGCGAAGACTGTGTTAATATATCACTGTTCCAATTTAAAATTCTTTTCTAATATTTAGTGCATTCAAACAAATCTTTAATCAAAATTGATTTTTTAAAAACAATGTATTCGCTAAATTTTTATATTAAAAATTATCATCTTTTTAATGTATTACTTACTTTAAAAAAAATTCCCAAATCTTCCAGGTCTCACATGAGCGCTCTAGCCTTTATCTATCCTCACTGAATTAAGCCGACATCATATTTGAAACAACTCATGAGGCTAGACTATCAATACCTTTCAGTATCGGGTGACTATTTAACAAAACAAATGATCGACTGAGCAAAATAGTCACATGTGAAAAAAAAATTATACATAAATAACATACCCCATGTACTTGCTAGTAGGAAAAAGAATAGGAAAAATTATTTTAAAATTAAGTGTTCTTAAAATTTAGTTTAAAATTTAAAAACATTAAGAACTGAAAATAGATAAAATCTCTACTTGACTCATTAAAGACCTCTTTAGTTTAATGTCCATTTGAAACCAAGAGAGCTTTTACTGAATATAATATTAACCACAAAGCTGATAGGAAGAAAAATTCCAAAATTCATGCCAAGTTTTTCAATAGCATTACAAACAAAATTTCAAACATAAACTTCAACATTTTTATATAAGTTTTCATTATACATGCATTCATTACAATTAAAAAAATTACTATAACTATAATACAATTTTAAATAATGTTTAAAAACAGTAATATATTGCATTAATTTAATGGACCAGAAAATTGTAACGAACTTTATGGTGGTTAGAGATTAGAAACAATATACAATGTAATGTTAGATATTTTGAAGTTAAGACATATTTTTTTAATTTCGTAGGGTAAGCCATATGACAAGTTAAACAGACAAAGAAAAATCACTTTAAGCCTTTGGTGCATCTACATCATGAGCATTTTCTCAGCAAAGTTTCAATAGGTTGGAGGCTGTCCAGCAGTGGACAACATCTTTCAGGAACACATCAAGTGTTGGGAACATGCTGGAATCACTGGGCTGGAAAACATCTGAAGAATGACTTTGATTATCCAAGACCTCCATGTTGTTAAAAAATGAACTGGTCAACTGCACCAGCATTAAACGTGACCACAGTTCCTCTCCTTTCTAGACACCCACACCATGTCACTGTTGTCATTGATAGTTTTGGCTCAAAGCGTCAAGAAAAAAATACACAGGAACTGGTCATTCCCACCAAAAACATAATAACTGGAACAAGCTTCCAAAGGGAAAATGTGGTGCTACAACAGTTCTCTCCTATCTTTCTACCTCACGTTCGGGATACTCTCGCTGTGTCGTCATAGCAACCACAAGTATTATCGATACTACAAACTTCCCAAACTGTCTCAAAATACAAAGGTGCCAGAGGGCTCTATATATTCATTGTGGGCATTCAAGATAAAGAAGAAATGATATACAAATAAAAGCAGTTACAGCAGGACCATGATACTGATAATGTGTTTATATAATAACCTGCCATTTCAGGAACAATTGATCATCCAGATTGTTATGTGTATGTGACAACAAAAATCTGTGTCAGAAATATATTTGTCCGCCTTATGTAGGACTGGAAAAATCACAAAAGAAAGGTAACACATAAACTCATCAAAAGAACAGGGACAGTTGAAAAAAATTATTTGAACAAAAGAAATGTATTTAAGATTAGAAAATAGTTTTCAAGATATCATTTATGTAAAGGAGGCATTCATAAAATTATATGGATGCAAAAAAGTAAATTTAATATACCTCCCATTCCACCTTGTACATTTATGTGAACCTCATCCTAATTTTTTTTTAGCCATAGTTATGAGGCATTTTTACTAGTCCTTTGTCTGAGAGGTCTTTGTTTCTTTTTATTGTAACGTAGGGAAAAATAAGTTAGTGCATAATTTGAGTTAAATTCATACACCAAATGTCTTAACCCCTTTACCGGTTGTCCCGACTATAGTCGTCTTGATCTATTGACATTTACACGGTAGACCCGACTATAATTGTCCAAATGATATTATGATCTGCAGTATGCGGCAGACCCGATTATTCTCGTTTTAAAATGCTATGACGTAGTTCCAGTGCTCAAAACTATGGGAAGCCATAGGCCTCATAAATACCTAAATATTTTATTTTGATTGTTAAGAAACAATCAAATTTTTGTGTACACTATGACTTCTTCGGTCTACCGTACTGTTTTAGATTTATTTGCCAAATAAGGGTTAGTTTTAAAATTTGTAATAGCCGGTAAAGGGGTTAAATCACAAACTCATTCCAAATAATTTGTACTAATAAATGAATAGCCTCATTTTAAGTGATTCTTAAAAATAAAGTAAATATATGTATAATAAATGAATAGCCTCATTTTAAGTGATTCTTAAAAATAAAGTATAAAAAAAAACCTTAAGTAATTCAAACACACAAATGAAATACCAGGGGATACATTAATATAAATTAATATAAATCAATTGCGCTATACTGAAATATTTTTAAAAATAATAACTTGTTTTTTTTTAATAAACCCGTCACATAGAAATATATGAAAAATTGAAATTTCACAAGTAGTGATAATTCTGGTGATATGAATTAGAGCTAGAACAGAATATAATAGAATGAGCGAATAGCACGAAACAAAATTAATAAATTTGACATAAATGATTACACAGCAATCAAAATTCCTTAACAATTAATAAAATTTTAAAAAATAAAAAAGATAAATGCACCAAATGGACACATGCTAAAGATTGAAAAAAAAACAACTATTACATGTATGTTGTAATATGATATGATACACACTTTAAACTGAAGGGATTAACTCCCAGAATTAATTATAAGACATCTTTAATTACATATAGACTCAAAATATATTCATGGAAATATTTACCTCACAACATTAGTCACTCTTATGAGAACTCATAGATACTAACATCAGTAGTCACATAATGACTATTTTTGCTGTCCCACTCCCCATCATTGGCAATGTACAAGTTGCCATTTTCACAGAATGCCATGGCAAAAGGCTGCTTTACATTTGCAGTTTCATTGGAAAAATTTAAGTCAGCGAGCAAAGCTCCAGTGCTAGAAAACAGTTTAATCTTACTGTTTTGCTTGTTGCAGCAGATAATTTTGTCTTTTATCGCAGCAAAATTCCACACATCTGAGGCTCCTGATTCCAAATCAACTAAAAATACTTCTTCCCCGTTTAAAGAAATGCAAACTAGGCGCACTGCAATATCTGGCAATCGCTCGAGGTAAATAATGGATCCAGAAGGTCTAAGACTTGAAACTAATTCTGGCCCCTGCTTTTGTGCAGTCAGCAAAGCAGTGTTTGCAACATTATCCTGAATGCTAACAAGGTCAATTTTGTTATCAGTGTATGCTGCACATGCAATAACATTGTCTTTCACATATGTAACACCATAATATTGCGCTTCAGAATTGATATCTCTGAGGAACTCCAATCGTTTTTTTGATACCCGCACTAAGCTAAGTTTCTTGCCTTCCCTGCTGATAACTATTGTGTCAGTGTTAAGCTTGGTCATGTAATAAGGTCTAGGTAACTCAAGCCGTGTGACAAAAGTGTGAGCTAATGTATTTGTGGAAGCACTTGCCCTGGTGACCTCATACAGTTTCACACAGCTATTGATAATGTCAACAATCACAAGACAGCTGATGTTATCTAACACCACCATTGAGCTAATACCAGCTCTGTTCTTGTCTCCCAAAACATGGGGGTCAAAACTGCTTAATTTAGTTATGATGGAGTTTTTGCCTGGTATTTTTGGAGATTGGGAGTTTATTAAAGCAAAAGGATTCAGCCAGCTCTGCTCCTCACTAACTGCATTACTGTTCTGTTGAGACGTTTCAGGTTTTATTTTCTTCAAAGGATTAAGCTGCTGCTCTTGCTGCACATGCTGAACTTTATTTTGCAGTTGCTTTTGTTTCTTTTGTTGCTGAAGCTGATGTTGTCTGTTTTGAAATAGCCGTTGTTTCTGAGAATTTTGATAAAGCATAGATTTTGCAATTTTCGACTGAGGCCCCTGAGCAAGCTGATGCTGCTGTTGTTGCATGAAAGCATTTATCAGCAGTTGGAACTGATGCTGAAAGCGATCTTGCTGTTGGTGCTGCTTCTGGGAAAGCATTTGCTTCAACCTTTCAGTTTCTTGCATGAGTTGCCGGAGCTGAAAATTCTGACTTGCAGCAAGCTGCATGCTTTGGATCTTTTGAGAAATCTCATTTAGTTGCTGCTCCATGTTCCCTTGTGACAGCCCTGTGAATGCGTTCATGAGACTTCCTTGAGCATTTTGCAACATCCCTGAGCCTCCTGGATTCTGATGAAATGGGAAAGAGAATCCTCCTCCCTGTCTGGACTGAGCTCCAAATTGTTGTTCTGTCCCTTTTAGTACTTTGTTTGGTGACTGGTTTTGATGGATCTGGAACAGTTTGGACTGTCTTACAGGCCCACTGATTTTATGAGCCATTTGATTACCTTGGTTTTGGGATGTAAAACCAAATGAAGGATTATGAATAGGACTTTCCATAGGCTGTGTTCTACTTTGGTTAGAAAAATTAAAACCCATACCGCCAAAGCCAGTCTGGCCAGATGATACAGGATTAAGACTACGCATGGTGCCAAAGTTGTTAAGTGCCGGACGTTGCTGCTGCTGAATCATCGAGTTCAAGTTAGAAAATCTGAAAGGAACTTGACCGGGAGCTTGTAGAAGGTTTGGTCGAGGCCCTAACAGTCCAGGCTGATGCACAAATGGGGTTTTAGAGGTGTGAGACATACCTTTAAACTTAAAAAGATCTTGCTTTTTCTGAGGAGCGCTTTGGGCCCCCTGAGCATTCCTTTTCTTTGCAGCATTATGCTGCCCACTTTGGTCAATGCTGACTTCAGGCTTTAATTTTGCAGCCTGATTAGTCTCTGGTCCTTTATTTCCAAAATATGGCACAACATTGCTGTTTCGATTAGCTTTACTAATTGGGTTTGTTTTTTTAGTCTTGCTATCTCTTCCTTTAGAGGGTTGTGTTTTGTACTTGGAATTAGATAATTTACTTGTCAAAGCATCATTTTCTGATGTTTCTGAAGTGCACCCAGTTTCTTCTAAGCTATTATCTGACAAAACTGGAGACCCTCTAGATCCGAGTTCAATCTGGTCAAGGTTAAGCAATTCCTTAATACTTTTGGTTATACTTTCATTTTTTAAACCAAACTTATCAGGGCCTTGTTGCTTCTTGATTAAAGAAAGTCTGCCAATTTCGCCAACAATCCTGTTAATATCAGTTTTTGGTACATCAGCTTGAAAACCATTGCAAATTTCTGCACACTGTATTAAATCTTGATTAAGTTTTGCAATTCGGTCAGCCATTGCATGGCAAAATACATCACGTGTTTTGAATTTTCCCCAAGCTTCATCATCCAAGATGCCATCTGTATTACTAATAATGGAATCAACTTCTCCAAGTGATGCCCTCAATGCGCTGAACTGACCTGCACTCTGGATCATTTCATCATTCAACCGATTCTGACAAGTGACTATAGCAGCAGTGAGGCGAGAAGCAGCGTCACGAATAGCCTGTGCTTTACGTTGCTGTGTCTGTGAAGTACCAAAATTATGGTTGAACATTTTTTTACGGGCTCAAGATATATATATACTGAATGAAATTTAACTATAAATAAATATAAGTAATACTTTGATAATCAAATGCAAACAACTTATTTTTAAAAAAAGAAGTACAGTCGAACCCACTTAACTCGAGCTCGGTTAACTCGCCCACCCCATTATGTTGACGTTTTTTTATTGGAACCGCCAAATTCTCTCTTTGTCTTAGCATTTTCTCGTCGTTTAATTTGATTTTTTTAAGTCGCCGAAACCTCATAACACGAGCACAAAAAAGGGTCAAATTTGCCACTTAACGTTGGTTATCCCGAACCCCATGACCAATTGCCAGCTTTTGAAAATGTTAGCTATGATTTTTTTATAACCAAGGGAAGGGACCAATTTTCTGCCTCACCAGGGTCTGCTGGTGACGTCACAGCCCGCTTGCTTTTAGCTCTCAGCGCTGTGTTGCTTCTGGTACTATGGCAATCACCAGCTTTTGAAATTCTTAGCTATTTTATAACCAACAAGGCCACGCGTCAAATTTCAGCCTTGCATGGTGTGCTGGTGACGTCACAGCCCGCTTGCGTTCAGATACTTTTCAGAGCTGTGTCAGAGTGAAATGACTCGCGAATTTTGTGTTTGCAATATTGGAGAATATAATAAAAAGTTTGTATCGATAATCGACATTGGTTTTTATTTTAAATTTGTAAATTTCTGCTGTTAGTTGGTGCACATATACCTTCTGTTGTTAGCAAACATGTATGTACATTTTTATAGCATGCCGATAGCTTCATCAAACAAATAACGGCCAAAAAAACAGACAGTTTACCCACCCCCACTCTAAGTCCATTGTAAGCTGAGGGGATCGTATGGAATAACAAAATGTACAGTGTGCAGACTTGTCATTGGCAACCATTCATCCTTCAACCTCATTTTGATTCAATTACTACTGCTTTGTTCTCATTGTTTCATTCATAAGAAGTGGTCGTGTGCAAAAGCCATTTAACTATTGGTTAGAATTAATTAAGATGTGTCAAAGTTGAAGGTTCAAAAGGAGTTCCTAATTTTTTGCGTACGTTTTTATAGAGAAGAGTTCGCTTTGTCATGAGTCATATAGACTTTGTCATCTCTAAGACCGGAAAACGTCTAAACTCATTCGGTCATTGGGCTATTTTTAGATTCAAGTCAAACATTTCTGAAAGATTCATTACAACAGTATATTTTGATACTCTGATCTCACTAAAAACTATATTCTAGGTGCAATTGTTTTGCAAAAAAAAATTTCTTTACACTTAGTTTTGCAGCTGAATAAATTATTTAAATTCCGAAGACTTAAAACTTAAATAAATAAGCCTAAACATTTTTAAAGATGAGTGTAAGCGGTCATTCTCTAGTCGTAACTACGGTAAACACTAGTCCTAGCGTAATAGTAGTCAATTATTAACAAATATATTTATTTGAATATTGATTGTTTTCCTTGGTCCTTATACAAATAAATGCCTTGGTATTTATTAGTAATAAACTTACACTAAGATTATGACTTTAATTATAATTACATCATTAGTATTAATAGTAAATAGCATGAAATAATAAAGTTCAAGGACGAACAAGCAAATGAACTAGAACTAGAGCCTCAGTCAGAGCAGAGTCACTAATTCATTTACATAAATCATACTCGCAAGGACTTTCCATTTCGCATAATATAATATATCACATAATTTAACATTATATTGATATTTCGTTTATTCCGATACGATTCTGATTAATCGTCCCATCACTAATTAACGCACAACACGTATATAAAGAAATTTCAAGCGCATGTTAATATTTTGCCGCCATATTGGTTTTCGTTTTAACTCGATCATCGGTTATCTCGATGCCATTTTTCATACCCCAACGCCGTCGACTTAACCGGTTTCGACTGTAATAGTAATAATTTTCGAATTAAATAGTTGAATTTTTATTTTAAGTAAAAGTGGACACATCTCAAGTTCATTTGCACCATGTTTTGGCACATAAATCTAATTAATGCTTATTGGTATGAGATCATATTGTACTAGGTACTGGTATATTTGTTTTGTGAGAAAGATAACCTAATGGCCCTCTTGAATTAAGAAAGTATATAGTGTCTGCACATTTTGTCATGGTTAAATATCACATGATGGACAAGATATAAAACACTCTTATACGTACTTTATCTATATATAAAAGAATTGTTACCATTATATTCTATGGCCAAGATTAAATTTAACCATACTTGATTTTTGGTTTATAAAGTAAAGCTAAATGTAACACAAAACATTATAAATGATTTTTTAAAATAATTAATGCTATTCGTTTACTTAAAATCCAAAACCATGTATGTATGTTTAAATTAAATTCCCCTCATCACAATTTTCACTCATATTGGATGCAAAAATAGTTTTGCCAGTTACAACTAAATTAACCACCAAGAATTACCTTTTCAAAATCCTCAAGTCGCCCATGGATGGTTTTTTAAAGTTTTAGATAATGTTTCTATTTCAGCATGTAGTTTTCTCTCTATTGCTTCACCTTTGCCTTTTCCTTCTTGACGTTGCTTTTTGAATTGTGTTTTGTCATCATGGACATGAATACGCTAAAAAATAACAAAATTGTTAGCATTTATCTTGTAATAATATATTCATTTATATCTATAACTTTAAAAGGCTCCTTGATTTTTAATGGTAAATATTGTTAAGTTATGGTCCACTTCTAAAATACAATTAAAAAAACATTATTATTGTCCATAATACATACAGCAATGAAGGGATTCAAGAGGGAAAAGTTTTCATGTACTCAAAGATATATAATAAAATAATGACAAAATTATATAAGTTACTTTTTTTAAAATTGTCCCCCATTTCTGCAGTTTCCTTTTATTGCTTTGTTTTTTACTCTAACAGATTGTCATGAATGCTGATGTCTTTGATCTTGATGTTGGCCAAGGTAACTAGACTAATTACAACTGAAATTTCTAAAACTTTCATCAGAAAACATTTTTTATCTTTGCACTTTTCCAAATACAAAGTGTATTTCACCCTAATGAGGCAAAAAGTTAAAAACTCTTGTTATTGGAGCCTTATGAGTTCTTTGAGCTCTTTGGATTAAACTTGGATTTCAACACAAAGTTCTGAGAGAAAAGTTTTTATACAGTGACCTTCTAATTCTCATAGAAATAGAACACTCTTTTGCATTCAAAGTCACAGAGAAAGTTGTAAACATAACTGTAGGTCTCTTTTACAAACAATTCAAAGATATTAGGTGTATAAAAAGCATAAAATGTTGAAAGGACCTGTTTTTTTAAAATCTAAAAATTTTTAGGGGTCATTTCTATACAGCTCAGAACTACTAATAATCAACCAAGGATTCACAACATGATTGTTCTCATAATCCTGTTCATATTAATCACTTTCCTTATTGTTTTCATTGCTGTAAGTTTCACTAGAAACCAGTGAGAAATCAGAATAATCACTAAGAACATTTCATCAGAAATTTCGGACATCATCATTTGTTTAATTTTTTTAAAACTTATCTTACTTAACAAACACAAGAAAATCCTCAGTGCAAGTCGTCATAATGACAAAATGTACAAGAAATGGATGAAGCAGTCTCATTAGCTGTTACAATTACCAGAGGTTTGAATTATCACAGCTGATCTTTAGTCTTTTCAGCTTTCTCGCTCAACCTACCTGGGTCAATAAATTGTCCCTATCGTCTCCGATTAACTTGTTATGCTTCACACATCATTCTTTGCACACATAATTTATTTAGTTTTACAGCTCAGAACATGTTTTTCATACATATTTATCCTCATGTCATGTTTAAAAAATTTGAATCAAGGCATATTTAATATTGAAAAAGAATAAACAGGATTTCCATGGAAATAGCATGTCTTGCTAATCCAAATCAAATTAATACAATAAAACAAATCTTACCAACAAATGTATAGGCCTGTCTTCAATAAAAAACAGTGTACTTCTATTGCTCACTTGTTAAGATTATAATTAGTGGAATAATGTATATATTATTATTAAGATTAATTAAATCTTTCTTGCATGCATTCAGATTTCTGGACTGAGCATGTCAATTAAATGAAATCTCTCTATTTATTTTTCCTTGATTCCTTGTGAATTTTTAAAAAAAGGATTGCTTAAAACTTTCCTTATTTACATATTACCCCAAACATTTTTTTATGTCTTTCCAAAACTTAACTGCATGTACCCTGATTTTTCCATAAAAATCTCACTAAACTTTTCTTTGGTGAACTGTTTTAAATGAATAGGTTAAAGAGGCAATAAAAACCATGAAGACTTTAATATCTACCTTATTAGGGGTTCCTAAAATTACTTTTTGAGCATTAGGATTTAAAGTTCCCGCCAAAGACATTTGGTACTGTGCTTCAGCATCTTCATAAAATTGTTGCTTAAACCATACAGTCTCTTGTACAAAGTAAATCTTGTCCTACAAAAGAAAGAATACCAAATCTCAATGAATTGAAAAGGATTTTTAAAAAAAAATATCTTTAATATTTATATAATATTATATTGTGTTTAAGAAATTTTAAAAACTAATTTTTTCAATTTATCATCATATTTCTCACTTTTTAAAATTTAGAACATAGAATATTAAAATGTACATTACTGTTGCATAAATTTAGAAAAACTTACATTAGTTTTATATTTTCCCTCCTTTTCTGGAATCTCACATTTAATATCTTCCAAAGAAGTAACACAATCATCAGCTTCTTTGGGAAGTATGATTTCCCCTTTACTCTCACTTATTGAAAGCTGTTGAAATATTGTTTCTGCTTCTTCAATTTCTGGCTGCTTCAGCCACACTGTTTCAAGCAGGAGAGGATTCTTTTCAATAACTTTCTCTTCAGCAATATCTGTAACTGGTGTTGCCATTATTATCCCTGTCTTATAAAACAAAATTAAGAATATTATTTTTCATACAAAATGTGTGTGATAAATACAATATAAGTTTAATTTGTTCTTAAAAAATACAAACCCAACTTCACCTTGTGCCCTCTCATATTAAAGTACAGTCGAACCCACTTACCTCGAGCTCGGTTAGCTCGACCACCCCACTAACTCGATGTTTTTTATTGGAACCGCCAAATTCTCTCTTTGTCTTAGCATTTTTTCATCGGCTATTTCGATTTTTCCAAGTCGCCGAAACCTACTACCTCGAGCACAAAAGAGGGCAAAATTTGTAACTTAACGTTGGTTTACCTCGATCCTCGTCGGTTGGCATAGCAATGCACTCTGCATTTTTAGTTCAAAACAGTGTTGACATCTCGCTTTCTTCGAGACTTCCGGCTATTGTATGATTCTACGAGATTTCAATAAAAATTACCGGATGTTTTGCTTGTGTGAATTATTAGTTCGACGTGTATCCATGGAGTATGTATTCACCCGAGGTACTGGACAATCGCGTTAGAGGTCGTTAATCGTCATTTCGCAGTGCATGTTATATTATCTTTTCTTCTTTGTTCTCAATATTGAGTTGAGTTTTGCGTGCCGACGAGTTTTGCGCCAATTGGCCCGTGGTCTCCGACTTCAGCCTGCTGTTTTATCTGGATGTGCTTCCATAGCCTTTGGTCAGCCAAGACCATCTGCAAGGCAGCAGTTGATTTCGGCAAGTGATGCAGCGTTCACAGGCCACGGCTATAAGGGTTCCACGCATTACCCAGCCGCCTTTTTATTTCCCTAACTAGTGTTAAGTACCCACTCGAAGCTGGGTGGACTCGGGGACGCCCTAGGCCCTGGGAACAAATACTTGGCTTGCCATGGATTCGAACCCGTGACCATCGGTACGCCAGTCGAGCGCGCTGCCACTTCGACCACCGTATCCCCATGTTATATTATTATTAAACTTAATTCATTTTCTGATGTATTAATCATTTTATTTTTTAAGATAAACGAATATCTTTAGAAATGAAAATAAAGGTTTGTATCGAGAATCGACGGTGGATTTTATTTAATCAAATAAAAAAATTATTATTCTTTTAAAAGTTTGTTGTTGCTTTGTTACCAGTAAGATACGTGACTGTGACTAACACGCGCGTGACGATGAAATCAAATCATTTCTGATAAGGGATGATTTTTTTAAAAAATTCGCTTAGACTTATTTGCTGGCCGAGGTCTAACACAGTACACACAGCCCACAGCGTGCTGTGATCAACGGTCAAGGCCACAATAGTTTTATTTATATTACAAGTTTGATTGACTGAGGAAATTCGAGAGCGTTCTGATAGTAACAGATATCCTGCATGTCAAAAGCATTAAACTTAAATTACCAAATTGATTTGTTTATTTGTATTTTAAATTCGCTGATACGACGGAAAACGCGAGCGGCTGTGACATGCCACACGCAGCATGTGACGAAGCGAGGCGAAAAATTTGACCTTTTAACGCATGTGCAGACAATTATAAACTGGTAACTTTTTTTTTATTAAATGGAATCGAAACATACCACAGAGACGTAATCAAAGTTATTTACTTCGGCATAAATATATATATAAAAATAATAAAATATATATATAAAACTCCCGATTAGTGTCATAACTTTTCCCGACTTTCAAGGCCGAGAATTTTTTTAAAGAATTCCCGACTTTTTCCCGTTTTCCTGAGTGGGAACCATGGTTATATTTAAATTTTAAACGGCCCTTAAAAACGAACGGTCATTACAACCTTAGGAAAGAGTGAAGAAATATTAGGGTTCCGATACGATTCCGATTAATCGTCCTATCACTAATTAACGCTAACTTAATAGTCACGTACATAAAGAAATTTCTAGCACATGTTAATATTTTGCCGCCATATTGGTTTTCGTTTTAACTCGATCATCGGTTATGTCGACGCCATTTTTCATACCCCAACGCCGTCGACTTAACCGGTTTCGACTGTACATGTAATATCAATTTTAATAGAAGTTGAATTCTGGTGCAATGCAATCACATGTTGGCCCCTCTCTATTCCTCGTACAAATCAACTTTCCTCCCCTTCCGCACACAAAACATTTTATTGACAGACAATTTTTTTTAATTGAAAATCCCAAGGCAATTGCGATAGGACATATTACTCCTAGTGCAAAACAGTAACTTAAATGGTTAATTACTGTTTGCAGAAGCTGATTAAAACATGGAGTTAAATGACCTATATAGGGGTTTTATTTATTTTCTCCTACCCTTTAAAAAAGTTTTTTTTAAATGTGTACCATATTCCAGAACTGGCATAACCAGAAAAAAAAACAGAATTTTTTTGTTCATCTTTACAGTTACTTATGAAAGGCAAATAGACAACTTAATATTTCTGTATAGTATCTGTAAAGTACACTTGTAAATATCATAAGCAAGTGTATGATGGTACATGTATTAACAAAAAAATTTGTGATATTATGTCAGTGTGGTGGGATTTGATTTTGTTTTATTGGTATGTTAATGTGAGGAATCATGAGCAATCCTCACATTTTTTTTTAAAACAAAAAGTTAACTGACCCATGTTGTATTTTATTTTCAGGATATATAAAGACAGCTACACTGGAGGATATAGAAATATTTTTTAATACAGGCAGTCAATTTTAATAAACATTTGCAATTTGTATGAAATGTCCTTTTGCCAACCACCTTGTGTATGGTAAATTACATAATGTTCTAAGGATATGCATGAAAATTGATCATCATGCAGAAGACATATTTGGCACAAATGCATCAAGGATGGGGATAATAATTTTGATTGGACAATTTTTGTTTTGATTAATGTGAAAATTGTGTTTATTATTCTTTTTAATCTGTTTCTGTAAAAATGTGAACATGACAATCATTCCCAGTCATAACTGTGCACATGAAAATTTTTAACACATAAAGTTGAGCGCAACCAGACATGGGATACAGGAAAAAACACAGAGATGAATGCAAATGTTGGAATTAGGGTACAGAGACAAAACTGCACACAGTAAATTGTACCTCGTCTTATTGAAAAAATTAGTTGGTTCAGTTAATAGCATAATAAAAGAATTATTAAACCTTAACAAAATAGGAAATTATTCAATTATATCAAAAAAGTATTTTTGAAGGTTACATATTAAATTTCTAAATGACAAAAAAGATTACAAATGTATTATGTTTATTTTTTAAACGGCCAGCAATTCTCATTTTCGGAGCAACAAACGGTTTTACATCATTAGATATTAGTGACAAATGCAGACGATGTTATTTTAAATAATTCATTTTTTTATTAACTTAATAATGGCTGTGATGAAAATTTGTTTATATTTACCTAAACCTTGACAAAACTGTTTAGTCTTTGAGAGCTATACATGTAATTTATTTTACTCATGGGTCCATATAAAATAAAATTTAACCAAGTTGCTTTATTTAAATTATTATTTTTCTCAATAATGTAAGTTTCAGCAGACAAGTTTATGCTTACGTTAAAATTGTTGTTTCTGATTTTATTATGTACTATTTTCTAAAAACTGAAAAGTTAAAGTTTTAAGGTAATAGTAATAATACTTTTGGTATTAAGTTTAAAATAAGATAAAATAGAAATGCTCCAAGTAAAAGAGGAGGCAATACATTATCATCAAATTCCCATCTTCTTAAACATAAAGGTAGTTTACAAAACATGCATTCAAGTAGACAGACCACTGGAACAATCCTAATTAGTGCTGACACCAACTGCACGCTTATTAAAAATTTCAACACCTCTTATAAACTGAATAATTATTAGGTCTTTGTTTTTAATAGAAGTACTAATCGCATTCAGAAAATTGTTTTTCTTCAATAAATTAAATGTATGCCTTGATCCTTGTCATACTAAGTAGGGTCTAAAAAGCCTTAGCCTTCAGGTCTAGCTTACAGAACTTGGCATAATTTGGGAGCAGGACCAACACAGTAAATATGTCTTACAAAAACTACAGGTCAAATATTATCAAACAATATATAGGCTGGATAAAACCTTTGAAATATTTATAGATTTAAATTTATTTCTCAATAAACATGGAAGAATTGTGAGAATAGATGGCCAGATGTTTGTCAATTACCAAATTTATGTTATTGTGTATTGTTATGAGTTTTCACAACAGAGCATGCTAGATATCACATTAGTGCTGGTAGTAACCTATCATTACCTAAAAAAGGACCAATGTTCCCTCTAAGGTTTGTTGGTCAGAGTGCAAAATAAAAACTTGAGAAAAAGTTGCACTGCCTTCATTTTTTGTCAAAATTTTTTCACCCCACTAACACAGGTATAAATATAATACTATCCTTATCAAAATTTGCAGCGCTGTACTTCTAAACTGCTGCGCGGCATCGATCAGAGATCTGCCCAGCGTCTGTGGACCTTAAAGGGAACATTGAATAGGTCCACCATTTAACTTTGATTTTCTCTTCATAGCAACATCATTTGTTAAGGAGAAGTGTGTGTGTGTGTGCTGGTGGGATTTCTGTTTACACAGTTCCAATTTGTAGTCTCAAAAGTGGTTAAGAAAAAAAAAGGTGAAGGGAGTTGGTTTTCTTCAGCTATACCATATATTTACACCAAGTGCCCTACATCAATTTAAAAAAAATATATACATTTTTATACATAGTGATTATGTTTTTATAGTTTGCATAGGCCAGGTGCATAGCAGCACACAAGGGTGCCCAGATGCAAATTTAATGTTGGGTCCTAATTTGTTTTAAGAGGGAGGGGGGTGGACAGCAGATTGTTGAGAAGAAAATAATGTATGCAATTAGTATTAGGGGCTGTGGAGTGACTAATACTGGGGAAACTGATTTTTAAAAAAAAATTCTGTTTGGCTATATGAGATTTTTAAAAGTTTTTTAAGGCTAAAAAGGCTAGTGATTCTTTCTATTTCAAATGTCTTATGTGTAGCAATAAAACACAATACATGTACTTATTTTTTCCAAAGCCTAGTTTTTTAAAGGTTTGTAGTAGTGCTCTAATTTTAGTTTTAGACTTAAAAGTGTAGTTAGTTTCTCGAACAAAAGGGTAGAAGTAGAAATAAACTGGTCAGAAAAACCATTGGTAACAACGGTTAACCTTAACTTGGGAATTGATTATCTATCAGTACTTAAGCCCTACATGCCTACTGCCACTGCCTACAAAAATAATTTAAATAGTTTAATAGTTATAGACTATTAATTTAGTAGAAGTATGCTTCTCATACTTGCAAACTGTAAAAGTAACTGAATGTTTGAGTTTTTTTATTTGATAAGCCTGTACATGTCATGTCTTTTTTTTTAATATTCAGAACAGGTTATCCTATAAAATAAATTATTTCAATTCTATACAGTTTTAGACTTAGTACATGTATTCTAATTTCTACCTGAACTAAAATTGCAGTTTCATACTAATCATACAGTATGCACAGTACAGTTTTATTATTACAGTCGGACTTCGCTAAGTCGAACTTCGCTATATCGAATTAATTGTTAGGTCCTGGCCAAGTTCCATAAGACTGATGATGATGTATTTTAGATCTTCTTAACTCGAAGATTTTTAGCTTCCAACCTCCCTTAGTCGAATTTTCCGAGGCGTTTGGGTTATTATTCTGGGGTGACATTTCAGAACATGTGTTTCGTAGAGCCAAATTCTTATCTCAGTGCATTCCACAAGGGATTAGGCCACTCTTGCAAGTACCAAAAATGACCAAGACAAGAAAAAAGATACAAATTCTTTAGGGGTCTACCGATATAACGGCATCGATATTGGCATTATTGGTATTGGTAGCATGTAAAGGTCCCGATATTGACGTTACCGATATTTAATAATAAGTGACATTTTGACCCAAAAACAACCCAGAAAAAAAACCTATCATTTAGATTTACAATATCTCGACAAATTAAAATAAATCGATCCCGATACCAGTTTTGAAATAGCCAAAAGAGTCCTAGTATTAATATGTACAGCCACGATACAGTGTGCCATGTGCTATGATATTGTTTAGGTATCGGTTGATTTTCGTATACTGGGAAATACTGTGTCAATAGTGCCGATGCCAAGTATATCCTAATTGCTCTATAAATGGATAACATGTAAACGTTATGTTCACGTAATTGCTCTAATAGCAAAGATGCACGCAGAATCGCAGATGTCTAAAACATTTAGTTTTGTATGAAATAATGTACCGTGTGCAGACTTGTTGTCATTGACAACCATTCATCCTTTAAACTCATTTTCACTCTATTACTATTGCTTTGTTCTCATTGTTTCATTCATAAAAGGTGGCCGTGTGCAAAAGCCATTTAACTGTTAGTTAGAATTAATAATTATAGTCAAAGTTGAAGTTTCAAAAGGAGTTCCTAATTTTATTTGTACATTTTTATAAAGGACGGTTCGTTTTGTCGTGAGTCCTATGTAGGTCATGATCTGGAACTTGTAAACACATCAGAAACTTAGTTTCGGCAAAAAAATATATCGGTAATATTGGCATAAACTGTATATCAGTAGTCCCCTAATATAAAAGATAATAATTACGAGTGATAAACTTAGGAATGACGTCATCAAATATGATTGCTGGTTTTTGTCCTAACAAATACTCATATCAGCACTCATATCGGCAACAACAAAAAATAGGTAATATCGGTATCTGCAAAAATGCATATCAGTAGACCTCTAAAATTCTTATTTCAGTGCATTCCACAAGGGATTAGGCGACTCTTGCAAATACCAAAAATGACCAAGACAAGAAAAAGGTGTGGAAGGAAGGAGGGTAACTAATTTATGTCCCTTTACTGCATGCTGTGACTCTTGTTAAAAAGAAAAATCTTACTTCCTCATCCTACTGTGAAGGGAGTAAAGTGGGGGAAGGGATGGAGTAAAGTGGGTGTTTGGGAGGGAAGGTGTCTCCTCTCACGGGCTTGTGTTGGTATGTCAAAGCTAAGTTTGCTTCCTTTCATATGAAACATCGGACACCACCTCTCTTTCCTGTCAAGCCTTCTAGCCGGTATGGCTGTTCCCCCCCCCCTCAAATCAACATTGTCCTTGGTTAATCTGTGTCTGTTACGCCTTTTTCCCTACCTCGAAAACTCCGTTAGTTGATTTTTTTTTCGGGTCCCTTTGAGTTCGACTTAGAGAG
The DNA here is from genome assembly GCA_944989445.1 of Ampullaceana balthica. NCBI lineage: Eukaryota > Metazoa > Mollusca > Gastropoda > Lymnaeidae > Ampullaceana > Ampullaceana balthica. Next base: position 186,050 of record CALYLW010000200.1, read on the forward strand.
GTCCGACTGTAGTAGTAATTTACTAGTATTAGTATTATTATTAGTATAATTAGTAATTATTTTATGAAGTATCCCTCCCCCACCCTTTAGCCCTTTACTTTTTTATTATCTTATGTCTTATCAAGTTAAAATATTAGTGTAGTGTAGTAATATAGTTAATAATCTAGTAATATAAGACATAATCATAAAGACTCAGAGGATCTATAGTAATTCTAGTAAAAGTAAGAGCAATGTATTTGAGACATTGAAGAGGAAAGTTAGTCATAATATTATGAGTTTGTAGTTTAGTTTAGTACATTGAATTGTAATTGTATTTTTTAGCCGCCATGATAATTTACTAGCGTTTATTATTAAGTATTAATATCATGCATTATTATTAGTGTTTGTAAGTAACATTCTATCACGGGTACAAGCGACAATATAACACACTAAATTTTCCTATGACTATTATATTATTTATGTAATATAAACAAGTTAATTTTGTTTATTTTGTCGCTATTTCTAACTAAGACTTTTACTTACAAACACAATCTCAATATCACTTCTTGTTTAGCCTCATTATAAATGGGTAATATCGATTTCTAGATTTTTCTTGTTTTGGAAAGAGTGAAGCAACGATACATTAGGAGTTCGTTGTTTTGGGGGCTTAAAAAATTTTTTTTTAATAATTGTTTGTGAATTTTTTTAATTTGACGTTTTGATATTAAAATAAAATTACAATTACAGTACTAGTACTGGTTCACAACATTATGGGTGGGCCTACACCTACTCCTCTTCTTCAAAGGATTATGATTAATTAATACATGGACCATGGATGGTATTTTTCTGTTTCTTTTAAATTTATTTTTAAAACAGTTTATTAACTAATTATAAAAACATATTTTTATGACCAATTATATTATGTTAATTTGAATAAGATTGAGACTATGTAAAATGTAAGCTGCTGTCAAAATTTCGAAAAGCTTCAGAAAGATGAATGACAAGACAAAGTATTTAGACTTGGCTAAAATGTGATAAATAATTTTATGATGCGAATTGTGAAATTCCATTTTGAAAGTCAACGTATGAGTTCATTATTATAGCTAAAACATTAGAGAAAAAAATACTTATAAGTATTTCAATCATTTATGATTATTGTTTAATAGCTTTTAGTTTTTATGCTCATAATTATGAAAGGGGCCCATACAATTCATACATTATCAGGTCTCGTGAAGGTATATTACTATTAGAATTACTAATTGATAAATCAAGTATTCGACTAGTCGATACCAGTTTTACAAATAGTTTGAATTGCCCATCCAACAATTTAGAGATATGTCAGGTTTATCCCAAATAGCGAGTTAAAACAAATTGTAGTTTTTCACGATTACAAGTATCGTGATCAATGACATCCATTTTATTGCAAATCATATTGATAGTTCATGGGTAACGGGTGTACTATAAAGTATCATTGCACATAAATATACCACCAACTATATACTCGTCAATAAGTCGATCTTGTCTTCAAGTGGCAGATAGCTTTTTGACCAAAAAATATAAAATACCCGTAGATAAGTGGGGTTTGAAAATGATTATAAATTCGTGAGATTTTATCTAGCCTAGGCCCAGATCCTGGAAAAATCAAACACTTCTATTTTTATTTATTATTAATTATTTTTTTAAAAGATCAAATTTGAAATCAATATGGTATTTTTACTATTTCAATCACATTCTACGATAAAGTTTTTTTGGTAAATAATTATTTCGGTTGTCTTTATTTGTTATATGCATTGCAGACACTCATCCATGAATAACACGAAATTTTAATCATATTATCTTATATATATACTAGCGTATCACCCGTCACAAATGACGGAAGTTTTCAGCTGAAATCTATTTATTTGATAAAAAATGCACTTTTTTAGGGCGCATACGGCGCCGACCTTTTGCAAAAGCCCAACTAACTTGTCCTTGTTTGATAAATACGAAATATTAAACTTTCTGAAATGTACACAAAGTATTTTATAATAGGGGTTGTAGGGCGCCTACGGTGCCCCCTTTGTTTTTTTTATTTTATAATTAACCATCATCAAATCCTCTTTTTACATTTATCCCTTTTCCAAAATTAAAATATGAGCTAAAACAATGACGCCATATAATTTTTTTTGTACAGCGCATCTTTAATTTACACACCTTTTGATGCATTGGTGCAGTAATTTGGCGCACTGCTTTCTAAAATTAGTAGCGTCACGGACAGACACTACAGAGGTGACTGCAAATTATATTGTTTATATATCACCAGAACAAGCACAAGACGAGTGCAAATAAGCATGATGAATGAACCTCGCTAGGGTCGGCCAATCACAGTTTATGGCTGGCAAGCTAGTGTAAGTGTGGTGCAGGGCCAGGTAGCTAAACTAAACGTAGTGCGCATGTCTCGAGACCAACAATGCGTCGGCGCTCCCCCCTGTAGTTTGTGTCCGTTCTTTCACCCCTTTCCTTGCACTATCTATTAGTAAGTCTGCGGCGTATCTAGTTATATTAATTTCTGTTTTTCCCTCTCAGAGCTTTCATTCCGGTTAGCACGTATTGCGCATTTTTTTCCTTGCCTGCGGTCGTTAATTCACCTGTTATTCGGCCCGCAGTGAAAAAAGTTTGGTGACCTCGCTCCAGATAATTATTGCAGGCGTCAGGTTATTTTTAAAAAAGCAATTTTGCGTTCCAAGAAATTTTGCAACTGAGGTTAAATAAAATCCCCTAAAGCCCCGTCTATGCCCATGCTAAGCCACTGACCTGATAGAAAGTCTCTTTTAAAATAGCTTTAAATTTTAACAGAGAGAAGTAAAATGCTTTTAAATTTAAATATAATCCAAGTCCAAGGAAATTATTGTCGAAACACACACAACCATGAACCATGCCATAAACTCAAAGGGTTAGTAAGTTAGTAGTCTAGATTTTACTGGTAATACAGTGACCGAAAGATCGTCTTTTGACATACTCACTAGACTGCACTATTGACTATTGTAAATAGTTGAAGTATCTCAAATTTAATGTTAATGTGTTCGTGTGTGTATGTTTTATAAACATTTATGACAGATCCACAAATTGAAAAGGATAAAAAATTAAATAAAATTTGCCAAGATGTTGCATAATTTAATTGAATAATTTTAATCTGCTGTAGTAAACAGTACTGTAACAGTAACTGAAAAATTCATTATTAAAGTCGATAAAAGAACTCAGCAATTAAGCTGATACTTGATGCTGATACTATTGTGATACTGATGTGATTTTTGATGGAGCTCTATGAATTTATTTCAGTAAGGCTACTTGAATTTTAATATTTGTCAAAACGGTTAGATATTATTTTAATCATGGTCGTTTAAGTTATTTTTTAATTAATATATCGCCATAAAGTTTAAAAGCTTTAGTAAGCCAAAGTTAATAGTTATTTTTCAGTTCTGGCTTAACACCTATTTTGAAAAACAAAAGTTATCCTCTCTTTGTTTTGAAATCGAGGCTATGTTGTTACAGTTTTTTATGGGCAACGTCAGTAAAACCAGCAGACCATAGTCATTTGGGACTTCAACATAGGCATATTGATCAGCTGATTGTGTCTGATTTCTATATTTTTATAAAATGGGAACTGTCTAATTCTAACTTATAAAGAAATACAGAAGTCAACTTTACCGTTCACCATGGCCGGATTTTACAATCTTGACCACAAGGAAGTAATCCGTATAAAAGTTAAAGTAAGTGAGATTTTATTATTATAATAATGAATAATAATGATGAAAGAAGACTGAAAGTGAAAGACATATGCCTATTATTTTATTATTTATTTATATTGTTATTATTTTTAATATTAATGTGCCGATACTCCGGGTCTGGCCTAGCCCTTATTCGTGACTTTAAACTTTAGTGTCTATAATTACTATAAATTATAAATACTATAATCATATTCTATAATTCACCAGTATCCATCATCATGTATCACATGTAAATTACTATACTATAACTATAACTTATAACACTGAACACATAACAATATATATAATATATAGTATATAGTGATCAAATAGATACAATATTACTAGACTTCTCAAAAGCATTTGACAAAGTTCACCACCTTAGTTTACTTAAAAAACTTAACTACTTTGGAATCTCAGGTTCCTTACATCACTGGATCCAAGACTTCCTTTTGGGCAGGGAGCAAACTGTAATAATTAATGGATCTAAATCTGCACCAATAAAGGTTAACTCAGGAGTTCCACAAGGAACTGTGCTAGGTCCCTTACTCTTTTTAATTTATATAAATGATTTACCCAACAACATCTCAACAGGTACAAAAGTTAGGCTATTTGCTGATGATTGTATAATCTATAGAACAATTAAATCAGAACAAGATGGCAAAATTTTACAAAAAGACTTAGATGAATTGATAAAATGGGAAACTAACTGGAGTATGTCTTTCCATCCAGAAAAGTGTCAACTGTTAAGAGTAACAAAGAAAAAGAAACAAATAAATTCAAAATATTACATTCATGGAAAAGAACTGACCCAAACTAAAGATGCAAAATACTTAGGAGTCTTAATAAATGAGAAACTATCATGGAATCCCCATGTCAATGAAGTTATTAAAAAATCAAACAAAACCTTAGGCTTTATAAAAAGGAACTTTAACAAATGTAATAGAGATATAAAACTAAAATGCTACCTCACTTTGGTGAGACCTGCACTAGAATATGCATCTTCTGTATGGGACCCATCCACCAAAGAAAACATTGATAAACTAGAACAAATTCAAAAAAGAGCTGCCAGATTCATTACTGGAGAATATTCGAAACTGACAAGAGTAACACCATTAGTTAAATCATTAAACCTTGAAACACTAGAGGATAGAAGAACCAAGAGCAAAGTAGTAATCATACATAAAGCAATTAATTCTAATTTAGAAATACAACACAAAGATAACTTAATACAACCCTCAGATAGACATAAGGATAAAAACACCTTTCTTATTCCGTATGCAAGAACAAACACATACAAGTTTTCCTTCTTCCCGTCCGGAATTAGGGCGTGGAATGGGTTGCCTGAAGAATCCAGGAAAACCAACACTTTATCAACATTTAAATCTCTAATAAAAATGCAGGACTAAACACAAACCATAGATAAGCGTAGGACGCAATAATCTTCTGTATAGAAGGAGCGTCTGTAAACAGATAAGATAAGATAAGATAAGATAGTGTATTTATATAGTATATACTTTATTATTTATTTATATTGTTATTATTTTTAATGTTAATGTGCCAATACTTCGGGTATGGCCTAGCCCTTATTCGTGACTTTAGTCTTAGGTCTTAGTGTCTATAAAAAAAAATTCTATAATTCACCAGTACCAGTATCACATGTAAATTACTATAACTTATAACTATAACACATAACATAATATATATAGTATTTATAGTTTATAGTAGAAGTAGAATAGTAAACCACCTAGACCTAGACAAACATAATGTCCTATGTCCACATCAACACGACATTAGAAAAAACAGATCATGTGAAACACAACTAATAGATTTAATAGATGATCTGTCAAAAGGCTTAGACAAGAATAATCAAATAGATACAATATTATTACATGTACTGGACTTCTCAAATTACTCAAATGTCAAAAGCATTTGACAAGGTCCACCACTTTAGTTTACTCAAAAAACTTAATTACATGTACTTTGGAAACTCAGGTCCCTTACATCACTGGATCCAAGACTTCCTTTTGGGTAGAGAGCAAACTGTAATTATTAATTGATCTAAATCTGCACCACTAACAGTTAACTCAGGAGTTCCACAAGGAACTGTGCTAGGTCCCTTCATTTATAAATTTATGTAAATTAAAAAGAGTATTTACCCAACAACATCTCAACAGGAACAAAAGTTAGGTTATTTGCTGATGATTGTATAATCTATAGAACAATTAAATCAGAACAAGATAACAAAATTTTACAAAATACTTAGATGAATTGATAAAATGGGAAAATAACTGGAATATGTCCACCCAGAAAAGTGTCAACTGTTAAGATTAACAAAGAAAAAGAAACACATAAATTAAAAATATTCCATTCATGGAAAAGAACTTATCCAAACTAAAGATTCAAAATACTTAGGAGTAATAGTAATTGAGATACTATCATGGCATCCCCATGTCAATGAAGTTATTAAAAAATAAAACAAAACTTTAGGCTTTATAAAAAGAAACTTTTATAGATGTAATAAGTAATAAGAATATAAAATTAAAATGCTACCTCACTGTGGTGAGACCTATACTAGAATATGCCCCATCAACCAAAGAAAACATTGATAAACTAGAACAAATTAAAAAAAATAGCTTCCAGATTCATTACTGATTACTGGAGAATATTCAAAACTGACGTGAGTAACACCATTGTTGAATCACTAAACCTTGAAACACTAGAGGATAGAAGAACCAAGAGTAAAGTAGTAATAATACATAGAGCAATTAATTCTAATCTTAAGAAATACAACAGAAAGATAAATTAATACGACCCTCAGATAGGCATAAGGATAAAAACACCTTCCTTATTCCTTATGAAAGAAGAAACACACACAAATTCTCGTTTTTCCTGTCCAGAATTCGGGCGTGGAATTGGTTGCCTGAAGAAACCAGGAAAACCAACACTTTATCAACATTTAAAACTCAAACAAGAATGCAAGACTAGACACAGACCACCACTTTGAGTAGCTCTGACCTAAGTGACCATAAGTCAAGGAAATTGGCTCAGTGGAGCACCTTCGTAGTACACCCACCAATTCAATGTAAAGAAAACATTATGCTGGAAAACGATCAGTAATACAAACTCTTTTGACCAATGTTGTCAGACTTGTTTTAGTGAATTTAATGTTTTTTGTGTTTTTTTATATTTTAAATTTTATATTACAATAAAAATATTGTAAATCATCCTATCTGAAGAAAATTTTTGCCTAACCCCTGCCCCTGATATGACTCTTCCTGCTTGCGCCCCCACTCCTAGCTATTTGCTTCATGTGCTTAGTGAAAACGTCCTAGCTACCATAATTACTGATTATAGTTAAATACCATCTATCCCAAAGATAGGTGACATTTTGATGTAGTTCATTCACATTGAATTTTTTAATCATAATTTTTAATTAATGGGCACAGTGGTTGAGCGGCATGCACGGCCAGCTGGGACACAGAGAGTCATGGGTTCAAGACTCTTTGAAGGCAGAAATTTTTTCTTTAGGGTGTCCCCGAGTACACCCAGCTACGATGAGTACCTGACATTTGTTGGGGAAAATAAAGTTGGCTGAGCATTTTGCAACCCAATCCCTATGTAGCAGTGGCATGTGAACATGCCAGCAGGGTCTGTGCATTCTTATAAAAAACGCTAGGACACAATAATCTTCTATATAGGCTTGATCATTTCTGTGACCCCAACGCGTCATAGGCCATTCGGTCATATCTATTTTTAGGCTCTTCGTTGTCAGTAAGGTCAAACTTTCTCAAACATGGCTAGCAACAGTGTGTTTAATAGTGTTATAGTGCTATCTGAAAACGATGTTCCAGGTGCTATTTTGGACAAAAAAGATATTTATTCTCACTCAGTTTTGCAGCCGAAAAAAGTTATTAAAATGTCGAAGACTTAAAACTTTAATAAATAAGCCGTAACATAGTATTTTAAATTATTTAAAGATGAGTGTAAGCGTTCATATTCGTAACTACGGTAAACACTAGTCCTAGCGTAGTCAATTATTAACATATATGTATTTTAATATTGTTTTCCTTGGCCATTGCCTTATAAAAATATATGCCTTTAGTAATAAACTTACACTAAGATTATGACTTTAATTATAATTACATCATATTATGAAAGAATAAACTTCATGGACGAACGAGCAACTAGAACTAGTTACTATTAACTTATTACTAGAGCCAGAGCCTCAAGTCAGAGCAGATGCAGAGTCACTAATTCATTTAAATAATTCATGCTCGCAAGGACGTTCCATTTCGCATAATATAATATTACATAATATAACCATCTATTGATATTTTAATTTAAATAAATAAGCCTAGGCCTAAGCATTTATTTAAGACTAGATTGTGCTGCGGCGCCGTGGCGCCTGCGGCGCCCCCTTTTTTAGGGCGCCTACGGCGCCAACCTTTTTCAAAAGCCCAACTAAGTTATCATTTTTTGATAAATACGAAATATTAAACTTTCTGAAATGTACGCAAAGTATTTAATAACAGGAGTTGTAGGGCGCCTACGGCGCCCACTTTTGTTTTTTGTCAAAAGCCCAAGAAACTTATCCTTCTTTGATAAATACGAAATATTAAACTTCCTTTTTGTTTGATAAATACGAAATATTATACTTACTGAAATGTACACAAAGTATTTTATAATTATAAATCCTCAAATCCTATTTTTACATCGTTCCCTTTTTCCAAAATTAAGATATAAGCTAAAGCAATGACGTCATATAATATATTTTTTACAGCGCGTCTTTAATTTGTAATTAATTTGCACACCTTTTGATGCACACCTTGTGTTAAATATAAGATCAACCAATGACGTCATATTAAATATTTTTACAGCGCTAATCACCACACGGTTTTTTAAAACTGCTATAGACTGTTGTACATCATCAGCGTTCCACATCCAATGAGTGACTTGGGCTTTTATATTATATATATATATGAGTGAAAGTGTAAGCGGTCGTTCCGGCCGTCGCCACTAGTACTAGTCACTAGTGCTAACAAACTTATATTTAATATAAATTGTTTTCGTTGGTTCATAAAAATTATATATGCCTTAGTATTTATTAGTAATAAACTTACACTAAGATTATGATTTTAATTATAATTACATCATACGTTTTAGAAGTAAATAGTATTTGAATGTATAAAATTCTCGGACGAATGAGCGAATGAACTAAAAATAAAAAAGTATAGTCATAGTCTGTATATTTACATATTAATATAAAATTCACTCTCGCAAGGAAGCTCTATTTCGCATTATTATAATATATCAAATAATATGACCTTATATTTTTCTTTAAAATTCTATAAAATCAAGCTTTTGAACAAGTTTTAGATAATTTCAATGAGCGCATTCCCTCTAATAGTTATGAATAAATATTCACTACTTGACCTTACGGCACCTCAGGCGGTGACCTAGTTATAGATCGAGTCTATTATTAGACTTCCGGTAAATTATGACCAAGCCTATAGAAGGAGCATTTTTAAAGTACTTTAAAAAAAAATGTTAAAGCACTTGAAATTATATTGTAAATAAATACAAACACAGCAAAGAAATTATTTAAAAGCTTGCAGTGAATATTGTTAAAATGTAACAATTTTTTACTAAATTATTAATTTTCAAGACTTTAATAGACAATCATTTGAAAATGTTCTATATTTTACTTGAACATTGATTAGGTGACATTGGTGCAGTTTATAACAGTTTTATATCTTTTGTTTACTGCAGAGGGCAGCTTAGAAATACTTTGATACTATTTTTAGAAGTTGAATTTAAACTCATATAACACATATCTTGTTGGCTAGAGAATATTTTGGGGGAATGTTTTAATATATACTAGGACTGCGGAAATTTATGATTAATTGATCGATTAAACGTTAATATTTTAATAGATTAAAAATAATTAAAATTAATTTGATAGATTAAAATTTGATTAAAATTTAAGAAAATATTTCTATAATTTTTTTTTCTTCAATTTATTAATAATTTACAGTTTTTGTTACTTGCATACGTTTCCCTGGTATTACATATTACTATTTATTTAGAGGTTCATATGTAAACAAAAAGGTTTTTCTTCCTTATTTCTTGCATAGCTGAACGAATTAGCTGTGTTACATCACAAAATTTGGGAGCCATGGAATTACCGTGACTTAAACAATTACGCGAAATAATAATCGCAACTTAACGGGATCTATATATGCGTTATAAAAATATAATTCATCAAAATTAATCGATTAAATTTTTTCATGATTAATCAAACAAATTTTTTTTTATCGGTACCAGCCTTAATATATACATATTGAGTTTAGGGATCACCAAAGCCCTAATAAAAACATTACCAAATTTTAAGAATTTTTATTGGCTTAATTTCATGTTTTGGTGGGCTACATTTGCCACCCTATGTTTAAAGAAAATGTGAACAAATATCCCAAGATATCTCTAATTAATTAATTTATTTTAACAAGGTCATGTCATTGCACTTGTTATCAATATAACAGATTCCCATGACCTTTTTTTTATTTCTTTAAACTGAACTTCTGAAGGTTTTATCCAGTGCAGATAAGACTAATAATGATTAGATAAGTAAAAAAAAACAACTACATACTATACTCTCTCAAGCTTGTAAATAAGTATGATGTTGTTATCTGATATAATGTGGTCATTGAACTGATGAAGCAGTTCTATAAGAAAATTGTATGCATGTTTTCAGTTCCAAATTAAGTTTTAAAACATTTACTTGGTCACAATTAGTTGCACTAATGTGTAAGTACAGTATATTAGATTAATACTACATAATGTACTGTATATTATTGCCAACTATACGTATATTAAAATCATTGCTCATTTATGTTAGAATATAAGAAAATACTTATTGCTTTATTATATTCTCAAATCTTATTCAGCTTCAAAAATAAATTACAGTACCAACATAAATTTTGCTGGATTAATTCATTTCTCATGCCAGTCCACTACTAAGACAAACCCTATTTGAGAAAATTGATAATGTCCTGCAATCTAATATAAATTTTTATTATTATTATATCAGAAATGTGATGGCAGAATGCAGCCAGAATATAAAAAGTTTTCCATCGACCCACAAATAACATCTTTTGACATGTTGCGGGGCATTTTGGCTAGGGCTTTTGAAATCAACAGGTAAAAGGGCTATATATAAAGAATTTCTATATTACTTTAATCCTCTCACAAATATATGTATTTGTGTGTATATATATGTATATATATGTATATATATATATATATATATATATATATATATATATATATATATATATATATATATATATATACATATATATATATATATATATATATATATACATATATATATATATATATACATATATATATATATATATATATATATATATATATATATATATATATATATATATATATATATATATATATATATATATATTTATTTATAAAATTTCAATAAACATTTAAAGAAATTGCAAACCTCATTTTGGAAAGCAATCTAAAACTAAATTATTTGAAAATTTCATAAACCATATTTGAAAATGTCATAGAATTATTATTGACACAATTTTTTTAATTAAACGACTTATTTACTTATTTTCATTTTTCAATAAAAAAATTTTTTTTAGGGCATAAAGGATTAATTTCACACACTTTAAGATTTTAGTGCAATTTTTTTAAGAAGTTGAAATAAACCTACAACTATTTATTATGTGGTTTTTTTTACAATTATCTTCCTCAGTGACTTCACAATCAGCTACCTGGCCAGAGACTCAGAGGGGCAGGCGGTGTACTTGTCTATGCTCTCTGATTGGGACATGGATGCAGCATTTCAATGTGCTGCTGATCCATGTCTTAAGCTTAAGGTTGACTTAAGACCCTTTGAAGAAGGTTTGAATATTTAATATTTTAGAAATACTTCTCTACATAATATTTATAAACATTACCTAATGTACCGTTTCCGTTTGCATTTTTAAAATTTTATAGGTATTGTTGGTGTAAATAATAATTTAAAGTAAGATTATCAGATAATTGCAAATAATAAAGAAAAATCAATTTTTATAGGTTCAGAAAATCAGCAATTTCTTTTCATCCATATAATTTACCTGTGAAATAATAGAGTTATCACCCATTCTCCTTATCAAAGTGTGTATTCATGACCTCCTGCAATGTATGACACTGTCAAAAACAACTAATTTACTACCCTCTTGTATGTATGTATGGCAACCGTCCGTCCTCATGGGACGATGGCGTGTACTCCTGCTCCTCTGCTCCCCCCTGCCCTTTCTCCTGGCCCTTCTGCTGCCTTGGTCTGTCTGATGGTAGTCCTTGCCAGACAAATGTGTAGTTGGCCTCAACCACTTTGCCGTTGTCAGCCAGCGGCGTCTCCTGTAGGCATGCAATGTCGATGCCGAATCGAGAAGGTTCCCTGTCAATGACCGCAGTGTTCCTTATATCTTCTGTACATGAAGGGTCAGAATTAAAAGCAGTGCACATAGTTCTGACATTCCAGCTCACCAAACGAAGTGCTGGCAACTTCTTTCTTATTTGTTCAAATTGTGCTTGGGTTTTGGCTCGCTTGTTGAGTTGATATCTCTGATCCACATTACCTACTGGGGCAGGCGAGTCATGGTGGAACATCATCTTATCGTCGTTTCACGTGTTGTGCTTACGCCTTGTAGTGAAGCTGGAGTGACCTCTCCAGGTTTTAATTGAGGAGACAGAAAACAAGGAGGCCACGATAGCCTAGGCAGTGATTTGAAGAAGACCAGCTGTTGCCCAGGCAGCAAGCCCTCTCTCTCCACTCAGATGGTGATACCAGGGGAACAGCTTAGCTGATACAACAAGGTGCCATCTGAGTCGCAGGAGTTGCCAGAGATTTAGCGCGTTTGCAATAAAACTGGCCAAGGGACTCCGACTCCTGATTTTATTGTAGGGTTTACTCCCTTAGTCTATCCATTCTTATAGACTATAATTTAAAGAAGGCAGAGAAATGTGGTTTCCGCCATTGTGATAAACTTCCGGTTTAAGTAGACTAGTATATCAATTAATATAGCTCCAAAATGCCGAGTACAAGTAAGATACAGTACCAGACGGGCATAGAAAGACTTCAATTCGTTGAACAATTCCTTGATGTCCTTACTTTCCTCGTACTACATTTGTACATTGTAAATGTCTCCTGCGCTTGTTTGTTCTTTTTAATTCATAGACGGCAGAGAAATTTAGTTTCCGCCATTTTGAGGACCGGAAGTCGATTCTTACTCAGGGTTAATTAACTTAATGCCAGACAATACAAATATTCAATAAGTGCCATTTTTGTTATCACTAAAATATGTTCACAATATCCAAATATGTATTATTTCTATACACACTTTAAATTCTGAAATATTTTTGTTCCTACTTTACTGCAATACACAATTTCTGGACCATCACAAAATATTGTAATCCCATTGTACAAAAATATTTATCATGTCTGCTTGAATATAAAAATTTGCTCCCCACCTGACCTAATCAAATTCTTTTTTTTAAATGAATCTTTATTTATATCAATACTTCTTTTGTTAAGTGCCAGACCCTATCAGTCTTCAAAAGTAAAAACAGTTTACACCACCCTTATAAACTGCATGGCCATATGCTTCCTCAGTAAGGTACTTAAGTGCAACCATTCAAAGAGAGATTAAAAGCAATTCACTGGGGTTCCTAAGATGAAATCTTAGGATCTGCAACTCTAGTGTAAGAGAAAGAGCATATAAAGCTTTCTACTGGCTGCATTTAGATTATGCATCATAAGTATGAGAATACCTGAACTCAGATAAACCGTTTGGAGGCGGCCCAGTGGCGGTCAGCTGACTTTGCCCTGATTCGTTTCATGAACACTTCAAATGTTGGCAGCATGTTGGTAACACTGGGCTGGTCACCACTGGAACAACAGCAATCACAATTATCAGACTCTCCATGTTATTCAAGATACCAAAAATAGGCTGGTCTGCTGCTCCAGCATAAAACAGAAACTCAACCCTCTCCCATCTAGATGACAAGGCCACTGGCACTTGCGGATCATAACAACCAGAACACAGCACATGAGCTTTTCATTCCTGCCAAGGAGAATCAGTGACTAGAACAAGCTTCCAAGAGGAAAAGCTGAGGCAAAAACTTTTGTGTCCATGGGGTCATATTAATATTTTGTCATCTTAACTCTACTTCTATTTCAACATCAATTTCGTCAATGGCCTTTTAAATTTGGAACACATTCTTATCTTCAATGACAATAAATGTTAACAATTTTTTTTAAAAATGTAATAAAAATGATTCAATTTAAATTTGACTTTGGATGGCTACCTAGAAAACTCAAATTAATTTTTTTTTATTAACATGTGTGCGCGTCTGCCCAGATTCTTTATGAGCTACATTAAACTAAATTTATTTTGTCACATAAATGTGTCTGATCATTGGTAAAATGAGTAAAGGTAGTGCCTTCTTATCTAAAGTAAGGTGCTTGAAATCCATCAAAATCACTCTTTTTTTTTAAAAGTAACACATTTTTTTCAAAAATCTCAACTGTTCTCATTGACTTTGGCCAGTGTTGAATTCATGTAATTGATTTAATATCAATTCAATAACCAATTTTTTCTCATCAAATTTGACTCTTTTCAAATACAAATGTATTGGTAAGGAAAAATCAGTTTTTTTTAGTGCACCTCTGAAATTAAATCACATTATTTTAAATTAATATTTTAAAAATTATTTTTATTTAATGTGTGGTAAATCATTTAGATTATTGCACTTGTAAAAATGTCTACTAAAGCAATATAAGATCCAGTGGAAGTAATATTATTTAAATATCTCACAGAGAGGGAATATTGTCATAAATTAAACAAAGATTTGGACTTTGTCTTTCTTTTTAAAGACTATTCTGGCATCCAGAGTTTTCCATTCTATAAATCAGAGCTTATAAACCTTTTTTTTATTTTAATTGTGATATAGCCCTACTTAGAAACCCTTACATACATTTATATGAGGTGAGACCCAAGCAAATGTCTTAGTTAAATGAGAATAAATTACACTCTGGCTTTCACTAATGCTATTACACATTTAAATATTTGTGTGTTTATGTGACAGAGCAAGAATATTCACAAATTAATTACACAAATTAGAAATTAACAGCTGTAATTAATAATTTGTTTTTAAATAATTTAAAAAAAAAGTAATATTAGTAGACCAATGTCACAGATATACTTTTTCTTCTCTCTCTTGAAATATTATATTTGTATATGCAAGTCACGATCAATATACGTTTGAAGAAAAAGCTCAGTGACATGAAACAGTTGTGGATGAGGTAGAAGTGGGTGTGAAGGTGGATGAAGTTTTCAATTCCTTCATCCCACTTCTGATGTACTAAAAAAATTAATTCAAATAATCAATAACTTTTAAAAAAATTCAATAAAATTTTGATTTCATTATAATTATGCTAAAATATCTCTTCCAATTTAATTTTTCTTAATCATTGTTATTGGGAAGAAAAATTATTTCTTTTAATATTCCTTTTTAACTCATGTTATTTCATCTGCCTCACATTCAATGCACACTTTAAGTAAATACATTCTTTATGAGTGTATAATGCACAGAAAGTAATTAGATTAAATTGTAATGCTTTGTTTAAATTATAGCTGACACTATTTTATTCACTTTCTTTTTAGTCTTCTTATCTTTTTTGTCAATGGTGATTTAGGCCCTTTCTATATTTTGTTGTTGCCATTTTTATTGAGAAGTGATGGCAATGTATAATAAGTTAATATGATTAAATTTTGTTATTCTGATAAACTTTTTTAGGTGTATTTAATCTAATCATAATTCAAGCTTAAATAATTATTTTTTATAATAATGTTGGAGATGTGAACTTGTTTGCAAGCTCCTTTCAAAAATAACTGCTCCTGGGCTCTGAGCTCAACTTGACAACTCTGTCTGATACAGTGATTAAACTCATGAGTTGTCTCTTTTATTATGCCAGAATTAGAAGACTGGGATGTTATAGCTCCAACAGAAATTCCTCAACATAGAATCACTAGTTTGCTGGATAAATCTATTTTTGGCACCATCACTGGCACCATTTCACAGAATTTAGGCAAGACCGTCACTTCTGTCAAAACAGCAATCGGTAAGTCAGCTAATTTTGAAGATGATTGAAAATAACTCATTTTTGTGTGAGGATATATCAATTACTTCAAAATCAACCAGTCTGATATAAGAAATTTATTAAAAAGATGTTACATAAGTTCAATAGCTAAACCATTATCTTGATATATTTAATTTATTTCCATTTATTTGATTTTGTACTTTGGGATCAAACTGTTAGCATGAATAAAATATTACTTGGTAATAGCTCTAGCTTTGGTATCACTTTTTCATTGTTTACTGGTTTTAAGTCATTTGTTGTGTGTAGCTCAGCCAACAGGCCACATCTTCAAACGGTATGCAACTTGTAAATATCTCAACATCAGATTACTTTTAATATTAATTTTACTGTTAATTTTTTAGGTTTAAAACACACAGATGAAGTCATAAAACCATTAAAACCACCTATGTCAGATATGGAATTTAAAAATTACATGGACAGCGAGGGCTTCATGGTAAGACCTAATGATTTTCGCCTCTCAGTGTACCAAGGTGGAATTGAGCCATCACTGCGTCGGGTAGCCTGGAGACACTTACTTAATATATTTCCAGTCAGCATGTCAGGTCAGTGTCGCTTTGACTACATGAAGCGTAAAGAAGAAGAATACAGGAAATTGAGAGAGGAATGGCACGTGAGATTCAAAAACAACACAGCCACCGAAGAGGTGAAATATGTAGCAGGCATGGTGAAGAAGGACGTTTTGCGTACAGACAGATGCCATGGATTTTACGCTGGCAATGATGAAAACGAAAACACCCTCTCCTTATTTCATATCCTGGTTACTTATGCCCTGACGCACCCTGATGTGTCCTACTGCCAGGGGATGAGTGACCTGGCCTCCCCACTGCTGTACACCCAGAAAGATGAGGGTCAAGCCTACATTTGTTTCTGTGCACTGATGAACAGGCTGCGGAGTAACTTTACCATGGAAGGGAATGCCATCATGACCAAATTCAAGCACTTGTCTGAACTTTTGGCCATGTACGACCCACCTCTTCAAGCTTATCTGGCTCAAAACAATGCCGGGGACATGTTTTTCTGCTATCGCTGGTTTCTTCTTGAACTGAAAAGAGAATTCCCTTTCTCTGATGCCCTGTATGTTTTAGAAGTAATGTGGGCAACCCTTCCCCCATCACCGCCGGAAGTGGAATTGGCTCTAGTCGACCCAGATTATTCATGTAAACTGCTCTCGAGCTCTCCCTGCTCACCAACGTTCACACTACAACATGCAATGTATGCCAAACTGCTTGCTATGAGAAGGGTTGGAGCACTCCACAGGGTAGCAAGAGCTGCTATTCCTATCTCAAGTGTTGACCTCAGGGTATCACCAAACAGTAGTTTGAGTGGAGAAACCCCTGGTCAAATCAAGCTGAAACCTATTTGTTTTGTTGCTTCTTTGGATACTTCCCCTGCTGATATTGAAGATAAAGTGGCAGACTTCCCTGAGGTAGAAAATCCCATGACTCATTCCATGCAGATGAAATCTAACAGTATTGACCAAATCTTACAAGAAGACTCTTCAACTGAGAATGAAGAGGAAGAAATAAATGATGGCAACTTTTTGAAAGGAAACAGTCACACCATTAATAATGGTTTCAGAAACAATAAAAACAATGTTCTTCCAATAAAAAATGTTAAGTCTCAGTTAGAATCAGACTCAATTGGCGTGGAACAAGACAAGTCAGCTGATTACCATAACGCGCTGCAATCAGTTCCTGTTGAAGAGAGCACAAGCTTCAATTTTTGCACCAATGGAGACGATCGCAGTGATCGGAGCTGGAGTGTCAACTCTGCTGTGTCTGACTGCTCTAATGATTCTGAACAACAAACTCAGTTTTCTTTATCTCTTGATTCCAACATCAACAACTCTTTGGAGCTGGTGGAAAACCTGAATAACCTCAACGTAGCCGATCATTTTAAAGGACCTGCCCTGACAGCACCTGAAAAAATTAACGTCTTGTATATCAAGTCAGAGGTACAAAGTGGCAAAAACGATGAAGAGGCGTCGATTGAACCCAACTCTGGAATCTTCCAAAGCATGAAGCGCTTTCTTGTCTCTCCAAAACGAAAGCAAACATCGTCTCCAGAGGCTTTGTCATCCCCACAATCTTCACCCAAAAGAACTGGTGGTCTTTCTGGTAAACACCTTTCATCAGCTCCTGTTTTGTCCCCTGTCAAAGTGGATGCCCCAAAGCTGACAAAAAACTTATCAGACACGCAAATGTCAGATTGCAAGGAGGGTAATGAGTCACAAGACAGCTCCATTGATAGTGCTTCTGTCTTGTCTGGGTCCCAAGGACATCCTCTTATCCGTGACCCATCAAAACTTCCCCAACCACAGGATTTTGGGGCAGGAAACCCGTTCCTTATGTTTGTTTGCTTCACTTTGCTGAGCCAGCACAGAGACAAAATAATTCAGCAAAGAATGTGCTATGAAGACATTGCTATGTACTTTGATAGACTTGTACGTAGACATGATGCCAATAGGGTGTTGCATCAAGCAAGGCAATTGTATACAGAGTATCTGAGAGCACAACAAGCCAATGTAGAAAAGGAAAATGATGTGGATGAACTAGGGTTAAGCTGCTGATTTTTCATTTTCAACATAATTTTTCTAGAATTTAAATATCAGAATTATATTTTTTCCCAAGTCTGTGATTTTAAGGGAACATAGATATAAAATGCATACACAAAATGTTAGTTTTCTGTCCCCCTTTTTTGACATTCCCTTCAAGCCAACAAAGGCACTGTTGTATTCAGAAGTTTCCAGTTTATAATAATAATATTAAATTGATAATATATATAACGCTGTATCCCAGTAATGAACTGGCCTCACAGCGCTTTACATGAAGATAGTAACATACATATAAATATTAAATAAACATTCATATCATAACAACCACATAAATGACAGTACGTTACACATAAGCTACGTTAATCATTAAAAGAAATGTCATAGATGTGGCACAAATATGTCACACTGGATGCCATGTTTAGGGCATTTTAGGTCTGTACCTAGGGTTTTAGGGGCCGTCCATAAAGTATGTCACGCTATTTTTGACCATTTTTACCCCCCCCCCGGTCACAAATATTGGAACACACACCCCCCCCCCTTAAGTACGTCACACTTTTGAACAAAAATTTTGTTTTTTATTGACGAAATAATTAAAATTTAATATAAAACACTGTGACGTCACACATATCCGGACCACCCCCCTCCCCCATGTCATAAACTATCACACTTTCTTACACCCCCTCCCCTTCTCTGGAGCGTGACGTACTTTATGGACTGCCCCCTAATGGTCAATCAAACTATATAATCTCTTGTACATCACAATGTCTAGAGGCACCAAAAATGTCCTTTTACTGGTTTGATCTTTTTTTTTAAATGGCTGCAGTGGCTTCTTCAAATTGATTTTTAATCTAACTATTGGATCTATTTTTTTAACCCAAAACTTTTTTTAAAAAATATGTTTTTGGATTGGTTATTTCAGGGTGTACTTTTAAACTATAACACAGTGTGTCAAGTGAACAACATACATTTAGCTAGTTCATTTTTTGACTAAACTGGCTCAATTTGAAAATTCTTTTCAAGCTTATTTTGGCAATTTTGAAATAAAATTTGTACTAAAACTCCATGAATGGCAACAAATGTCTTCTTAAAAAAAATGAGATGTGAAATAAGTTTAAATGGACCATTTCATCAGCCCCAAAAACATATACATGTAAAGCATATCTATATATATAATTTACCAGAAATCAGGACAAGCACATGTCGTGAGCAAATAAGCATGACGAATGACCCTCACTAGGGTCGACCGATTACAGTTTATGTTTGGCAAGTGAGGATGGTGCAGGGTGGAGGGGCAGGTAACAAATACCGCAGTGGGAATGTCTCGAGACCAACAATGAGTCAGCGGTGCCCCCCCCTCCCCCCGACATTCACTTGCGTCATGTTGATTTCTTCGTGCTGCTGTTTGTGTCCATTCTTTCCCCCCGTTCTTTGCAATGAGCAAATCTGCAGCATATGCTATGCCGGGGTCGTATCTAGTTATTTATATAACCATGACCATATTGGTCATTTTGTTTTACTTAAATCACTCTTGAATGAATTTTTTATTTTTTAAAAATTCATGTCTGTATCAGTATTTTTTTCTTGAATTTATTTATTTAAATAAATATTTTTTTTGTCATGCATTTTGTTGTATGCTTATCATTATGTAAATACTCCATATCTGTTTCTCACTTACATCTCTAAAAGTAATGTAATGAAATGGTTTTTATCAGTAAACCTTTTCTGTTGATGTTAACTCCTCAATTGTGTTCATTTTACTATTTAAGTTTTGTTCAAAGATGTGCAATGTGAAAAAAGCACAACATAAAGCGTTGCTCATTTTTTAAAATTCATTTGTTATGTTATCAAAAATCTTTGAATAAAAATTGATTGTACTTTTATTTTGCCAATAATTTCAATAGCATTTCAAAATTACCTCATTACTTTTTCAATGATTTTGAATTATTGGCTACCTAAAACTTGCAACTATAAGATTTCCTTTGAAATTTATAAACCTATTTCTAATAATATATACAAATTGATTTATACCCTGTTCTACAACTCATCTGTCAAGAACTACCGGTGATATTTCTTGAATTTCTATGGAAAATAATTTTAATAAGAAATTATTTAAGAATATATTTGTTACTAATGAAAAAGGTATTATAATTTACTTTTAATATGTCATATGTCCCATATAATTTTTGTTTCATTTTCAATTATTGTTTGGCAATGACTTTTATATCTTCATTTTGCTTTGAAAAAGGAAACAAATTATAGTTAATCAATTCTGTAAATATCAGAGCAGTATGAAAGAAAAAGAGGGAAACTGAAAAAAGCAATTAAAATAAATAATTTTGTCGCCCTTTCATGGATTCTAATCTAACATATTTTTTAAACACCTGGTTTTTGTGGGGGTTTTTGCACCATATGTCACTGAAAAAAAAATTAGTGAAAGATTGGTAAAATGAAGATATAGGATTTTTAAACACCATATTTCCTTGACTCTAGTAAACTTGACAACTTTGGGCAAGGTGAAATTTTGTAATTTAATTTTTCTTTCACTTATAGTTGTATAAATCGAAATTTTCAATGTAATAGATGTTTATATGAAATTTAAAAAAAAAGATTTTATCATATCTTTGGATTTTGCATGTACTTGAACAACCTAACTTTTTATTCAATTTGAATCAAAGCTCAATCTACCTGGGCAAACAATTTAAAAGAAAAGATTTTATCTGCCCAACCCACCAATACCTAATCCTCAATATTTTTAATTTTTCCCCATGGAAATTTTTAAAAAATCAACTCATTTGCCAGGAATCTTGTGATTTAAATGAATTTTTTTGTTTATTACATGACCATTGGTCAAATGAGTTACTTTCTAATCTGAAGGTGGTCAGTTCAAGTCCAAGCAAAAACGTACTTTTATTTATTTTTTAAAATTCATCAATTTTTTATATTTTATATAAAAGTTTAATCAAATGGCTTTTGAGTAAAGTTAGCACCAATAGCTTAATTACAAAATAAACTGAATGAAGGATAGAGGTGTGGCTTTAAAAAATCTATTTTTTTTAAATTTGATTTTCTATATAGAGTTATAGAGTAATGAAAAGTTTCTGAGATTGTCAAAAACCACATCGGTCATTAAGAGAAGAAATCAGTGTGCAAAATGTTCAGAAATTTTCTAAACCATTAAAACTTAAACAGCAAAAATAAATTACCAATCATATTACTGAAATCATTGATTTTATTTTGGCAATGCCCTAAAAAAAATAATTGATACATTTTTCCTGGCTGATATTCGAATCATTATCTGAAGTGATGGATTCTTCCATACACAGCTTATATGTTGTATATATACTTGTTTGTTTTAATGTACATTGTTTTAGTAGCTTTCAACTTATTGGTGGATTCTAGTTACGTAATATACTCATATTGCTTTATTTGTATAACAAGGACTTATTTTTGGTGCTGATGTAATGTCTTTAAAAAACACTTGAGTAATTGAGAAACTCAAATCATCCAGTTAGGCATTATTTTGGTTTTAAAAGTTCATTAACTATACAGCCATGCCACACATCTAATTTATTTTGAAACCTATTATTTTTTTCCCTACTTAGCCCATCTTGGGCTTATTTTCAGTTTTTATATTACCTTAATATTTAGTTGTCAACCACATTAAGATGTTATGTTTAATATTAAAATTTTAAACAATAAAATGGCTAACACTCAGGAGGGACATTTTTGTTCTCTTAAGAACATGCATACTCAGTTGTACAGAATCAGTACATATTTTATTTAAACCAGCTCTATAAGTTTATTTATTTGTTCCGTGACCCGACACCCAGTGTTGTTGTGAAAAGTTTCAAATCATGTGTGCTGCTTAAAGTTTTTATTACATTAAAGTAGGGCTGCGTAAATTAACTATTAATTTCTCGATTAATCTTTAAAATGTATCTATTAGTTAGTTAGTTATTCCTCTCAGGCCGAAGACGGCATGTAGGGCAGAAGTCATGGATTTCCATTTACGACAATCCGTCGCCAATTGTATTAGGTCTTGATTATTTCTTAGATCCATGGTTGAGCTTTCTCTTTTGATTGTTCTAAGAAGGGTTTCCTTTGGTCTTCCTTGTTTTCTTTTGCCTTTTGGTGCCCATATGAAGAACTGACGAGGGAGTCTTCTCTCGTCCATTCGAAGAACATGACCAACATAATTCCAACGTATTCTCCTTATAAAAGTTGACACATATTCTTGTTTTCTTCTTTTATTTTAATTGATAAAAATTTTATTAAAATGTAAGAAAAAAAATATTTTTTTTCTTCAGTTTATTAATGTATGTATGGCGCCCGTCCGTCCTCATGGGACGATGGCGTTTACTCCTGCTCCTCCGCCCCCCCTTCTCCTTTCTCCTGGTCCATCTCTCTTCACTCCTAGCTATGAGGGGTGCTTCAGCGACTTGAATGCCCTCATGCACTTTTGCCCGCCAGGAGGTGCGCTCCTGGGCAATGGTTTCCCACGTTTTATGGTCTATATAATTTATATATTTTTTAATGTACAAACTTCTCCCGCATATTATTATAATTTATTAATTTATGTAGACGTGCAGATGTAAACAAAAAATGGCGACTTATGACAGCTTTAGCATAATTAAATTTAAACGGAAAGTTGAGCAAACATTTTGTTTTTAAACTAACTGCGGATGGTAAAGTAGAAGATGGTGAAATAGTTTACTGTGTTCACTGCCGTAAACAATTCGCTTTTAGGGGATCAAATACATCGCTGAATTACCACCTTAATCATAAACATATTAGTCAGGGGAAATAACTCAATAAAACACAAAATGTCAATTACTTGTTTTTGTTACTTCCCTTGAGATGTAATAAATTTTAATTTTTGGCTTTAACTTTAATCAAAATTAACAATTATTAATTAATGAAATTAATCATTAATTTTTCAAAAGTTAACAATTAAATTTAAAATAATCTTTACCAGCCCTACATTAAAGCAATTTTCATTTTAAATGTATACTTACATTTTAAGAATTTCCCCCATAATGAAGTTAAAAATGAAAAGTCACAGTTGAAAAATTATTTCATTCCTTGTATTGATACCATAAATTTTAATTTTAAAATAAATGTTGCATTATAATGTAAATGTAATAGCATTTATTTTTTCCTAAACGTTATATTTCACCCCATAAAAAGCTTTTCTTAAATGCATAGAGGACCCAGGTCATTTTTTTCCCTGTAAAATGAGGTCACAAAATAACCAAGGTAAGTGAGGCTCAAAACTTCAAAGGTTTAGATCTCAAAGCGTTAAAATGTTTGACTTGGGCATTATTTAAAAGATACTCTTACACTTTCCTAAATATTCACTTGGTTTTATAATTATGCATAAAATATTTTACTGTGGTAATAATTTATCCCTTTACAATTTGCATGTAATCGAATGATTATAAAATTAACTATATTTATGCTGTTGTGCTACTTAAAATTCAAATTTATAATGAACGAATTTTATTTTTATGGAGATAAAAGTGTTGTATAACTTAATTTTAAACTAAACTATAAAATATATACATCTGAAAACTGGATTTAGCACTTGTCTTTTTCAAATATTTATTGAGCAAGTAGACAGCATGACTTTTAAAAATTAAGTGAAATAGCTTCTCATATCAGGATTATTTTTTAATAAATAAAGGTAAAAAAATGATTTTTAAAAACCACGTTTTTATAAGTGGGCTAAAAAGAAGAAAATAATTAAAAACTTATAAGTTCAAGTACTTTAATTTAATATGACTAAAAACGTGGGGCAGGCGCTTATGAGGTTTAACATATGCGGTTCACTCATTCTCTCACTTATAGATCTCTCTTTTGCCTTCTAAATTAGAAATTTTTAATTTTTATACCAAACACCCGCCCCACGTTTCTAGTCATATTAAACCGAAGTACTTGAACTTATAAGTTTTAAATTATTTTCTTCTTTATAGTCCACTTATAAAAACGTGGTTTTTAAAAATCATTTTTTTACATCTATTTATTTAACCAAACACCTCAACAGCGCCCTCCCAACGTTTAATAACAAAGCGATGAGGTCACGGGGTGAACTCGCCACGTGAAATTAAACTACGGCAGGCGGGTAGAGAAGCTTATATACAGATAAACTAAGAAATGCATTAATTTAATTACGGTACATTCGATCGATCTGAAATTTTGATATAATGTATTGTCATCCAAGATCTATCTGTGGTAAAATTTTGAGCTCTCTAGGACCATCAGAAGTGGTTAAATTTTACGTTGGCAAATTTGAAAAATTGCGGACAGACAGACACGAAAGCAAGTGTATAATAAAATATAGATAAACTAAAAAGTTCAATAATTTAAGAACGATACATTCGATCGATCTGAAATTTTGATACAATGCATTGTCATCCATGATCTATCTGTGGTAAAATTTTCAGATCTCTAGGACCATCAGAAGTGGGTTCAATTTTACGTTGGCAGATTTGAAAAATTGAGTTTCTGACAGGAACGAAAGCAAGTTAATAAAACGTGGTTAAAATAGTGTATTGGTATATTAGCTATTAAAAAAATTATGTGGCTATTGATTTTAAAAAATCTTAAAAATTACTTAGGCTATTGTTTGAAGAGGCTTCACAGTCTTTAGAATTAAAATAAGAGTCCCAGCCATTACTAGAAAGTATGTTTCTGTTTCTATTCTATACATTTTGTATATTTTTGGTTTGTTGATCAAATTGAAATTTTGTTCCATGTAAAACTACTACAAAAATTAAAGCCTTCCATATATATATATATAGGTATCTTTTGTAACATCTAAGCCTAGAATTTATAAAATGTGTTATTGAACAAAAATTGAAGTTGAAATTTGTTGTTACACTAAACACATTGGGTAATGAAAACATTTTAAGTCATATTCATTATTAAATTATAGATGTTTAATACAAGTTTTGTAGTGTTCTGAAGGGTTAATCATCTTTTTTGGTAGTGTGGTTATTTGGTTTATTTTTATTTTCTTAACGACCCTAAGTAAGCAACTTTATCTGTTCTAATGGCTATTAAATAATTCATTTATGCGAATTAAAAAGATTTTGTTAAGTTATGCTTTTTATGTTGTCTTTCTTCTGCCACCAAACAGTGCAATAAAATGTAAATAAACTGGGATATTTTAAACGTATATGCCTCCTTGTAAATGTGTATCTTTAAATGAAATTTTTATTTCTATCATTTGCATTATTAATAAGGTCACACCTGAAGAGTAGGTCAATATAAAAAAACTCAGAAAATGCTAGATATTTAGGAATAAGAGAGTAAAATTACTTTAGTTCTATAATATCTTTGATCTGACAGCTGATGAACAACAAAAATCTTTTTAAAATCTTAATGACATCTTTGAAATCATCTTAAAACCAATAAAGTTGGAAAATAAATTGTAGAACTTGAATGTCAAAATAAATATTACTGAAGTCTTTTTAATACAGTGCTGCATACCTTTTTCAAACACTAAGGCCCTTTGAAGAATTTCACATGTCAAAAAATATTTTCTTGATATTCAGTTCAAGTCTGTATTTAAGAAGAAGACTTAAAGTTAGGGTCAAAACTCTTAGATCCTCAGAAGGAGGCTTATAGGAAATATTCTGCAATGCCAGGAATCTGTTTACCATTTTTACAATGAATTCAGGCTAGGAGAAGAAAATGAAGCAATAAAAAAAGATGGCAAAAGATTAATCCAGTCAGTCACTAAATAGACTTGTTACTAAGTCATTCAATAATGGCAGGAACAAAAGCCATTAACATTGTCCTGGTGACAAACCTTACAAATCCACAACAGACCTGAGTTCAGTAAATAAAACCTACACAGGTAAGATGTTTATGGACAGCTTGTTAAACCAAGGAATTAGACTTTCTGGTGTCACACCAAGCAACAGGAAACATATAGGTTAAGCCAACATTTCAGAAATCCCTGTCAATTAACTTGCATTGAACGGCAAATCTAAAGAAACCAGAACATTGTTTTGAGACAAGTGAGAAACCCAACCAATGTGACAAGAATAATAAAAGTACACAACATGAATAGAAAGAAATACACCTTTTATTTACCACCAATGCTTTCAAAGCAAATGAATGTCATAATTTGTTGTTTTGATATATTGAGAATTTGAAAGTGTAAAATAATTATGTCCAGTGAAAATTTACTAGAAATAATGTTACTAATATTACTACTTATACTAGCAGATAAACATGAAGAGACAATTCAAAAACTTTGAATTGTAGAAATAAAAGAGAACAAATCCATTTTCCCACATTTTATTTGCCTTTAACGTTTACAACATGAAAGTATCACATTGGCTTTACATTTTACTTTAATGCCAAAAAAAAGAAATGAAATAAAATTCTTTATGGTACTTGTATTACTTCACTATAATGAAATATTTAAAAAGTAAAATAAATAATTACCTGAAAAAAACATTTTAAACTATTCTACCGTAACATATATAAATTATTTTTCAAATATTTAAAGAATGCAGGTCATATCTCCAAATTGGATTATAAGTATAAGGTTTATAGGTGGTAAAAATAAAAAAGCTGTCGTAGAATTCTAAACATTGTTAATTACATTAAATCTTGGACAAAAAAAAATAAAATAAATATCTTTTTGGTAAAAAAACAATTTATTTAAATTTACCAGGTACTTAAAAATAATTAAGCAACAGCTGTTGCCAACACTTCAGATACATGTGGATCTGTGGACCGAACTGTGAGTTGCATTGTGACACCAGATGAATCTAGAGCCAGCTTTGCTCGCACTAATGCATCATGTCCACCTCGGAATACACCAGCCAGGTACAGAGTATGGGAGCTTTTCCCTTCAGGTACCTTATCAGAACGTTCACAAGGCTGTAAGCCTATATACTGGATAATGTTCTTGATAGCTTCTGTAAAAGAAAATATTTATGCAGTTAAACATTAAAAATGATTCATAGCAACATTATTAAGTTTGAAATAATAAAACAGATCATTCCAAATTTTTAAATATAAATAAATATCTGTAAATCCCCCAATTTTTTTATGTTAGAAAAAGAATTTTTTTTACATAAATTATTAATGCTTGAGGTGGGACTGAAATGGATACAAAAAGTGCAAATATATGACACTAACAATGTCAAATTTTTACAAACCTTCAAGAGTATTCATAGTTGAGAGAGCATATGTATCCTCCAATTCATTTTCAGGACCAACTTCCTCCCAAGATGCAGCAAAGTTGGGTTTCATCACTTTCTGTACATGATCAGCAACGGAAACTTCAACATCTTCAAGCTGCAAAGACAATTAATAAAACGTCTTGTAAAAAAAAATATATATATCGATTGTTATGGAACTTTGTATTTTTCTTTGAAAGTAGGTAAAATTTCTTGAGTTTAATGGGTTAATACTCACCACATATTCATCATCATAGCCATCTTCATCAGGTTCGCCAGTTTGTGGATCACAATCTTTAACCAAGAATTTTAGGGTACAAGCAAACGTACCTGTCACTTTAATTTGAAATGGAGATAAATATTTGGAAGAAATAATAATATTGAAGACATGATTTTTTAAAATATTTAAACACTTGAAAACAAGTCTGTTGTGGTTACAAATATAAAATAAAGAAATCTGCTATAATCATTAAAAAAACAATACAATTAAACTGTCTAAAAATGAAAAACCTACTTATTACTATACATTTGATTTAAACAAAATTTATGAAGTTAATATCTCCACTACTTGCATAAATCTGCACTTGCTTACCTTGGGTTGGTTCTGTTGGCAGTCTGACTAAAGTATAAGTGGTGCCTGGCTTATTATATGCCAGACTGGGGCATGGGATGTACTTTGTCACTTCAAAACCATCTGCAGGTTCCATTTCTACAGTGACTTTCTCTAAGATCTGATCATTTAGGGTATTAGTGCAGTCGAACTGTCAAGGGAAACAAATATTTAAGAATTTTCTAGTCATTTACTTTTTTTAAATCCTTATTAAGTGATAAAAGAATGTAGTAATGGATAAATCAAAATGAGTCACAAAAATTTGCTCACCTGGAAAACAATATAGTTACTGAAAGTGTGTTTAACACATTGTATATAATACTCTGTTTCTGATTCGGTCACCTCAACAGGGCTGGATGATTTGAACAGAGCTCCCAAATTAGCCAGTTCAGGCACCTGTAATATACAGACAAAATCATCTAAACCTTTTAGTCAAGTAATCTATGTCGTCTTTTTTAAAATGTATATCAGTAGGTAGTCCAAAGTAAAATTAACTATTCATAGCAGTCATATGTGGTGAATTTCATCTGAAAGAACTATTTAAGGATAAAAATATTATAGAAATATCTCACTACAAAAAAAAAGTTTAAAATTTGCCAAAAATCTACCAAAAAAGGATTCTTTTTGCAAAAAGGGCCACTTTGAAGATCTATTAATTTCTAAAATAATCAGCAATGGAGTCAAGAAACTAGTGTATATAAGTTTATAAATAAAATGTGCAAGATGTTAGAACCATTAATTCAAAAGTAAAATATAAATAAAAATAACTTGAATGCTTTGTAGCGTTTTTATTTTCGCAATAAATGAAAGAAATTTTTATTTCCAGAATTTGTCCAAATCGACTTAAATAAACATATTATGAATCAAATTTAAGATAAAGTTAAGCAGAACAATATGCATTATTAGTCAATGGCATCAAGAAACATATTAAGGCATTAATTGTCATCGAATGTTGCTGTCTATACGATAAATTTTTTAAAATGTAAATGTTTCCTAATGCTACAAAAAGAAAAGAAAAGGGGGAAAGGGGGGTGTTAGTTAATGAATTCTTAGTCTTTAAATAATTTTTGCCATTTGGAACAGTTTCAAAATGTTTAAAAGCACCTTAGGCTGATAAATTGTGTTCTCCATTATCTTAAATGAAATAAAATAAAAATAACTGACTTGGGCCAGTTGTTCTTGGTATACATCCTGTCTTGAGGCCGCCACCTTATCTTGAGATGGTTTAGAGCTTGGAATTTCACCAGGTACATCACGCACTAAAACAATACAACAAAAATAGATTTTAATGGTAACTAAAAATTAACAATTATCAAGGGATTTCCAGCATTTGAAAGAAAATCAGCATATTCAGAGCAGAATGAAAATTTTAAAATTCTTTAAAATATCACTAAAATCATTGAAATTTAATCAGCAAATTAAATAATTTAAAAAAATTTAAACAGAAAAAATCCAGATGAGTTTCAAGTATATTATCAGATTTTAGAAAAAACAGGATATACATTTATTTACCTTTCTGATCAATGATGGGCTGTGCTGCAAGTGGCACCGATTTAAGATCAAAGGGTACTTCAGAAGGCTCCAATGTATACTGATGCAGAGCTCTTTCTAGACCAACAACAGATACTTGTAGGCCTGCAGGGAAATTGTGTTTAACTTATTCATGTTGGTTTTTTTTAGTTGCTCTAAAATCTGTGGTTTTGTTTTTTTATTCAATGTGCTCTCTTGAAATTTCAAAAATACATGACCAAATCACCAAAATTTACCATTTAATATGTAAGCTGAACTCAAAGCCTTTTGTTGCTGTTTCAGAACATTAACATAGAAGGTGGCACGATCTCTTACTTCATCATCTGAGTCAAGCTGGCACCTTGATAAATAATGAAAACCATAATAAAAACAGTGGCCACTTATCAATGGTTAAGCAATTTTAAAAAATCTTAATTCATGTTGCCAAATAGTGTAATGTAAAATTTAAATTTTAAAAAAAATTGTATATAGATTCTTCTGAGTCTAACATTTAATTTACCTCTCCAAAAGAACAACACAACTATTTAGTAAGTCATCACAATGAGCTCCAAACTTAGCTATGGCACTCACAGCAGCTGTGATAAAACATATTCAAGTGATATGAAAAGAGAAGCAATAAATTAAATCAGAAATCAAAACTTATTTGTTAAAAAGTTGATAATGATTTAAAATTTACCATTTACACAATTGTAAGAATTTGTCATGGTTAACTAAATTAATTTAATTTAAGTGTTTTTAACAATAAATTAGTTGCAATAAAACTAAAAACAAAATATTTTAAACCTCACCTGCACGAACAGCAGCATTTTCAAGTATAACTCTGTTGTAAATAAATCTGATATATTTAGAAGGAGTTGGTGTACGTGGCCCTTCACGACCCAAAAGATGAAGAATCTTGGTAGCCAAGACAGTGTGCTCACAATCTTCAATAAACTCACAGAGATGGGCCAGCCCTAAAAGAAATAGGATCATAGAATTATAAGCAAGAGAGGACAAAGGTTACCAATAGGATACCAATATTTATGTAAGTTGAGGAAAACATCCTTTAAAAAATGCAATCTGTATAACTTTTCACAGCTTATAATAGAGTCACAAAAGGAATTAAATACATTAATTTCAGTTCAAAAGTTCAGTTATAATTATAAAAGATTGAACATTGATTTACTATAAACAATTTTAAACATTTTAATGCTTATCTTTAAAAGATTTATTAAATGTGAGTATTTGAAATAAAGACATAAAAATTCTAAGCACCTGCTTCTTTGGCCTCAGCATTTTCTTCAATTGTTGTAATAATGCAATCAACTATTTCTTTTTTGTAGTCAAATCCACCCTTGAAAATGTAAAACAAATCAGAGAAAATTAAACATGTTGCCCATTATAAATTTGGCGTAATTAATCTGGTTTTAGACTGTTTCTTTTTAGTAAACTCTCAAGAGTTTTTTTAAAAAGAAGGTAAAGTAAAGTTTTGATAATTTAAAAGGTTAAAGGGTCAAAATCAAAGGGAATTTTTTTTTAGAGCTAACATACAATTTATCTTTTATCTTTCCAAGTACAATTTTAATACCTCAGATCAGATGTTTACACATTACCAACAGCCAACCTCTGCATGATAATATTTTTCAATTAACTTTAATAAATATTTACCTCATCTCTCAGCATCTGTGCTAGGAAGGTCATTAGCACATTGTGTTTGCGGGGGAATTTGGCACACAAGGAGCGAATAGCCTGAACCACAACAATCTTGAATTCATCCGAGATCTCTGACATAAAGGTAGAAATCTGCTTCATGAGTCGATCAACGCTACTTTCATTACCAGTTTTCAGGAGTGTTGTTATGGCCAAAGTAGCAATACTGCGGTTCACATCAGTGATCAAAGTTTCAAGGTCAAGATTGCATGCTGTAACCGCCGCTGGGTGTTTAATGGCTACCTATAAAAAATATCATTTTTTAATTTTTATTTTTGGGATTGTTACTTGGTTTTTAAAATTTTATTTCAAAAGCAATAGCTAGATTTTTTTTTGTATAGCCTATGACCAGTAAAGTTATTCAATTAAACATTTATCATGTTACAAAAAAATATATATGTATACATTTTTAAAGAAGGATATCATTAATAAAATTGTATGCCATTCCAGTTCTTCTAACCTTGTTTAAGGTCCTGACAGCAGCAAATCTAAGTGTTGGTTTTGGTGAGCTGCAGAAAAGTTGCAGTACTGATACAGCAGGTGCCAAATCTTTAGCAGTGGTGTTTTTCAGCTGCACTATAGCATGAGCAGCTTCATAGATAACCATTTCTGACTTATGGCGCAAGCAACTCTCAATAAAATCAAACATTGGACTATCTGAGCCAGCATCATCTTCTTCTATCATCTTTGCAGCAATACGAATCTGGATGAGTGATTGAGAGGAGAATTAAAATTCAAGACAGCGATTAAAGGTTATGATAGTGTACAGGAAGTTTACAACTGAATGCAGTCAGGGGCATCACGGACAATTTTTTTAAAATCATTGCTATACAGTTAGACTTACCAACAAGCAATAAGCATAGGGAGACTTGAGAGTGTGCTTACTGAACTTGCTAACTAATTTGTTAACAGCCAGCTTGTCAGTTTTACGAATGTGATACAGCAAACCTAATGCATGAAACTGTGGAGAAATAATTAATAACAGTTTCTTAATTATCATTTTTAAAAAAATATCTTGAATGCATTTTAATATTTCAAATACTCTAGTATTCGAAAACCACTGTTAGCAAGATAAATTATTTTATTGATATAATATAAAAAACATGATTTATTTTTTAAATACATAAATGTCAACACACACCTGAACCATGACATTATCACTATTCACAGCTTCTTGAGCCTCATTCACCCAACGCTTAATCACTTCATGGCTTCCTTTTCCCAAGTGCTACAAAGAAGGTTAAATAAAATTTCAGGATAAAAATCAACTTAATGACAACTGAGGTAGCTATAAAATAAATTACAAAAACAAAAAGTAACAATGATTTATTTTGATATTTAAACAATGTATTAAAAATTTTTTGAAAAAATGTTTTAAAACAATTTTTAAAAATTGTGAACTTGAGTTGATATCAATTTTTAAATAAACCAAAAAATTATCACCAGAGCTGAAACCAAAGCTGCGCTGGAAACAGCTGGCACTTTATCCACTATAGCTTGCTTCATATAACGTTCAATACTTTGCAGCATTGAATGCTGAAAAAAATAATTGTAAGTCAATTATTAAATTTTCACATAACTGTTTTGAAAATCAGAATGCATTAAAAAATATTGATTGCAAATTTAAAAACTATAATCCATATCATTGGAGCTTAAAAATGTACCATTTTTGTGTTCGATTTGTAGATAAATTGGTTTAATAATTTATGATTTGGAAATAAATTGGTATTATCATTTAAATTATCTTTTTTTATTCACACATAATAAACACATTAATTTTTCTATATTGAATTCCAACTGTTAATAAATACTTGAGCAACTACCGATAATAAATATTGTCCAAAAGTATGGGTTCTACTTCAATCAGTGATCAAGCTTAAATGAAGGATTATTGTTAAAGCCATTATTTTTTGCAATCTAAGGTAGGTCATCCATTGTACTAAACCAAAGCATCAAAAGATATTCTTTAAAATTTATAATTTTAAAAAAATTAATCAAATAAGTAACAATACTTACATCAGTCACAGAGCACAAAGCTCGAATAGCAGGTCCTCTGAATTGATCCTCTTTCCCGGTCATATCTTTCATTAAACTATTTGACAAATGACAAAAGTATTTAAACTTTTTTCCAGGAAGTTAAAATTGAGTAGCATTTTAATACATTTTTCAAAAAGATGAATGTTGATTCATGTAAAGCTTGAAAATAGTATAAACCTGTATGACTAACAATAAACAGAATTCTGTGTAACAACATAATCTAGTATATAGCTACCTGCTGGTCACAATGATTACATCTTGGGCAATTTTTGACATTTCTTTGATGCCTAGATACACAAGTCTACGAAGAATAGGCTAAGGAATAGAGATAAATATTATTAAACTTACCTAGTTTAATAAACATACATGTTATTTGTTATATTTCCTTATTTTTTAGCTTACTACTGCTTTAATAAAATTATAAGACATTTTTTTAATTCTAATAGAAAAATATTTCACTTACATCTTTGGACTGGAACAGCTTAGTCATTGCAAAGAATGCTTCTGTTGCCTCTGTTTGGCCAATTGATTCACCCTGAGAAATATAAAAACTTATCATAATTAGAGTTCAAAAGATGTAACTTCTAAATTACCAAAATAATAACTCTAGATTCTGCAATTAAAAAAAATAAACACCTTTAGCATTAATTCTCCTAAGTCTAAAAAAGGCTTGGTAAGTATTATGTATTTTCAAATTTCAAAAGTAATAAATATTTAGATTTGTTTGTAAATATTTCAGTAAATGCACACAAAAAAATAGTAATATTGGAGGCATAAATTATTTTTAGTGCATTTTAATTGACTTTGATAGGATTTTTTTCTCCTTTTTTGTAATGGCCTACTCTTTAATGTTCAAATGTTGTGTACATTATCTCCATTAAAAGATACATCAAAGTACACACTATATAATCTACTATAAATGAACAAGGCCCATGGACGTCTGAAAGATTCTAACTAAAATGTAAAATTATTAAAACATAAGTTTTGTTGAGAATGCCAAAACATTGAAATAGGCAACTCTTACAGCTTGCTTTGTAGCTTCTTGTTCTATATTTCAGCTCCTGTCTAGTTTCAACAAGAAAAGCCGTTCCTGTCTGGTATCAACAAGAAAAGCCAAGTCCATGAGCCATTTGGGATCAAATTATGGTAGAACAAAAACTTTTACCTATATATGAAAGCTTTGACTCTAGAGTTCTTAACTTTAAAAAGACATTTCCCTTGCTAAGCCAATGCATATCATGACCTTTTGCATTGAACTTTTCCCATCTAATCATTGATTGTGCTCCGTGTTGTTATTTATGCAAAATCATTCAATGGCATCACACAGTTGGCAGTATATCTCTTTTGAGCATTGGTCTGGCCATGCATTGAAATCACTGTGAGCTATTCCTACTAGGGGTGTGCCGGATCCGTTTTTTCCAACCGGATCCGTATTTTCTTATGCGAAATCCGCCGGATCCGGTACCGGAATAATCCGGATTCCGGTTTCTCCCGGATTTCGGTACTTTGCAGATACCGGTAAATCTGAGGGGTTGGAGCGCTGCGGGCCGCAGCTACGTCATACCACCGTTTAAACCAAAGAGCACAGATCATAGCGCAAGCGAGAATCGCCGAAGATGGCTTGGTGACATAGAGATCAGCTGAGATCACCAAAGACCTTTAAATTTATACTAGACCGCTAACGTAATGTTAATTTTTACTAAAAAATTATACGCATTTTTAACAATTGAGTGAACGATAATATAAATCAAAATATGAATTAAAATTACGGTAAATTTTAAAAACTGAGATAAATTTCTATCGTGTTAGGTTACCAAGTGGTAACCGACCAGCCAATCAGAGATAGCGCAATGCTTGCGCTATCAAGTGCAATGCTTGCGCTATCAAGCGCAATGCTTGCGCTATCACTTTTTTGTTTACACGAGCACTCTAGTATAAATTTATACCTCGTTGGAGATCACTTAATTGTGTCACTGTAATTTGGCGCATAATAAGTTTCTATGTTGTTGTTATTATTATTATGCTTGGTGAGGAGACAGCTCCGCAGGGCAGTACGGGTAATCTATATCTCTGCACCAATGACTAATTGCTAAGCAGACTGACGTCAGGTCGATCAGTGTGTGTCCCTAAAAGTATTCATAGATAGGCTAGGTCAGCACAGGCCTGCTGGCTTGACGCAATTTGATGGTCGTCTGCCGTGCTCGGTAAGGTGGCGGGCTGGCGGCCAGGCGCTTGGGCAGTATAGTTGCTTATTATTTCTGTTACAACGTCATTGGTGATTGCGGTTAAGATGACGTCACGAATAATAATTACTCAACCCCGCACTATCATGTATGGGATTGGGCCGATGGCCACTATTAGCGGTGCCTCTTGTATGTTCGGAATATTAAACATGCTCAACGCTCGAAACAATCGATTAATGTATCGTGATCGTGTGGAATTCGGGAAAGAGAATTACTTTTATTTCAGATTATGATCCTGTGAGTCAGAAAATCTGGCAAATTCCGAAATCCGGTATATTCCGGATTCCGGTTGTTCCGGATACATGTAAATCCGGCGGAACCGGATTCCACCGGATAGTGCAAAATCCAGCGGAACAGGATTCCGGACCGGATTCCGGCACACCCCTAATTCCTACATCACTTAAAAATTGTCAACACCATAAATTTCAAGCTTGACAGTATCAGTATACATCCATAATCAAGGGTGACTATGCATAAACTATTTAGCATTCTCACTCAGCCGATCATAAAATAAATGTTACCAGATACAACAGATATGCACTGTGTTAGCTTAAAGGGTGACTTTTAATTTCTAGACAGACTATATTTGCAGCAGGTATCAAAACTCTTGTTAAATTGCCTTTTTTAAAGAGCCTGCATACCTAGCAATCATCTCACTTGCAATATAATGAACTTAAAATGTTCCATGCCAATTCTTCGTTTGCTTTTGAGAAAAAATCCTGTAGTCTCAGGATACATGTTTTAACACTTTGGATTGGTCAGAATGGAAGAGAGTACAAAGCAGGCCAAGGCCCTACATAGACTCTAACACCAAAGACAGTGATGATTTTGTACTTTTTTGTACCATAACTTTCCTTGTTCTTATATTTACAGAATGCCCGGGATTCAGCCTCCCAATTATATTGATTTTTGTCTACGCTCATTGCCAATCTTTGTCTTAACGGCTGGTTTAGAGAAAGATTTGACTAGGAGAGACACAATTTTTTTTTACCCTGTTCAGCAGAATATTTTTCATCTTGCACTTCAAAAAACATGGCTGTTAGAGAAATTAGAAAGCATATACTATGGATAAAACAATAATGTACTTGGGGTATGAAAATGAGAACATCTTTGCTGTCTATTAGCGGGCCACAAAATATTGTCTTAAGGCCATAAGTTATTTAGACCCCTGCTCTGGTTAAACTGAATTAAAAACATTTAGAATTTGAACACTAAATTTTACCTGGTTAATGATGTAAAGAACCTTGGTGAGAATGTGTCCACATTTCCTAGGATTGATTGGTGTTTCATTGAAAGTTCTAGCCTAAATATAAATAAACAATCTACCATTATTAAGCGATTGATGTTTCTATAAATTTTGTCTACACTTTAAACAGCAGCTTTCAAAAAATATTTATTTTTCAACATTCTGCAATTTAATATTTTTATTTTTGAAAGTGCATTTTTCAAACTGAACTAAGAATATATATATATATATATTTTTTTCTTCTTCTATTTAGATGTCTAATACATATAAGGATAGTATATTAGTATTTAGTATTATAGTTAGATTATGTTAAGAAAAATATAATTACACTTCACTATCATGTTATGCTTCCAATAATTGTACATATTTGCAATAATTATTAAATTACATGAACATACCTCTTGCAGGACTGTACTCTTTTCCAAGTTGTTGAATGGATTTCCAGTACCTTAATAACATAGTTTAACAAATAAATTTTAAATTATACACACATTTGAAATAGTGTTTGGGAAGCCCTATAGGGATAAAATAAAAAGCTGCTAAATGTTAGCCAATGGCAGTCTGAACTTTTTATTTGAGGGGGGCCTAACTATTTGTGACGACATGTGACAAGGAGGAGGTGGAGATCTACCAAAGTTGCGTGACGTCATTGATGGAAGGCCCCTTAGATAACATTGTAGAATTTTTTTGGGGTCTATTATTTGAGTGTCTAGGTTTTTTCTATCGGATCTAGAAACAAGCTAATTATTGAACGTTTTCAAATTGATGGCCATTGTGGTCCATGGTATACACTCTTTGGCAGTTCATAACAATTGGCACACACTCTCAATGAAGATGATTTTGACAGAGAATTTATTACATTTTGTGAATGGTACCAAGCAAAATGAAGCAGAGGATAATCAATTCCCAAGCAAAATTGTTTGAAGTGATGAAGCTACGTCCAAGTTAAAAGGTTCAATTAATAGTCACAATTGCACCTACTGGGCAGCTGAAAATCCTCATATGACAGTGGAACATCATGTAAACTACCAAGGCGTTACAGTGTGGCGTGACTTGTCAGCATTTGGTATAATTGGACATTTCATTTTTTATGAAAAAGTGAATGGTGCAAGTTACCTGCACTTGCTACAAGAATTTGCTATGCCACTAATCCAAGAGATTTTTAGGAATGCAGAATGGTACTTCCAGCAGGATGGAGCAGCTCCCCCCTACCATTGCGACGTAAAGGCATATCTTGACGGCCACCTGCCAAACGGATGGGTAGGACAAAGAGGAAGCATCGAGTACCCTCCCCTCTCACCGGATTTGACCCCCATGGATTTTTTTTGTGTGGGGGACATATTTTCTTTAAATCAAATTATGCTCAATACAAATTCAAGTTCAGTAACTCTTTCTCATGTAAAAAAAATAATAATTGCCTAATACTCAACAAATGTATGATGAAATTTTGAAGATTATATCTTTAAAAAAGAAAAAGTTACAATAGTTTTAGAGCAGATGTTGACAGTCTTCAGTCACAAATTTCAGTTAACTTATTTTAAGGAAGAAAAAACGCAATATTAATAACTTTTTTATTTTACAAGACATAAGACATAAATTTGGTATTATTTGTAGGGTTGCCAGATGCCTGTCTCAAAAATACCGGACACTAGCGTCGACTGTCGATGGCACAAAAAGCCAAAATATCAACATTAATAATTTGCGGTTTTGGGATCATTGAATAGGTTTAGTGAACTGTGTGAATTCAAAAAGTGCTATAGTCTGTAAATGTCATTAATATTCATATCATTATGATCAAATCAAGATAATAATGATGCGTTGCAACATTCGTATATTAAATATAGAATTAGAATAAGATCGGAATATCATTAAACATCCTTGCTTTATTATATTTTCAAAATATGGCATGATTATAAATGCAATAATATAATAAAATTGTTTTTCTTCTGTCTGGTATTAATTTGTCTGCTTATGCCATGTTTTCTGGAGAAAATTACAGTATTGCAAATATCAAAAGATAGCAAGATTGTTGGCTTCCTTATGTCTCGTAAGACAACGGAGTTTTCTGTGCACCTGTGGAATTTGCGCGCATGGCTTTGCAGCTCCTTCGGTGGCTGTACAAGCCCACTCAAGAATGTCAGCCTTTGCTGCACTTCTGACACTGAAAGGTAGTATTTGTGGTTGGCTGATTTGATCTCCTTGGCAAATTACGTCTGCGACCTGTTGCAGGTTTCTTTCTCCTGCTTCTAGCCCGGCAGTCAGCGCCTGTCTCCATCTGTACCTGTCCCCAGCGAGTTCCTCCCAACTATTTATGTCGATGCCAATAGCTTTTAGGTCTCTCTTGAAGACACCTTTGTAATGGGGTGAAGCCGGCCTGTAGTCCTCTTTCCTTGGGCTAGCTCAGAATAGGTGATGTCATTTGGGATTCTGCCATCCTCCAATCTGCGCTGACGGAGAACAGTTGTCATGCTTTGTATTTTTGCCCGTTGTAGCACCTCATTGTTGGTGACATGGTCCTGCCACGCGATTCCCAGGATGCGCGGAGACAGCGCATGTGGAAAGCACTCAATCTCCTTTCTTGTCTGGAGTATAGGGTCCAGGATTCACTGGTATAAAGGAGGGTGCTTGGCACACATGCACGGTACACAGCAATTTTGGTTCTGATGGTCAACTTTTTGCTGTTCCAGGCTCTTTTTGAGAGCCTGGCCAGAGTTGTGGAGGCCTTGCCGATCCTTATGTCTTGGTCGGAATCAAGGGACAGGTTGTTGGTGATATTGGAGCCAAGGTATGTAAAGTGTTCCTAGGCCTCAAGTTGGCAACAATTGATGGTGATGTTAGGTGGATCAGCGTCCTGGGCCATCAAGTTCGTCTTTTTGAGGCTGATGGTTAGGCCGAAGTCGCTGGCGGCCGTGGCAAAGCGGTCCATTAGGCTTTGCAAATCTGCGACTCTAATAGCAAGATTATGTCACTAAAAATAAATCTCCTAACTATTATTTAAATTCGAACTTTCTATTTTTGTCTTTTTGAAGACACTGCACAATAATCATCAGCATTTTGAAATAATAAAACGCTAATTGACTTTATATTAATTTATCACTATTATTAATTAGGGGTCTACCGATATATCTACGGGCTGGCCGATATATCGGTACCGATATCTGGATATCGGCATCGGTAGCATGTAAAGGTCCCGATATTGACGTCACCGATATTTCATAATAAGTGACATTTTGACCCCCCCAAAAAAAAGGAAACAAAAAAACTATCATTTAGATTTACAATATCTCGACAAATTAATATATCGACCCCGATACCGATATTGAAATAGTCAAAAGAGTCCTAGTATTAATATGTGCGGCCACGATACAGTGTGCCATGTGCTTTCATATTGTTTAGGTATCGGCCGATTTTCGTATACTCAGAAATACTGTGTAAATAGTGCCGATGCCAAGTATACCGTAATTGCTCTAATAAATGTATAACATGTAAACATTATGTTCACGTAATTGCTCTAATAGCAAAGATGCACGCAGAATCGCAGATGTCTAAAACATTTCGGTTCGTATGGAATAACAAAATGTACCGTGTGAAGACTTGTTGTTATTGGCAACCATTCAACCTTCAGCCTCATTTTCACTCTATTTCTATTGTACTTTGTTCTCATTGTTTCATTCATAAAAGGTGGCCGTGTGCAAAAGCCATTAAACTATTGTTTAGAATTAATAATTATGAGTCAAGGTTGAAGTTTCAAAACGAGTACCTAATATGCTTGTACATTTTTATAAAGGACGGTTCGTTTTGTTGAGTCCCATGAGGACCCATGTAGGTCATGATCTGGAACTTGTAAACACATCGGAAACTTCGTTTCGGGAAGAAAAAAAATCGGTAATTTCGGCAAAACTGGATATCGGTAGACCCCTTAATTATAAGATATAAATAATTACGAGTGATAAATTTAAGAATGACGTCATCAAATATGACCGCTGTTATTTTTGTCCTAACAAATATTCATATCGGAAAAAAATATCTGTAATATCGGCGAAAATCCATATTGGTAGTCCCCTAATATAAAAGATAAATAATTAGGAGTGATAAATTTAAGAATGATGTCATCAAATATGACCGCTGGTTTTTGTCCTAACAAATACCCTATCGGCACTCATATCGGTAATATCGGCAAAAATGCATGTCGGTAGTCCCCTAATATAAAAGATAAATAATTACGAGTGATAAATTTAAGAATGACGTCATCAAATATGACAGCTGGTTTTTGTCCTAACAAATACTCATATCGGCAAAAAAATATAGGTAATATCGGTATCGGCAAAAAGGCATATCGGTAGACCCCTATTATTAATTTATGCTTTCAATAATTTCTTGTTCTTAGAAATTGCCTCCTGAAATTCTATGCAGGTATACATTATATTTTAAAAAACACACAGAGTTCACTTCTCACAGATTCAACGCACATCTAATTACGTTCATCAGTCTGTGGGTCGTTTAAAATTGTTTTGTAATGCCAGAATGGATTAACGTTTAATTCTTTACGTGCTTCATTTATATAATAAAAGACATTGGGTGTGTTTTTTTATTACAATCCGAATTGCAAATTTCGATGCGTAATTAGGTCAAAACGTCGATTCTATAATCAGCAGATTTTAAGATTGCTTTAATAAGCCTACTAGTGTATTGAATTAAAGAAAATTGAAAAATACCGGACATGCATGTGTCCGGTATTGCTTCAATTTTTTAACTGGACAAATAACGATAATACCGGACAGTCCGGTTAAAAACCGGACATCTGGCAACCCTAATCATTTGATAATAAATACTGAGCAATATTTGATAAACTAATTATTTTTATAGTACCGAAAGCAAGGAAGAATGTGCTGGGCTGTAAAATATAGGGAAATAGGCAGTACCACAAAATCTTCTTTAAAAACAATTTTTTTAGAAGTGTAGGTAACTATCTCATCTGCTTTACCATACAGTGGTATCTTGAAATACGAGTGCCCTAACATACGAGTTATTTGCGATACGAGCTGTCAAGCGAGCGAAGTTTTGTTTTGAAATCTGAGCGAAATTTGAGATACGAGGAACGGTTAGCTGCGACGCTGCACACGGCCCACCCAGTTTACTGTGCCTGCGCCTCGTGCATCATTCCATGTATTCCCCCAGTGTGATAGTTTATCTCGCTGTCGAAGCATCTTTGTTACGTTTTTCTAGGGCTTTGCACTTTTTTTTTGCAATTACATACTTTATCACATTTTTTTCTATAACCATGGGTCCGAAGAAAGTGAGTGGAAAGGTCAGTGCTCAGAAGAAGATGATGTCTATTGAATTAAAGCGTGAAATCATAGAAAAAAATGAGCAAGGTGTGCGAGTAGCTGACTTGGCGAGGCAGTACGGGCGTAGTACTTCAACAATATGCACTTTGCTTAAACAGTGGGATTCGATAAAGGGTATAACGCCAGCTAAGGCAAAGACCAGTGAAGAGAAAAGCACTGAATTAAATCAAGTATACAGTAGCATTTAAGTTGTGTGTAAGTTACATTTCAGTGACCAAAATACAAATATGTATGTACACTTAATAAAACCAGTTTTTTTTTGCTTTACATTCTCTCTTATTATGTTTTTATACAATATTTGTCATTTATAAATAGGGGTCTACCGATATGCATTTTCGC
Organism: Ampullaceana balthica; assembly: GCA_944989445.1. Lineage (NCBI taxonomy): Eukaryota > Metazoa > Mollusca > Gastropoda > Lymnaeidae > Ampullaceana > Ampullaceana balthica. The sequence continues at coordinate 228,809 of CALYLW010000200.1, forward strand.
CGATATTTTTTTTGCCGATATGAGTATTTGTTAGAACAAAATCCAGCGGTCATATTTGATGACGTCATTCTTAAATTTATCACTCATAATTATTTATCTTTCAAATTAGGGGACTACCGATATTCAATGATATTACCAATATTGTTTTTCCTATATGAAAGCCGATATGAGTATTTGTTGGAACAAAAACCAGAGGTCTTATTTGATGAGGTCATTCTTAAATTTATCACTCGTAATTTTTTATATTTTGTAATTTAGGGGTCTACCGATATGCATTTTTGCCGATATTACAGATATTTTTTCCCGATATAAGTATTTGTTAGGACAAAAAAAAACAGCGGTCATATTTGATGACGTCATGTGTAATTATTTATATTTTATAAATTAGGGGTCTACACTCTACCGATATCCAGTTATGCCGATATTACCGATTTATTTATTTTTTTTCGAAACGAAGTTTCTGATGTGTTTACAATTACCAGATCATGACCTACATAGGACTCATGACAAAACGAACCGTCCTTTATGAAAATGTACAAGCAAAATTAGGTACTCCTTTTGAAACTTCAACTTTTGACGCATAATTATTAATTCTAACCAATAATTTAATGGCTTTTGCACACGGCCACCTTTTATGAATGAAACAATGAGAACAAAGCAATAGTAATAGAGTGAAATTACGGTATACTTGGCATCGGTACTAATTACACAGTACAGTCGAAACCGCTTAAGTCAACGTCGTTGGGGTATGAAAAATGGCGTCGAGATAACCGATGATCGAGTTAAAACGAAAACCAATATGGCGGCAAAATATTAACATGTGCTTGAAATTTATTTATGTACATGATTAATTAGTTAGCGTTAATTAGTGGTGGGACGATTAATCGGCATCGTATTGGAACCCTAATATTTCTTCACTCTTTCCTAAGGTTGTAATGACCGTTCGTTTTTAAGGACCGTTTAAAATTTAAATATAACCATGGTTCCGAACCACTCAGGGAAAACGGGAAAAAGTTGGTAATTCTTAAAAAAAAATTCTCGGCCTTGAAAAGTTATGACTAATCGGGAATTTATATATATGTATATATACACATGTATATATATTTATGCCGAAGTAAAGGACTTTGATGACGTCTCTGTCATGTTTCGATTCCATTTAATGAAAAATAAGTTACCAGTTTATAATTGTCTGCGCATGCGCTAAAAGAACAAAGTTTACGCTTTGCCGTGTCACAGCCGCTCGCGTTTGCCGTCGTATCAGCGAATTTAAAATACAAATAAACAAATCAATATTGTTATTTTAAGTTTAATGCTTTTGACGTGCAGGATATCTGTTACTATCAGAACGTTCTCGAATTTCCTCAGTCAATCAAACTTGTAATATAAATAAAACTATTGTGGCCTTGACCGTTGATCACAGCACGCTGTGGGCTGTGTGTAGTGTGTTAGACCTCGGCCAGCAAATAAGTCTAAGCGAATTTTTTAAAAAATCATTCCTTATCAGAAATGATTTCATTTCATCGTCACGCGCGTGTTAGTCACAGTCAAGTATCTTACTGGTGTAACAAAGCAACACCAAACTTTTAAAAGAATAATAATTTTTTTATTTGATTAAATAAAAACTACAGTCGTCAATTCTCGATACAAACCTTTATTTTCATTTCTAAAGATATTCGTTTATCTTAAAAAATAAAATGATTAATGCATCAGAAAATGAATTAAGTTTCATAATAATATAATATGCACTGCGAAATGACGAATTACGACCTCTAACGCGATTGTCCGGTACCTCGGGTGAATACATACTCCATGGATACACGTCGAATTATAATTCACACACGCAAAACATCCGGTAATTTTTATTGAAATCTCGTAGAATCACACAATAGCCGGAAGTCTCGAAGAAAATTGCCAGAGTGCATTGCTAGGCCAACCGACGAGGATCGAGCTAACCAAGTTAAGTTGCAAATTTGGCCCTCTTTTGTGCTCGAGGTACTAGGTTTCGGCGACTAAGAAAAATCGAATTAGCCGATGAAAAAATGCTAAAACAAAGAGAGAATTTGGCGGTTCCAATAAAAAACATCGAGTTAGTGGGGTGGTCGAGCTAACCGAGCTCGAGGTAAGTGGGTTCGACTGTATTTCCGAGCATACGAAAATCGGCCGATACCTAAAAAATTTCATAGCACATGGCACACTGTATCGTGGCTGTAGATATTAATACTAGGACTCTTTTGGCTATTTCAATACCGGTATCGGGATCGTTATATTAATTTGTCGAGATATTGTAAATCTAAATGATAGTTTTTTTTGTTGTTTTGTTGGGTTTTTTTGGGTCAAAATATCACTTATTATGAAATATATGAAATATCGGTGATGTCAATATCGGGACCTTTACATGCTACCGATACCGATATTGCCGATATCCTGATATGGGTGCCGATATATCGGTAGACACCTATTTATAAATACATTTTTCTTATTCAAAAACATGTAGCAAAAACAAGTAGGGGTAGCATTTTTGGGGTTGGAGAAGATTAATGTCATTTCAATTAATTTGAATGGAGAAAATTGCTTTGAGATACTAGCAAATTGACATACGAGCAAGGTTACGGAACGAACTAAACTCGTATCTCGAGGTATCACTGTATATTTAATTATAAATAGACTCCTATTCCTATATAACTCAAAGGCAACAATGGGCAAGTTAGGAGTAATGTTCCCTCTAAGGTTCGTTGGTTCATGTGCAAAGTTGCACAGCATCAATTTTTTGTGCAATATTTTACAAAATTTGCTGCGCTGTAATTCTAAACTGCTGCGCAGCATCAATCAGATATCTGCACAGCCACACAGATTAAAGGGAACATTGGTCAGGAGCAGTGCTGCCCGCGCTAGATTTTTTTAACGGTTAACTGGTCCTCAAAAACGAGTGGTCTTAACAACCTTAATTTGAAACATGCTCATTTTCAAGTAGAATATACGGGGGGGGGGAGGTCTATGACATCATATTTGAGGGGGGCTTAACTTTTTGTGACGACATGTGACAAGGAGGAGGGGGGGGGGAGATTGACTAAAGTTGTGTTGCGTCATTTATGGAAGGCCTCTTAGATAAGTAGCATTTTTTGTGGTGTCTATTATTTGAGTGTCTAGGTTTTTTCTATCGGATCTAGTTTTTTTTTGTTGACAGCACTGGTCAGGAGGCTGTGACTGTGAGTTTTTTAAAGTGTCTATACAGAAGATTATTGTGTCCTACGTTTGGATAAAACGTATTGGCATTGGAAAGTGATGCAGCATATACAGGCCACAAGCCTGTGGCTATGAGGCAATGAGGGACCATGCTATTCCCAGCCACCTTTGTTTTCCTAACTAGTGTCAGATACCCATTTGCAGCTGGGTGGACTCAGGGTCACCCTTGGCTTCGGGAAGAAATCCTTGCCTTCAAAGAGATTCAAACCCATGACCCTAAGTATGCAAGCCTTCTATGTGATGTCAACCGGGGCTTATTTTGGTTATTGGCCTAAGTTCTGGGCAAATTATTAGCCTACAAATACAATATCATGGATAAAATAAATTATAAAAATCATGTCAATAGCTCTTGACTGAAACCGGAAATTCATTATTTTTTTATGGATTACATGACATTACACTTACGACTTACACCCAGATACGTTAGTGAGTATTAGTATTGATAGTGTTAACTTGCACTGTATAATCCTGTGTAAGTTATTTATTTTCTAAGTTACACTGGATTAGAGGAACACTTAATAGCTACTGATATAACTTTTTAAAATTCCCATAATTACTAATTACCGAACTTCCGTGGTCTCATGATCGAGATTTGGACTGGTGAACGGAATGTTGAAGAACAGGCATGGGTTCGATTTTCGGTGGAGACTAATATTTTTTCTTTTTTTACAATTCTTAAATTCTTAATCTTATAATTACGATTAAATTAGATCTTTTAGTTTTAGGGTCAGGGTTAGAGTTAGTTGTCTATTTTTTACATTAAAATAGAAAAACAAATATATTGAAATCAATTTAAAATTCTTATTATAATTACTAATTACGATTAAATTAGATCTTTTAGTTTTAGTGTCAGGGTTAGTTGTCTATTTTTTACATTAAAATAGAAAAACAAATACAGTAATACAGGGACTAAAACTAATTAAATCAATTTAACATTCTAACAGTCATTCTTATAATTACAATTATATTGTAATTATTAGTATTAGTTTTAGGGTCAGGGTTAGGTTTAGTTGTCTATTTTTTACATTAAAACATTACCGTACCGTGCAAGTTATTTTTTTACTAACTTACACGGGACCATGCCGTGCAAGTTATTTTTTTAACAGAATGTACGGAATCAGGTAAAAGCAAAGAGAGCGGTGCCCCCTTTTGTATGGCACTCTTGCCGCCATCTTTGTTGTCAACATGTGACAAAGATGGCGGCAAAAGTAGTGCATAATAAAACAAACCCGTAAAAACAAAGTTTTTGACTATAAATCCCTTATATATGAGACATAACTAACAGTATTGATTATTTTCAAACATTTACAGACTGAATCTGTCTTAACTCAACTTTGCATCATAACCCTAGTGGGGGGAGAAAGTCTGGTCACCGATTCGCTTGACCGAGCTCAGAGTGACACGTAAAATGTAAACAAAAGCGCCTCGTCGGGTCGCCTCAATGCGTCAGCTCAAAATTTCACGTGGGAAAAAAACAATAACAAACTGTGAATTTAAATTACATACCTCATATAAGGATAAACTAAAAATGCATTAATTTAATTACGGTACGTTCGATCGATCTGAAATTTTGATATGATGCATTGTTAGGTCAGACGGGTCAGTGTGCCAAATTTCAGCTCGATCGAATCACGGGAAGTGGGTCATTTTCGACTTTTGTTTTTCCGCCCGCCCATGTGATGATGAGATGATGAGAGAGATGATGAGATGACGACAGAGACGGCCGCGAAGTTAATATAAGGGATTTAAAAATGAATTAAAATGGGGTTATGTAAAGGGGAAAAATGTGAAGAATTTTTAAAAAAAATAATTAAAGATAAATATAAAAACTGAATGAAAGCCCAACGATAAAGAAAATTAACATTGTTACTCACAGTATATATTCGCTCATCTCGGAAATGGTGAGGATAACAATCGGGCGGTAAATTCGGCATTCGTCACAAAGAATTTTGCACAAAAATTAATCAAATCAAACTTACTGCGTCTGTGCCACTCGGAGATGTAAAGGCCGGATGTGATATTACGTCATCTCATCAACCATGACAACGTTATTAAAATAGTGCAAACTTTCTATTTTAATTAATAATTATGCAACTAAACCTATCCCTAACACTAAAACTTAATCCTATCACTAAACCTATCCCTAAACCTAACCCTATCCCTAAACCTACCCCTAAACCTATACCTAAACCTATCCCTAATATAACCCTAAACATATCCCTAAAACTAACCCTATACCTATCCTTAAATCTATCCCTAAACCTATCCTAAACATATCCCTAAACCTAACCCTAATCCTATCCCTAAACCTAACCCTGAACCTAATCCTAACCCCAAAACTATCCCTAAACATATCCCTAAACATATCCATAATCTTACCCTAAACATATCCCTAAACATAGCCCTAACCCTATACCTATCCTTAAATCTATCCCTAAACCTATCCCTAATCCTAACCCTAAACCTATCCCTAAACCCTAAACCAGTCACTAAACCTATCCCTAAACCTAACCATAACACCTTACACTTACACGTAAACCTATAGCCAAACCTAAAGACACATAAAATGTATCGATAAAAATAATTACACTTATTTCCTCTATATCAATTATTGTCGGAAGAATACAATGTTCTCTTCCCTTCCTCAATATAAATTATAGTCGCATGAATACATAATTCCATTCCCGGAAGTACGCAACGCTCTGCCATATCAACAACGTAAATAGATGAGAGCACCGTAATCTTTGCTTTAGCCCGGAATCATACCGTGCAAGTTAACGGCACCATTAGTATTAGTGATAGTACTGATAGTGAGTTAGTGTCGTTAGTCGTTAGGTATCAAAAATCATCATATTTCAATTTCATGGTTCATTCTGATTCATTTCGAGCAGTAAACTTTGATTCGTTAAGATACTATTTCTATTTATACTCAACTGAAATTTTCCCAGAAAAAAAAATACTTATTACTTATTTATAAAGAAAAAGTGATTCACAGTGAATCACAATTCAGTGTCACTGATTGTTTTGTAAAATCAAACTAAAACTAAAATCCGAGTGCCCTGCCAAGTCAAGTCCAAGTAGTGGGACAAATTGAAGTCGAATGCAATAAGATCTTATTTTTAATGAGGATTAAGAAATAGTTATGTTCTTACCATCTTCTTCTTCTTTTTTGTCTCTTTTAAGAGATAGCATTTTGTATTAATAAACGCTCACAAATTCCCTTTAATAATAATGCTACAACTATGTTTATTATGTACTCTTCCAACAAATCTGAATACACGTCACACAGTCACAGTACTCCTGAAACTTTACATCATGAGCATGCGTACAAGCAACTTCCTGATATTGATTGACCGGCACTACGTATACCGCGACGGTGTACCTAGCTAACCCATCTTCTTTAGCCTGCTTATACCGCCGAGGTATACCTAGCCAAACTATGGGCTGTGGCTATGGCCTAGGTTAAGCGTGACTAAAGAAATTAACTAAAGAAAACAATATATATTGACGGGAAATAACGATTAATTACTATGCGCCGCCTTTAACTATATGAAATAAAGCTCTCGGGTGTTGATTTTTAAGAAATCCTAACACATATAATTAAATATATAATACTAGGGGCAAGTACCCGGCTATGCCCGGGTTTAACAACAACAGCAACAACAACAAAAACAACAACAGCAACAAAACAACAAAATCAAACAACAAAAACAAAACAACAACAAACAACAACTACAACAACAACAGCAACAACAACAAAGCAACAACAACAAAGCAACAACAACAAAACAACAACTACAACAACAACAGCAACAACAACAGCAACAACGACAAAAACAACAACAGAAACAGCAACCGCAACAAAACAACAAAAACAAAACAACAACAAAAACAACAAAATTAACAACAAAACAACAAAAACTACAACAACAACAGCAACAACAACAAAGCAACAACAACAAAACAACAACTACAACAGCAACAACAACAAAGCAACAACAACATGAAGGGCATTGTCGTCGCAGGGCAAGGGATGTGGACAACAACAACAACAGCAAAAACAACACATAAGCAACAACAGCAAAAGCAACAACAACAGAAACAACAACAGCAACAACAACAAAAACAACCACAAAAACAAAACAACAGCAAAAACAACAAAAACAAAACAACAACAAAAACATCAATAACAAAACAACAACAAAACAACAACAACAACAACAACAAAGCAACAACAACAAAACAACAACTACAACAACAAAAGCAAGAACAAAAGCAACAACAACAAATCAACAACAATAGCAAAACAATTATTTTATGGCGATAGTTGCCTTCTTGTTAATCTTGACACCAAAATGTTTATTATTTTGCGTCATTATTTTACGTCTTAATTTTCAATAATTTTTATTTTATATAGCTCATATAAGGAAAAACTACATTTTGGGCCCCCGGCCCCCAGTATCTTATATATATGAAACGAAACCTGTTTAATAACCCTTCCGGTATAATTTTGTGTACGTGTACCAAATTTCCCGTTATTTGGTTGTCTGGATCTTGAGTTATTAGGGAACAGACAGACAGACAGACAACAAATGCGTCTTATATATATAGAGATACATTACATACATGATAAAACCAATAGATTATATATATATACTGTAATGTCCTTTTGACTTTTGTCTCAGAATAGTCTCAGTGGACAATAAGTCAATAAGCCTAAGCCTAAGTATTCGAGAAGTTCGAGTACTAGTGAAGTGTTTTCACCACTGCCACAATTCTGGAATTGCTTGTCAAAACTCAAAATTTAAAACTATTAAGATGTTTAAAATGGGATTTTAAACTTTTCATTCAACGCAGAATTTGTTGTTCTACAAAGCAATACTCTACCATCTTTGACTCTTTATCCCCCTCCCCCTATCTGTCTTCATTCAACGAGGATCTCCACTAATGTTTTCTTCCAGTCATTTTTGAGTATAATGAGCAGTTGAAACTGACACTGGCAACATTATCACCAAGTATCGTTTTAACAAAAACATTTTAAAGTTAAATACGACAGCCTACATGTACACATTATTACCGGCGCCTGTATATAGGCTTGTGAATAACTGTCTTAAGACTTAAATTTAATTCTAAGGACAATTAATAAGGGAAACATTTAAGTAATGTGTGATTTTTAAAATCTTTAAATGAATACACCTATTTTTAAAAATAATAGTGTGTTTGTGTGTGTGTGTATGTAAGTGGTTTTGGGTTGGGTGGGGTATTTACCTATTCAATCTTAATGGGATGGGCCGGTTGGGGAACAACATGCTCCAAACGTTGGAAAACAAGAAAATTTTAGTTTTTAATTAGACATACAGATAATCTAATACAAATACAACCCTTTGTTAGACATAGGGCTCAACGCGATAGAAACACCTTTCCGCATGCAAGAACGAACTCATACTAATACACATTCTCGTTCTTTTCGTCTGATATTTGGGCATGGAATGGGTCACCTTAACAAACCAGGAAAAAAAATACTAAAGATACAATCAACATTTTAAAATTAGAACACAAATTCAAGACTAAACATAAAGCCATTAAAATTAATTTAAAGCATGCATAAGCACGAAACTGTAAAGAGTATAGAATAAGAGGGAGAGTCTGTAACAGAACAGTTAGGACATGCATACAAAATGTGGATGAGACTGCAATCAGGCTTATAGATTAGTAGATGGATGACATGTAAATAGAGTATGAGTGAGCCTGACAGGACGTAACAAAACAGCGAACGTTTCGGCTAAGAGCCTTCTTCAACGAAAAAATAGTACACAAATAAAACGAATACAATAAAGAAATAAAATAATAAAAACGTAGATTGCTCTCTTTGGATTTCACCGCAGCTAAATTTATTTCTCTATATTCGTTTTATATAGCATGCTGTCAACACTTGGTGTGCTTCTGTGTCTGCTCAGGACAAATCGGAGTACCCATCGCTGGACCCACTCTAATCTGTTTATGGTCTTCTGGGTGTATGGGTCCTAGAGTGTAGACGAATAATCCAATATCGGCTGAACAAAGTCTATTTTGTTTATTTTATCCTGGAGTTTCCGATCCTGAACTTTCGCCTTAGAAACTGTTGTACGGTCTGTCCTTAAAAGTAAATTTATAAAGTGGTGTTTTAGTTTTGGTTGGAGCTAAATATGATGGCTAAAAATAAAAAAAAACAATGGTGGCGGCGATGAATAAACTTTCAACACATGGCAAAATGTCCATTCAAGTTAAAGTTATGTAATTTTTATGATCCCAATAAGTTCTTATCGTCCTCACAGGTTTCCCACTGCACACTTCTATCACATACATAAACTATATTTATGCAATATAATAGTATTAATACCCCATAAAACGATCACGCCACCATCCATTCCGGCGACCTGTTCTTTCTATGAAGTGCCATTCTTCCAAACGTGATTTTTTCATAGACTTCCATTGGGAATGGGCATGATATGGGCTTATGGGGAAAGCCATGCCGCGCATATTAATCTCACTTAACAACAGTATGTATCATCTGTGTATGAATTTTTATAATTATTATTTTGTCAATATATTTATTTGGTGATACAGTCTAATTTTGACTAAATGTTGTTATTTCACGTTACGAGGCTCTAGTATTTTATTCTCTAGCAATGAAAATATTCCATATTGATAAACTCCCACTAAACTACTTCGCATAAATAAACGTAGAAATTCACATATCACGATAGGCCTATAGTCTTATAGTCTGGAACGGATTAATCGCTACAATCAAATGACCAGAGTAATCCATAATCCAACTAATGGAGTGAGTTACTATTGTCTTTTGTGAATATTCACCAGTAATGAAACATGCAGATTTTAAAGAAAAATTGTTATAATTTCTATGTTTTCTTTAATAAATTGGTCCAATACTGAATATGTTTAAATATTGTGTTATAAATTATAGTCTCATCTCTCATCGCCCTTCGTCCCATCTGGGGCATAGGCCGCGAACAAAGTCTCTCCAGGCATCCCGGTCCTGCGCCAGTCTCTCAATCTGCCCCCAGCTGTGCCCGCTCATTTTTGTGTCTGCCTCCAGTTCTCTTCTCCAGGTCATTTTGGGACGACCTCTTTTCCTTTTGCATTTCGGCAGCAACTTGGGCAGTTTTTCCAGCTTCGAACATGGTCCTTACGTTCCATGTTCCTAAGTTGGTGGTGGTCCTAGTGGAGAGGATGGTTGTCTGCCGGGTGGTTTCCAGTTGGCTTTGGCCACCCAGCTTCATAAGTTCTCTGTTACGAGACCCATCATCTCCAAGGTCCGAGTTTCCTATTTTTTTCTTTGTTCACGTTTTTGTAGCAAGGCTTTTTTTACGGGAAGGGATGCTAGCCCTTCGCACAACCCTCCTCCTCTCTCACCCGGGCTTGGGACCGGCTACGGCGGAGTTATAAATTATAGTAAGGTAAGATTTATTTTTTATGTTTTTCAGTTTTCTTATAATAAGTTATGTCTTATTAACTTATTATTATTACTATTAAATTTGTTAAAGTTTACGCTTATCAATTAAGTTCATTAAGTCTGTAAGTGCCTTGGCCTTAGACTTGATAGCATACTTTGTCAAATAACTTTAGCAGATAGGAATTTCGCAATTATTAGCCGGGTTATATTTATTTATAGCTATAAGATACTATCTGAATCTGGGCCTTTCAGGAGCAACACACCATTATACGATTTATATAATTAATGTTCGAAACGTTTCGCCGATATATACCGAAAAGTTATATTGTTTTTCATATATCCCAATGTTGATTGCACGTGACCACCAGTTTCCATGACGTCACCATCATGACGTTGGCGGATAGGGGTCGTGCCTGGCAACCGGAGGCCATTCTTTGATTTAGCAACAGTAGAGCGATTTTTATCATCGCTCGTTGGTGCTGCTGTAGATTATTTACAAGTGTTTTATTTCAATTTGTGGATTTTGTGCAAGTATTTTAAAATGTAGTGGTTTTAAAGGAAAATGAGGTGTGTGAGGCGTTTATTTGTTCGTAAACGATGGAATTATGACAGCTAAAATAAAACCTCTGCTTGTGCAGCAGCGTCCACCGCTGATCTCAAGTACCATGTACACACACACAATTGAAGGTAGCCACTCGCACCATCTCCCTCCATTGGCCAGTCAGACAGTTGGTGGTGGGAGTAGTGGTCATGGTGTACGAGTCCAGCAGTTATTTGAAGACCACAAACATCACACAGAGAAGCGCGAAATTATTCAAAATGGCGGCGGTGGGGACGACCAGTCACTATCTCAAGTCCCTCGTCCAAGTTCTAGTGCTGGTAGCACCGGGAGCAAAGGCTCTGGGGTCAGAAGAGGAAACAGGATGAGCCCAGATCTAGCAATGAAGCAATACATGCACAAACTCAGTTCATACGAACATCATGAAATTTTTAGTTATCCAGATATTTATTTTGTTGGTCAGAGTGCCAAAAAGAAGCAGGGTGTCATTGGAGGATCAAACAACAATGGGTATGATGATGAAAATGGATCATATGTGCATGTGCCTCACGACCATATATCATATCGCTTTGAAGTCCTGAAAGTTATTGGAAAAGGTAGCTTTGGTCAGGTAGTCAAAGCTTATGATCACAAAACTCAAGTGCATGTTGCTTTAAAAATGGTAAGGAATGAAAAACGCTTTCATCGACAAGCCCAAGAAGAGATCAGAATTTTGGAACATTTGAAAAAACAAGATAAAGATAACAATATGAATATTGTTCATATGTATGAAAATTTTACATTTAGGAACCACATCTGTATTACTTTTGAGTTACTAAGCATGAACTTATATGAGCTTATTAAAAAGAACAAATTCCAGGGCTTTAGTCTACAGTTGGTCCGAAAGTTTGCTCACTCAATCCTGCAGTGCCTGGATGCCCTTTTTAAGAATCGAATAATTCATTGTGATCTCAAGCCTGAGAACATTTTGCTAAAGCAACAAGGCAGGAGTGGTATTAAAGTTATTGACTTTGGTTCCAGTTGCTACGAGCATCAGAGGATCTACACATACATTCAGTCACGGTTTTATCGTGCTCCAGAAGTTATTGTAGGTGCCAAATATGGAATGCCTATTGATATGTGGAGTTTGGGCTGTATCCTTGCTGAACTTTTGACTGGCTATCCCCTGTTTCCAGGTGAAGATGAAGGTGACCAGTTGGCTTGTATTATTGAGTTGCTTGGCATGCCACCACAGAAGCTATTAGATCAGGCAAAGAGAGCTCGCAATTTTATTTCATCGAAGGGATATCCAAGGTATTGTACTGTTAACACATTGCCTGATGGCAGCACAGTGTTACAAGGCGGACGTTCTCGAAGAGGAAAAACACGAGGTCCACCAGGGTCTAAAGATTTAATCACAGCTCTGAAAGGTTGTGATGATCCTATGTTTTTGGATTTCATGCGGCGAGCTTTAGATTGGGATCCTCAAAGTCGCCTTACACCTACTCAGGCATTGCGTCATGCCTGGCTGAGGAGACGTCTTCCTAGACCCCCAGCTTACAACGGAGAAGTGAAATCTGAATCTGCATTGAGGAGAAATTCTTCCGGCAACCGCAGCTCAGGCATGCCTAAGTTGGCGAACGGGACAATAGCCACTGCCAGTGGAAAATCACGCCAACTAGCTATTCAAGATGACTTAGCCTCACAGCTTAACACTAGAACGAAGTTACCCCAAATAGGATCTACAATGTAGAGCTTCATTTGAAATATATTGTTATAATTTATTATGAAAAAAATGAATCAAGTAATATTTTATATAAAAAGGCTATTTTTGGTATAATGTTTTGAAATTGTTTATGTTGCTATTGATATATTTTTTCTCTACACTTTTACATCGCACCACCAAAATATCAACACTTTTTATATGGGACTTCCAATTGTTCTTAGGCAAACCAAAAGTTATACAATTTGTCACCAGTAATGTTTTGGAAACAAAAAATGTGATTTAAGTATTATAAATATAACTATTTGTAAATATTTTCTTCTAGTTATTTTGAAAAGGGTCCCATTTAGGTTAAATTTGATTCATTTTGTCATTTGCAGTTAAAACATTTTAAACCCATGTAGACCTTTAAACAGTTCTCCATTATTTAGATAATCAGTTTACTTTTTCTGAATTGTACTTTTTTAACATTTGGTCATTTAAATATATTTTTCAAGAAATTATGAATTGATTAAATAAAATTTTACACTGAATTTTACAAAACATAAGTACACATGACTACTTCTTATTCTATAATAACTTGTTGTTATTACCTAACGAAATGACTAAATAACCTAACCCTCTTTAAGACATGTAGTTAAATATGTTGAGTCGATTTTTGACTTATTAAAGATGAAAAGCTAGGCTTATTTTAATGCAGGTACCAATAATTGAATATGGTATTGTAACGATATTGTATTTGATACATATATGCTTTACTGAATGAAATTAAATAGATAATTACTTCCTTTAATGTTAATTACACTTCCAATTTCATGTGAAAGCTATTGTTTTATTTATTTGATAAAATAACCATTTTTTTAATACAATGAAAACGGTTATTGCTCCAAAAATTAGTAGGTGTTTAAATTTTATGTTGGATATCTAGCATTGTGCACTTTTTAAAACTATTTTTATTATAATTGGTTCTGCAGTTATTTTTAATTTGAATTTATTAATAATTTAATGTTGTTTTTTTCTTTGGTGTTTCAGTTTCATGTTGAATTATTTGGCTGGTAATACATAGAGGTTTGAAAAGAATTATATCAAAGTCATTAACTTACAATTAAAAGTTGATCAATAAAAATTAAATTTACAATAGTCTGATGTATAATTGGAAAGCCCAGATGCTGCAATACACACACACACACACAAAGTATTATAGTATTATTATTATTATTATTAGTTCCTTCTTTCTGTTAAAATATTTTTAACTGAATCCTTTGAAGTCTGAAGGAGACCTTGGATAAGAATGGGACACAATAATCTTCTGTGTAGAAGTATTAGAATGAGCGTATGTAACTATAATTCTAATAGTAATAGATAAGATAAAGAAATCTTGGATTAACCCTGCTATATAATTATTATGGAAATCATTCAGTTTTAGTTGTTTTTTATTTTCTCTGTATTTGAATCTCCGATAAAGGTTTTAAGATCTTAGAAAATAGTTAAGCTACTTTTTAAAAAGAAATTAATCAAAATACTTTTCATTTCCCATATTCAATGGTGCAATTTTTATAATTCGTTTTAGACGAGTTTATAAAATAATCAGTGATGGAAGCTATAGTATCCATCTTTTAAAAATTTATTTGTTTTTCATATTTAACAATTTAATCAGATCCTGTCCATAATTTTATCTTCACTTGCCCTTTTAAGTGTTTTAGTAATAAGATTAATTGATTTTATTTGATCCCTAATCTTTTTATTTTCTCCACCGATTTTACTGTCACAATTAAAATGTCAAAGATTTATTGTTTACCTCATATTCATGTTTGAGTGAGGTATGCATGTAGATATTAGCTAATTTGAATAATTATTGATATTTTTAAAATCCCACTTCTGTTATCACAATGTTTTATATATTGATTAATTTGATAAAAGCATAGAGTATGATAACAATGACTTACTTATTTAAAAAGCAATTTGAAATTTGAAAAAGCTCCTAAAGACGTGACATAAAGTCATTATATTTAAAAGGTTTTCCATAATTCAAACAGGTATAATCAGGGTTTTTATTCACTGATTTCTCCTGATAATTTTAAAAATAACTGTGTTCAAGAAACAAAAGTTGTTCAAATGTGCACAGGTACTTGTAGATTGTGTTACAGAATAAAATGAGGCCTCTGCATTGTTCATGGCTATCTTTCATAGCCAAGTCCACTGAATGTCATTTGCAGACCTGCCGAGTACATTTCTGATGTCCTTGTCAGACAATTCTGTTGGTCCCTCTTGATAACACATTCATACTCTAGAACTGAAGTATAAATAGGGCCCAGTAGCAGGAGAAACACACAGTATATTTTCTTTATAAACTATTGTATATATTTTACTCATACATTTTATAATAGTTTCTTCATCTCTGACTAATAATATTGAGTGTAAACTTAATAATGCTACATTGAAATAATTTTCTTTAGGTACATAAAAAATAATAATAATCTCTGTTAAGATAAATACTTACTAAATTACATTTACAAGATTCAGAGCATGGTTTCTCTAATGCCTTAATAAAACAAGTATATTTATTATAAGATTGCAATGTCAATATCACACGTGTAACTTTAACTGCACCTTGTCGTCAACTTATGTTCAAGGTCTCCTTGTGTATTTGATCCACCCAAGTTAATGGTTGCATTAGTTTTTTTTATAAATTTCACAACAGCAACAATGCACCATATTCATTGGTAGCTAGAATATATGTTCATATTATTCTGTAAAAAAAGATTTCCAGCATGTCTAAGTCATATGTTAGAAGCCGTCCACCCTCTATCATTGAGCATTGTTGTGATAGCCATGACTTTTATGGCATTTTATTTTCTTATTAAAGAATCCACTCAATACCCCTAATAGTCATGTCAAATAGTTGTGGTAAATTATATTAAAACACTTGTGCACGTATTTTAATTTTGTACACTTTTTTTTTCTCTCTTTTTTTACAATGAGTAAAGTAAAAAATACTTATAGCAATCCTTTATAGTGATATTTGTTTTATATGTTTATCTTTTTTCAAGTAGGCCTTTGTCAACCCATTTTTTTTTATTAAGCCCTATGTGAAAAATCTGTTGTTTTTCATTTTATTGTTGCATGAACCCTACTGAAATTCTTAATTTTTATTTAAAACTCAGGGTTTATTTAATAAAAAAAAACTGTTTCTTATTGATTGCACAATATATAGATTGTTTAGTAATTAGTCATGTATGTACTCTTACATATTTGTTTTATTTGGGGGGGGGGTGTACAAACATAAAGTTACCAAAAATGTTGTACTTCATAGTTTGTGTCAGAATATTTCCAACAGGATCTATATAAAAATTAAAATTTCATTAATTGTCATTAGACACAAGCCATTTCAGAACATATGGTTGTAGTTTTTTGTAATTCCAATTATGTGCAGTTAAGGGGTTTGAATAAATAAAAATTACCAATTAGATGTAATAAAAATGTGTTAAATAATTATTATTTTTTAAAGTTTTGTTAAAGAATTTAAAAAAAACCCATTTATATATGAATTAAAATTTAAAATTTTTTAAACTTAATAATTTAAGCAGTTTTATAATGTTATATAAACAGTACTTAATTGTTTCTTCCTATTCATTTTTAGGGTAAAAGCCTATTTTAGAATATTAAATACCAAGAAGAGGATTTACTTTGCAAATATATATGTTATAAAATATACTTTTATGTAGCCCTTTACAATTCCTGTAATTAATTTAAGTCATTCCGTACTGTTACAAGTTTTTGTATTAAGTTTTTTGGCATTAATATTTGTGTTTCCCATGTGACACTACATAATTGGTAGTCTTTAAAAAAGAAATTTCTAAAGCCATTATTGTCATTAATTTCAAATTACTCAATAATCTTAAACAGAATTGTATAATTTTTAACTACGTCAAAAAATCTCATTTGTATTTATTGGTTAGTTTTTTTTAATATTTTCTTTTAATTTTTTTTAAAGAAAAGCTATATTTGGATATGAACATTTTCTGGGAGTTCCAGAGTATATTGTACTTTTTAAATATTGGTGACAAAGTTTCAAAATTTTTGTGATACATTAATAATTAATTGATTTAAATGTTTATTCTACAGTTCTAAAAACACATGCTATCCACATATTATGAATTAAGTTGCCACCAAAAGTCCCGTTGCAGGATGGTGATGTCTACATTTTACAGTACCCAGCTATGTTGTAGTAAAAAAAATGTTGCAGCTCTGGTCTAAGATATGTTCTCTACCATTCCATACAAATCAAAGTTCCTTCATTCTTTTGTAACTTCCAATTCAGGGAATTAAATTCTTAAATATAATCTTGGCTGAGAAAAATCCACTTAGCATAAATCACAGACTTAAAAGGCTATTTACTTTTATATTGTTATACTTTTAAAGAAATATTTCCAATGCATGCTATCAAAATTAATGAAAAGGGGCCATTAAAAACAATGTGATTTCTTTCATTCATTTTCCAAAGATCAAAATAAACATTGTAATTATACCTATGTTTAGTACAAGTAAACTGTTATTATCATGACTGTGTTTTAAAAAAATTAATTTGTGTGTGTGTGTGTGTTTTTTTTTCTTCTATTTTACTATTGTAGGAAGGTAATCTCCAAATTTTAACAATATCTGGTTGTTTGTAACAAGCAGCTCAATTCCTGCTGTGGTTTAGCAATGCTTTTTTTGTATGTCTCATTTGCCACATTGATTAATTAACATCTGACATTATTTTTTTTAAAATCGTATATTATTATTGTAATTCATGTATACATTTTTATGTATAAAATTATACATTTTTAAAGATTTGAAATTACCCAAATGCTTTGTTTGTATTGAAAGTACACATACTCTTTTCAAAATTTGTGTTGTAATTGTTAATTTTGTAAGAAATTTATTTATTTCCTTAATTTTTATTTTCAGCAACTGAATTTTGAGTGATGTTTCAGTTTTAGGGTTGATATTTTTAATATGACAAAATGTAGTTTATAAATGTAGTTTATAAAGACAGATGGAAATACGTAAAAAAGAGTAGTATTATTATTATTATTTGTAAAAAAAAATTAACAATTGTATTCTTCTGCTGTTTGGAGTGTGTCAAGTAACATTTGCCATATGTATTTTTTCCCACTAAGTTTAGATTATTTTATTCACTTTTCTACTGTCATTTCTACCAATGGAATATACATTGTGTATTTTTAAGACATGAACTTCATCATCTTTTGAATAAATCGAACAGAAGAAGACAAAAACTTATTATGCAACACACACATAATAGTCTTGCTGTGCTTTCTGTAACTATTCATCCTCCCTGCTCTTAAAACTAAACATTGAATGTTGAATGTTAAATTGGTGATTTCATGGCGAAGGAGGTCAGTGTGTGAGTGCTTCCCAAAGGACTTAACAGGTTTTCATGTTAAGTATACCCCAATAGTCATTCATGTTATATTGATCACACTTTTGGCCAATCAGATACTGAACTCTTGGAGTGTTCAAATCAGAGTTGAAATTGGGGACAAATACCAATGACTACAATGACGTCAATAAATTTTAAATCATTGAATTTATTTGACTTTATATCCCTGCTATAAATTAACCAGAAATCAAGTGGTTAAATATATTGCCAAGCCTAACCATTTCCAATTTATCATCTTCCATGTCCTTATTTTCCACACTCTAGATGTGATTTTGATATAATTATCATTGGTTTTTGTGTTATAATTGATATACTCATGTTTTAACAACTGTTTGTTAGTACCATACAGTATCGAGGATTTTTGTACAGAAATAAATCACACACAATCAAGAGATTGGTTTTTAAAAAAAAACATTTTTTTGTATTGTCCAGATATTTTGTATGTGTGATTTGAGGATGACATATACAATTTGTATAGAAATGCAAGTTATATATACTGCACCTATTTATGTGACATATTTTCAGTTGTCAATTTAAAAGTAACAGATAAATGTGACAGTAAGTTGTAATCAACACTATAAATGTGTTGTTTTTTTGCTGAAACTCAATGGGTTGTTGTTTTCATACTTACTGGCTATGGATGAGCTTGGAATGCAATAACAGCTGTAAGTGTAAGATTATACTGGTAATCATTTTACAATTTTAAAACGTTAGGTCAGAAATATGTATATTTTCACATTAATTAAGGTAAGTTTTGAAAATGAGTAAAATTTCTTGTAATATAATTATTATTTTTTTAAGGTGGGTTTTTAAAAATTAAAACTTCAAGAACTCTACTTTACTTACTAATGTAGCATGAAATAGCATCAGAAATTTGCAAAAGGTAACAAAATCATTATTTTTAATTTTTACAAATGAAATAACCCATTAAAAAATAATGCTTATGCAGAGACAGCAGTGTAACATTCCTCGTCCCCATATACATTATTTTTATTATTAAGGAATCCATTTTTAATACAATTTTCTTGCATCTGGGTGTAGATTGGGTTGCCTGAACAAGCCAGGAAAACCCACACAATAACGAAATTTAAAATTTTAATTAAAATGCAAAACTAGACTAGAAGCATGGATAAGGTATGATACAATTATCTTTCATAAGAGGATCTGTAATGTATAAGATAAGTTGTTTATACTATGACCATTGCTATACATACCTTCACTGCTTGTTGTACAGAAATACCATACATGAAGTGAAGTTCATTCATCAATATAAATATTGTAATATGGTTGTCATAGCTTAATTTAACAGTTGATTTGTACAAAAAAAAACATATCAAAGATACAAATATGACATGGTAAATAAATGTGTGATCAAGTGTGGCTTTCCTTGTGTATTTTATTTTTTCCTATGAAGATAAATCAGGCCCTATGTTGTGTTAAAACTGATGACATGTCTTTGTCAATATTAAAAAGGTGTAATTTGAAAAATTAACTTTTTTTTGTGTGAATCATATGATTATTAGGAGATTGATAAAATAGTATCAGATTTTTCTGTAATCAATCTTTCAAATGAAATATCATTGTAGAGACTAAAAAAAATTTTGTATGAGAAATGCGCGACAGCTTTAGGAATGACAACAATGATTATTATATATTTTGTTTGCAAACTTACATGCTATTCTCTTGATATAACATGTTAAAAAAATACCACTTATTTAGGGCAAACCATGGGACCAAACAAACTTTTAGATATGAATAATATCACTCCACACGTTTTATGAGATCCTATGATTTTTAATGTATACCGATAAAGGAGCTATTTCTAGAAGTAAATGAACTAATTTTGAAGGCTCTGCTTTATTTCGCATTATTTGGCTTTAATTTGTCTGCCCATGATATAGACAATATTATGAGTGTGATGTAAGAGTGGTGGCCTTGTTGATCTTGGTATAAAATTCACACCAGTTTGTGTGATTCCTGCTTTGCTACTTTTCTTTAGACTAAACGGCTCAACTGATTTATTTCATTTATATCATACAATTTTCGTCTTTTAAGTTCGAGAATAATTTTTTTTAAATTAAAAATTGAAACGTCTGACTAGACTGGCTTATATTATAACTCATGATTGTTAGGCCTTCTCTCAAGCTATTTAGTTTTCCTTTCACTAAAAACACTACGTTACTGCCACTACTGCTGTTTGAGGTTTGGGTTGAGCGTGTGTGGTGTGGAGTTTCAAGTTGATTTTGTTTCACAACCTTCTTGTAACATGACATTGTGACTTGTCGGCAAAGGGTATTTTTAATGAATGTGAAATTATTGAAATAAACAATCCTTGTGGTTTTATGAGAAAAAACAAAGATTTAGTATATCTTATGTTAACTTATTACTAATTCTAGTTGTTCTTGACGTATCCGTGTCTCGACTCAAGAAAGATTATCGCGGACCTCTATCGTTTCACACCGTTGATGCGCAACGAACTTAGTCCAGCCACCACGTGGTTGAATCTGAAAACTGTGCTAATGAGCAATTGATTGAATTACATCTTTGAAGATGTCATTACAGTGGGTGCATTCACTGACACTAATTTTTCGGTGACTTGAAAATCACTATTGACTCAGTGGGTCCGATAAACCGCTGTTGGCTGGATGTGGCCCGAGTGGCGTAGTTTGTTGATCATTGCCAAAGCTTTACAATTTACACTTCACTAGCTATAACAGACGGCACAATTTTCGAACCAGTGAAGTCTATGAGATACATACATTTCATCGAGACCTTACGAAAATATTACTAAATAAAAATTCACTGACACTAATTTTTCTGTGACTTGAAAATCACTATTGCCTCCGTGGGTCCGATAAACCGTTGTTGGCTGGATGTGGCCCGAGTGGTGTAGTTTGTTGATCATTGCCAAAGCTTTACACTTCACTAGCACTAGCTATAACACAGTCGGCAAAACTTTCGAACCAGTGAAGTCTATGAGATAATTACACCATGGGGCGCGATGGTCTAAGTGGTAGCGCACTGGGCTATCAATCCGAGGCAGATCCCGAGTCGCGGGTTCGAGCTCAGGTACTGGCAAGGCCCCTGGGGCATTGTGCTGGCCACACATTCCCCTGCTCGTTAGTGGTGGCTAAAACTTGTGAACGCTACATCACTTACCCCATAGTCCGTCATGGACTGGAAAGGGGTTCATACTACATAGAAAATAATGAATAAATACATCTTATACATTAGGATGCTTTTTATGACATGTCCAGTGTTTAAATAATTTTGTTTTTGCTCATTAAAACATCGTTCTGAAAATGTCTACGCTGATATTATAAAATCATTAATTTTAATACCGCTGTAAAGACATCCGAATGCTAGAACCGAAGCGTGTTCCCCACCAAGGAAGAATGCTACTAGAGAATATAAGAGCTTTAAACAGATCGTGTCAAATATTGATTTAGGGGTTCGGGGCTTAGGTGATCGATGAAACTTCCCATTAATAGGGTCAATTCGTTATCAAAGTCCTCGTTAGAGCCCGAGTGCGGAGCAACTGTGGCTCTTAAGATACTGTCTCAACAGCTCTGTTGTTGTGACAAGGCCTATGAACTAGTGACTTTGTTTGGAAAGAAAACCATTGGAGATATTGTGAGGATACAATGAGATATTCACTGATTAGAGTTATTCACTGGGTAGAAGTTTCTTGTTAGTTATTTTTACACACACATACACACATAAAATATGCAATGAATACGCTTATCTCCATTTTCATGCCCCCCCCCCACCCCCATGAATTCCAATTAAAAAATACCCATCTGCAAGTCTTTTGTCGCACCCCTCTCCTTTTTATTTAATTTTAGCGTTTTCGGTTGGTGAGTGTTGAATCTAAAACGAAGTAATTATGGAAAGACTGTAAAAAAAAATCAGTACATTTGCAGCATTAACATTATAAAAAAAAATGCCAACGTTTCAACTACTTTTTGAAATAGCCATACTTCATGGTATACTTTTAAACGGATTAAATTACCCAGACTGTTCCAAGGAAGTTCGCAAAATTATCTGCTTTATTTTTAAAAAATAGTTTTGAATAACTCCTCTTAAAGACGCAACAGACCGTGATAAATAACTTCAGGCTTATCGAGATCGTCGTGAGAGTCTCTGTGACGACCCATTCTGGCATGAATTTCAAAACGAAAAATAAATAAACGTAAAAAATGATTTTTAAAAACCACGTTTTCATAAGGGGACTAAAAAAAAGAAGAACATAATGTAAAACTTTTAACTTCAAGTACTTTGATTTAATATGACTAAAAACGTTGTGTGGATGTTTGATATAATAGTTAAAGATTTATAATTTAGAAGGCAAAAGAGAGATCTATAAGTGAGATAATGATTGAACTGCATATTTTAAACCTCATAAGCACGCGCCCCACGTTTTTAGTCATATTAAATGTTGGCAATAAAGGGGTAAAAGAACGGGCACAAACAGACATTTTTAGAAATTAAAAAAAAATGTTTTCGCTGGGGCTTGAACCCAGGAGCTTCCCCGTATAAGGCGGACGTGATAATCAGTACACTACGAATCTCACGTTATTCTGTGAAGGTACAATGAAAGTGAACGCAAGACCATTGTTGGTCTCGAAACATTGGTCGACCCCAGCGAGGGTCATTCGTCATGCTCGTTTACACATACTTGCTTGGTGGTGTCCCGCATGATTGGGCGACGTAGATAATTATATATATATATATATATAGATTCTTTTTGTTTACACCAAGGTATTGCAATGAACCAAAATATAATGTATTTTAAAAATGTTAATAATTAATAAACGGCCCAAGTAATTAAAGAAATCATTTATCATATACATATTATATGCATAAATCATATGTAGGATAAAAAGATGATAGTAAATTATGAACTTTGTTCCAAAGAGAACAACTTATTTTTACTAATAAAATTGTAAGAGCTATTGTTTTTAGTTCTTGTAATAATTTCCTATCTGAAAGAATGAAATGCGAATTTTAGCTGGCAAAATATTTCAGTTTAATGCCAGGTATTCTGATGGTAAAAATAATGAAAAACACAGAGACTTTGGTGGAGCGGATTGGTCAGGATTAGTAACACACACACAAAGAGTGCCAATAATATTATTCTTATAAATTAACTAAACAATTTACTTCAGAATTTTAAAAAATAATGTATCACTGGCAAGTTGAGCATCAAACTTTGGGAAAATTAATGAACTTTACACAAACAATGTTTGTAAGTTCCTTAAATAAACATTTAAAACTCTTATAAGAATGCAGGACTAAACACAAAGCATGCATAAGTAGAGGATGCAATATTCTACTGTATAAGTATAGAAGGAATGTCTGCAACAGATAAGATAAAGATAAGATAAGATAGAGCCCTATGGCGGATTAAGGGGGGGGCCTGAACGGGCTAAAGCCAGGGGCCCCCGATGATTTTGGGCCCCCAAACTTAGCATATTTTTATAATAAATGTGGACAAATGTATACAAGAATTGCTGAAAATATGATAAATTAATAAAATCTCATCTATTAAAATGATCTCTTTTCCCACACGATAGTCTTAGCAGTCAAAAAACCTGATTTGATAGGATCAATAACAGAAATTATTAAAGAATATTATATATATATTTTAAATTGTCAACTGCAAATGAGCTCTCGTGGCCGAATGTGAAGTACTAAGGTTTATGGTGCAAGCGGTGGTGGGTTCGATCCCCGGGTGGGGTATGAATTTTTTTTCATGTGTTTTTTTAATTTTATAAATTGTCTTTTACACTCAATTTTAGGATACCGGCAAAAAGTTATTTCTTCGAATTCGGTTTTTATCATGAATAATCATTTTGGATGAATATTTACAAGTTAAAGTCTTATATTAGCTGCTAGCAATCATTTTATCTAAATGTACACTGGCTGGATAGGGCCCCAGTTTGAATTGCAGCCAGGGGCCCCGTGCAGTCTTAATCCGCCCATGCCTGAGTCCTATATAAATAGCTTTCTCGGCGATTCATTGAAGCAAACCGATTTATCGTTGATTCAAAGTCAACGTTCTAAGCTTGATCACGTTCAATTGAAATTAATGCCAATCCAGACAGACGTTCGTTTGTCACTGTTCAGCGCAAATAATTTTTGATTAGGGGCCGTCCATAAATGACGTCACGCGATTTTTTCCGATTTTTGACCCCCTCCCCCCCCCTCGTCACGCGACGTCACAAAAACTTAGACCCCCCCTCTAAAAATACGTCACAAATCTTTGACAAAAAAAAATATTTTTTTTTAAATAAAATAAAATAACAAAGAAACAAAAAAACAACAACAAAACAACAAAAAAACTTTATTTTCTATTTGAAAATAAGTATATTTCAAATAACTTTTATTGTCATTTAAGTATTTATTATTTATTTAGTGAAGATCTAAAATGTAATATCGTAACCCGCGTGAATCATTTTTAAAAATCGTTTAACCTGCCTTCAGAAAACGAACTGTGTTGACATCCTTAGCTTATATTTTATTTTAATGAATACAAATTAAACATTGACTATTGATCATCACGGTTAACGTCTTTGTTTAGAAAAAAAAATATATAAAAATAACATTTTTAAAATGTATTTTTTTAAAATCCCTCAATTGACTGACGGGCATCCCGTAAGACAGAGGTCGGCGAACAGGGGTAAATAACCTGAACTGGGGTCAAAAAGTGAATTCTTGGGGGTAATGCAGACTCATTTGGTACATATAACATCCGCTACAATCCACTAGATATATTAAAATACGTCATGTGTACGTGTACGCTTGGAACATATGCCCATTATTAAACAGGTTCCTTCCAGAAAATACATTTTTAAAAATTAGACAACTATGTAGATTTCTTACCTACGCATTATATGAAGACATCTAAATCTACTCTACTTTCATTTATATTGACACGAGTGACAATCTTAATCCACATGACTTGTCTTTATCACACATCATTTCTGTGATATTTAAAATTAATGCCTTAAAAACTGAACTAAGAAGAAAAGTTGTTTTGTTCTCCTCTCGAATTGCAATGTCAAGAGTTTGATGCATTCAATAAAGTTAATGAATACTTGACTAATTTTAAATGGGCTCATTTACCATTATATCTAGAACAGTGCTTCTCATACTTTTTAGTATTGCGGACCAGCAGGAATTTTTTCCATTGTACCAGGGACCGGTGCACTATTTTCCCTGCACTGACAATTTTTTCTGTCCTTTTTTTTGAGAACATCTGCGGAACTGCAGCGGATGGCCCACGGACTGGCATCGGTCCGCAGACCACCACTATGAGAAGCACTGATCTGGAAGACTAGAATGGCCAGGGGCGTTTTATCAAAAACCATCGAACATTTATATCAAACGTAAAACGTTTTTAATTCTATCAAATAGATTCCCCTCCCTCCCCTTTTAAAGAAAAAGGATATTCCTTGTCATTTTGACTGAAAATATCTACACATAATCCTATTCAAATCATTTTTAGACACTTGTCATGTTTGTAAAACTCACCAGTAGCATTTTCGGGGGGGTGGTGGTGGAGGGGTGGGGGTGCTAAAGACGCTCCCCCAAATCCCTGAGTCACGTGAGCAGGACCTAGAGTCTGTTAACGCATACATAAACTTGTATATTTTGTGGTAACGGGCATGAGAGAACCAAACGGAGCTGCGGTTAGATCAGAAATGCTTTGATGTCAACATCAAACGACGCAGTGTAACAATTTCATATGTTATCTTGTGGATTCTCAAACTTAAGGATTTTAATTAGATTTAATTTTCGTGTCTTGATAGCATACGCCAACCAGCGTCTGATGGCCTACCGACCAGCACATTGAGAAGCACTGATTTTTTTTTAAAAACGAGAAAAAAGTCATTAAATAAATTGTAAGTGACCAAATATTTCAGTGGAAGTTTTATTTAAAGTTACCGCTTTGATGTGACGTCACATTTCTTCAACCCCCCTCCCTCCCCCTCGTCACGCAACGTCACAAAAGTGTGACCACCCTCCCCCCCCCCTTAGGTGCGTGACGTCATTTATGGACGGCCCCTTAGTTTCAATCTACTGAAACTTCTTTCAGCAGTAGCACTGCTAACAGGAAGAGTCAAGTAAATTTTATAGAGTATTGACGATTTAAGGAGACCTGATGCAATTTGTTTGTCAGTCAAGAATTGCTGAACCTTTTTACCACGTTTTTATTAACTTGCTTTCGTTCCTGAGTGTCTGTCCTCAATATTTCAAATCTGCAAACGTAAAATTAAACCAATTTTAATGGTCCTAGAGATCTCAAAATTTTACCACAGATAGATCTTGGATGACAATGCATTGTATCAAAATTTCAGATCGATCGAATGTACCGTTATTAAATTATTGAAAATTTTAGTTTATCTATATATAAGCCTATGTATTATGCGTCTGCCCTTGTTTACATTACAATCACGTGCCGAGTCACACCAACCCCGACCACAAAAACCATGTTTAACATCATGGGGAGATCATTCATTTCCATTTAAATGAAGAAAATAAATTTTAAAAATTTTAAATAAGCACTATGATGTGATAGGACTAAAAACTTTTGCGGGCGCTTTTTAGGCGTTTGGCTAAAATGATTAAGGTTTACAAATGACGAGTAAGAAAATTGAGTGAATTGAATTAGTTACGCCTGAGAAGCGCCCGTCCCACGTTTTTAGTCATATTACATTATAGTACTTATTTTAAAATTTTATTTACTTCTTTTTAGTCAGCTTATAAAAACGTGGTTTTTCAAAATCTTTTTTTTTACTTCTATTTATTAAGTTGTAGTTCACTAGGTAATGACCGATACATTTCTGCATAAAAATCTTTGAATGTATCATATTCTACAATTTCTTCTTCAAGGTTTGTGTCCTGTTTGTAAATTTTGCATAAACTTTGAAAAGAATCTGTATTTTCTTCTGACATTTGTGATGGATCAATACAATAGAAATAAGTAACTGTGCCCAAAAAGTCATTAAATCGATCATCTATTTGTGTAAAAAGTGTATCCATGATAGTGAAGTATGTTTCAGATTTAAAGCGTGTGGTTGGATCATTAGTCATTTTCTCTCTGCTAAGTTCGCCTGCCATGCTTTTCTTTTTTGCAATTCACTTTTCTTTAAATTCTGTTTTAACATCTAGTTTGGAACCATTTTTGTTAATAAATGATTTGACATCTACATTCAGAATTTCAAAAGCTTCATCGCTTCTCATTTCAACAAACTTATTTCTTTCAACAATCGATCAATTGTTTTGCAAAGGCGTTGAAAGTAGTTTGATAACACGAAGATAACTTTTGTACAAATAGCATCAGAAAAACAAATAATTATTTTGTTATTAAAACAGATAGTCCCATAGCTTCTGCTCTGACACTTCCTTTATATTCTGATTCCTCTGAATCAAGTGTGGCTAGAATAGCAGACAATGATCCAACAACTGCACGAACAGCATGCTTACAGCTTGCACATCTTGTATCAGAAAGTCGTGTTTTAGAGTATCTACTGTTGATTCATTCTGAGATTTCTGGTGTTCTTTAAGAGTATGTAGACGTGGTAAACTAGACGTAAGGATTGCATACAACCTTTTAAATCTGTGCCAAAAAAACCCAACTGTACATCACTGCTTACAGACTTTGCTTCGATAGTAACCAAATTCAAAACATGGGCACAACAATGAACATAGATGGCATTGAGTGAAAATTTCTTTATCTGAGTTTGAAGGCCACTCTTAATTCCAGACATCACAGATGCGTCATCGTATGCCTGTCCTCGACAGAGTGCGAAATCAATGTTTCGCTTTTTTTTAGTTCCGTTAAATATTTCTTAGCAAATGCGTCAGCATTTTTTATTTTTATTTATTTTTTAATTAATTTTTTAAAGTCTCATAAACGGTGGTCGAAGGGGGTCCTAGTGTTTCCATTAGAGCCTACTAGGGGCGGTGCTTGGTAGACCTTGGTGGACGCCCCATCTCCCTTCCGGGTCAGCGGAGGACTTTCTTAGCCTTAGTCATTCCATTTTTATTGTGGCTTTAACATGGGCTAGATCCCACGCCCCTCACCTTGTGAGGCGAGCGCACTATCCGCTATCCAGCCGCTGGTTACCAAAGTATAAAAGCCTATAAATCTGTCCACAACATGTCCTGATTTTAAAAAAAAGTTAACGTAGAGAAACTGACATCTGATCAATTCTAGATATATCAATGGTTGAATCAATAATTAAAGAAAAGAATTGTGCAGAAATAACTTCATTATCAATTGTCACCGATAATTCAGATGGGAGTGATTGATTTAAACCAGATATTACCGTTTATCATTTGAAATACGATATTTAGCAAGCAGTTTGATGTTGATTAGAAGTTTCGTGTTTAGCAATCTTTTTTTCTGCTCTTGTGACACCTTTTTAGTGTTCATCGAGGGCGTCTTTAGGGGGCGCAATTTTAGACCCAACAGGGGCGTGGGGTGGGGGCAAGCCGCCCCCCTGCCCTATAGCTAAATCCGCCACTGGGGAGGGGTCTAAGAAAGTGTGACACTTTGTGACAGGGGGGAGGGGGTCAGGCTATGTGTGATGTCACACATTTATTATTTTTAGTATTTTTTTCCTAATTTATTTATATTTTTTAGTAGAATTTAAATAGCTTTAAAAATAATTTGCAAAATCTTTTTGAAACATTAGAATTAGTTTTATGTCAAAATAGCATTGAAATGCGTATATCCTGAATGTGTTGTTCAGAAATCTGAATTGGATACAGCAGGACTGATATCGAAGGATCAGGAATGGTTTGACAATCATGTTCGCACCAGCCAATATTTCACTCAAATTGTTATTTAATATCAGGACATGAAATGTTGCGACAAAGCACGAAGCTCATATTTTAACGTTGTACCTTAAAGATTCTTCCCTCTTCAAATCCCAATCAACCAAACAAATGATGGACTCAAAGCTTAAGAAAGAGCAGATGCCGATTCTCATAAATTTCCTTCCTTGTTTTTAGCACAAACTCTCAAATTTGATGAAATTATGCCAAGATCAACAGGAGCTTTCAAAGTACAACCATATGATTACCAGCTTATTTGATCGAATTTGCAAAGTATGTCACTCATATTTTGCCTCACAAACAATGTTGAAGAAACATACAGGACAACACAGAGCTCGGGCTCAGGAGAATGTGCCCACCCAAACTGTTCAAGAATCAACTCAGACAAAAGGCACCTGTCCTTTGAGAATCACTTCTAGAAGTCAAAGAGAACCCATGGCAGTTATTGCCAGAGGAGAAAATGCTCATACAGAGGCTGTTGAGTGGCTAGATGAGGACGAGTTGATCTGTCTGCAATTATCCCTCCAGGAAACGATGATTGTGAAAGATTGATGTCAGTCGTAACTATGGATGAACACAGATGATGTCCAGTGAATATTTTTGAATGAAATATAATTCATTGGACCATAATAAACAGATTAAATATAGCACAAGAGTTGGTCACATAATTTGTCAATCTAGTCTTTTTTTTAGTCAAATTGTTTTGTTTCCTTTTTATTATGTAATTTTAAAAAATCCGGCTCCAGCTTCGGCTCCGGCAGGATTTCACTTCATAAATCTGGCTGGCCGGTAGATCCCTAATTTATATATATATTCATAATCATAATGGCCCCGGAAAATCCGGAATCCGGCCATTTTAACACATCTGATTCCGGCTACAGCCGGATTTCACTTCATAAATCCGGCCCACTTCAGCTCCAGCCGGATTTCAAAATTTTGAATCCGGTACATCCCTACTTTTAAGTGGAAATTTTATATTTTAATACAATTTAATAGTGAAGTGTATTTTAAGTATTAAATTCAATATTTTAATTAGGTGTTAATTAAAAAAAATTTGGAAAGTGTGACGTACTTTAGGGGGGGGGGATCCTCGAGATTTGTGACAGGGGGGGAGGGGGGGGTCAAAAATGGTCAAAAATAGCGTGACGTACTTTATGGACGGCCCCTTAATAAAAACGTGGTAATTATGTGTATATTAGATTAACTGCTCTTCAACCCGTGGACTCAAATATTTACTAATGAATAAATAAGGTAAAGCCATTTACGATGGCATGGAAAAGAATACATTGGGAAAATAAATAGAAAACTCTTTGATCTATAATGTATAAATTATGTATCAATATTTTGAATCACGTTACGCCCATTCGCCCAGGACAATTGGGTTTCGGTCCATAAAAATGGCGTCAAAACGACACGGGACAAATGGGCGCCAATCACCAACAATAGTACAATTCTATCTCTAAAAATTAGTCTCCAGACAAAAGGGCCCCAGACAGCCGAACGATCTACACCAGGGGTCGGCGAACGTTTTTGCCCATTACCCCAAAATATAAACGTTTATTTTGACGTTACCCCCCGAAGGTGCAAGTCCTGCCCACACAACATGGGGTTTGGGGGAGCGTTTTACGAAAATTAATCTAGTAAGTTTTAGAAGCCTGAAAAGTGTCTAAAAGAGCGATTGTAAAGGATTATACGAATATATTTTAACTCAAAGCCACACGGAGGAATCATATTTCATGAGGAATTTATTTGATACAATTATAAAGTTTTACAGTCGAATATAATGGTTAACTGTTAAAGGCTTAACGGCACTGGCCATTCTATTATAATGATGAATCGGACACGATGCGGTGAATTAGGATCAACACAAAGTTACTTCAATAATTACATCTAAATTGGTGCCTTGGATGTCAGGAAAAGTTGGTTACTATCTTCAGGGTCCAATCAATTTATGTTCATTAGTAGTAGAAATTCCTTGTTCGCAAAACTACGTTGTTGCAAAAGGCAAAAACTAAAAACGTTTTGAAGGCCTCCTCAATGTTGAAAGCCTAGACTGTTATAGACACTGAATGGAGGCGGTTGATGTAAAATTTATTTATGTGTCCAGTA
The DNA here is from genome assembly GCA_944989445.1 of Ampullaceana balthica. Taxonomy (NCBI): domain Eukaryota; kingdom Metazoa; phylum Mollusca; class Gastropoda; family Lymnaeidae; genus Ampullaceana; species Ampullaceana balthica. Next base: position 260,166 of record CALYLW010000200.1, read on the forward strand.
AAGGTTATTTCCTATCTAAAAATAAAATAAAAAAATATATGAACAAGCTAATGTTTTGAAAAGGTTTCTGGAAGATTTCGTGTCACAAAACTGTTAGAGGTAAGCAATCTTCCATTGCGGGGCTGCGAGGCCGCGCAGATATCTCAACGACCCTCCAGCAGTTTAGAATTGCCGCGCAGCAATTTTTTATAATGGTAATATAATATCTGTTTGTAGGCTGAAAAATTTTGCAAAAAAAAATGGTTGCTGTGCAACTTTGCACACGAGTTTGTTATTTTGCACACTGGCCAACGAATCTTACAGGGCACATTGGAGGTGACAATTAAAATGTGTAATAATTTGAGACAGATATACATAACTTTGGGGCCCATTCATCGAGCGCTCTAATACAACCCTCAGAAAGACATAAGGATAAAACACATTTATCTTATTCTGTATGCAAAGAACAAACACATACAAATTCTCCTTCTTCCCGTCTGGAATTCGGATGTGGAATGAATTCCCTGAACCCAACAGGAAGACCAACACTCTATTAACATTTAAAACTCTTATAATTATAAAAATGTAAGACCAGACAGTGAGAAGCCTAGGACGCAATATTCTTCTGTATATGAATAGCGTTGTAACAGATGAGGTAAGATAAGAAAACAGGGCTATTTTATCGGGCTCTAATTATCGAGGGCCCTTTTTTGCGGGGCAACTAGACGGTGCCATTTTGTTGTCGGTTCTAACATGGGCCAGTCATGAAACTACTCGAGGGTTTCTTAGTCGAAATAACACGGTCGCTTAATATCTAAAAGAAAGAAACCATAATAAACATTTGTTCGGCTGATTTTAGAATAAGCCTCTGGGGTCTGACATCGTTTTTTAATTTACATGCAAACTATTTTTATGAATAATTTCCTCTGTTCTGGAACACAAACAAACACACATACGCACGCGCGCACGCACTCTTACAAGCCGGCTCCGACAAAAGAACCCTGTTATCTGTTGACTTAACAGGGCCCGCGACAAATGTCACACTGACATCTTTTATAAGATCGAAGCCAACGTTAAAAAACGGGTTGCTGATTGTGTCCTCCCATAAAAAAGGTCATGCCTGGGTGAACAGCGCCAATGTCATTGTAGTGGGTGAAGGGCCGTCACAGCAGGTGCTTCAGTATAGTATGAATAGTTAGCTGAGCCGAGTTAATGTCACAAGCAATCCATTTCCTTAAACACCCTCCACTCTTTGTGAATTTTTCGGAGCTTAGGGCGGAGCTGAGAATCGTTTTCCGGAGCGGAGTTCTTCCAAAAAAATACTTACGTCTACATCAAACCCCTGTGGAATGAGCTAAATGATTTCCAATTCACATTTTATTCATTAAAAAATAAACTCTAAATATAATTCCATGAAATATTTCAAGCACTTTTACTCTGTCTAGCAGCTTAACCAGATCGTTGAAACATACACACAAATCAAAGAATATTAAATTTACTAGAGCTGTGTAATATTACAGACGTAATTAAAGATAATATTGATTCAGATACATTAGTATATTAGGTACATTCATAAGTCTTCACGGTTGAATTCTATATGTATTACATTACAGACGCTCCTTCTTTGCGGTGGATTCTGGCATCCTACGTTCTTATAAGAACGCTCAGACCATGCTTTTCTGTTTACACTGTTGGCAAGTGACGCAGCGTTCACAGGCCACGGCTATGAGGGGATTATGTGGCACAATGCCCAGCCGCCTTTGTTTCCCTAACCAGTGTCAGGTACCCATTCGGATTTGGCTGGAGACACCATTGGGCCCGGGAACAAATCTCTGCCTGCACAGAGATTCGAACCCGTGACTCTTTAAATTGTACGCCAGCCGAGCGCGCGCGCCGCTCATCTATCGTCGATCAATCATACTGATGAAGAATTTCTATCACAGACAATTCAAAACAAACCAGAAAGTAGACAATGACATCTCATTCATAAAATGTTGTAGTGTGTGTGTTCGTCCGTCGAGTCGACCAGGACCACTCTAGTCATCCGAGAATTGCTGGGACTGGTTCTGTCTATGCGTGCGCAGATGGCTGACGAGGCCGATCCTGTCACGGAAGGTTCGGGAACAGAGGGGGCATGGGACGAGTGGGACGTCTCCAGGAGGGTTGACAGCACGGGCTTTTCGGGCTTGCCTCTTGTTATCTGAGGCGATGATCCTGTTTGCCTCACATGTCTTGGCACCTTCGTGGATGGATGAGCGCCAGGTGGACCGGTCCATTGCAGCTCGTTCCCACGTGTCTGGGTTGATGGCAAACGCTTTCAGCGAGGCTTTCAGGGTGTATTTGATGCGTTTCTTTTGCCCACCGTGAGACCGCTGGCCATGCTGGAGCTCGCCCCAGAAGAGTCTCTTTGGCAGTCTCGTCTGGCATTCGGACATCGTTTACTGTCCAGCGAAGCTGAGACTTCATCAGGAGGGTGAAGATGCTGGGGAGACCTGCTTTGGTCAGTACCACTGTGTCTGGAATTTTGCCCTGCCACTTTATGCCGAGGATCTTCCTGAGGGTTGTTGTGTGAAAGTGGTTCAGCTTTCTAGCATGGCGCTGATACACAGTCCATGTTTCACAAGCATATAGTAGTGTGGGGAGCACCACTGCCCTGTACACTTTCAGCTTGGTCCTGATGGTAATGCCTCTTCTGTTCCAGACATTTGGGTACAACCTGCCAAAAGTGGAGCTGGCTCTGGCAATTCTGACGTTCACTTCGTCATCGACGGTGACATACTGAGACAGTGTGCTGCCTAGGTGTGTGAACCGGTGCGCTGTGTTGATTCTCTGGCCGTTGACAGTGATGTTGGGCTCAACGTAGGTTGTAGGGCTTTCCAGGCGCGGGTTGATGGAGGACTTCATTCTTGGTGTTGATCGTCAGACCGAAGTTTGTGCAGGCGCTGGAGAACAGGTTAACGCTGCGTTTCACGTCGGCTTCTGAGACTGTGTTAAGGGCACAGTCATCCCAAACAACATGTAACATAAAATGTTACAAGTGGAGATGACCACCAAATGTAACCTTAGTGTTTGTTTAATCATTTTAAAAAAAAATGTCTTCTGTTAAGATTTTCTTTCGGACAAATCCAGTCACAAGTGTTTCAAGTAATCATGACCAACCTTTGACGGAGGAAAATTAAAGAATAAGGGTAAAGTTTCATGTTGTGCGTAATTTGACGTTATCTGTCAGCAAACATTGTTTAAAACGAAATGTAGGAAAGAATTTTGAAACGTTCTTTAAATGTATTTAACTTTAAAAAAAAATTCATTGCAAGGAAAAGTGGGAAAATGCCATCATTTACAAGAAATAAAAAAAAATCTCATTCACACATTATATCTCCTCCACATGTTATGCCTCCTCCCCAAATTATATTTCATCATCCACAGATTAATTTACATTCCCTAACATTCTTAAAGGCTGTAGATCATCGGCAAAGGCTCAGTAACTGGAAGGATCTGATCAAGACTTACCTAACAAAAAAAAATCATTAATTTTGGCTTAACTTGAAAAAAAAGAGATAAATTATTTTATTGAAGCTTTATTAGCTATAAATAATGATTGAACCTTCCCCCATTTGAGCACAAATCTGTAAATTATAATAGGTGATGGTAATAAACTTCACACAGCAGGAATGAGGCAGAGGTTTAGCTAGGATACTTTGCACGCTCCCCCTCCCCGTTTAATTAGTATCTTACACTTGGTCACTTATTATAATGTGACAAAAGTACCTCCTTCCCCCATTTTTAAAATTCGAAGTCACTGGAATGACATTCTAGTGGAGCAGTATTTCAAATAACTTCTCATAGCTAAAGGAATAATTTGGGATACAAAATGGGCAAAAATCTTTGGAATTTAAAATTTAAAGGGTAAAGAATGATACACTGGCTAGTCTTAGATCATTTTGTGCTATAGACAAGTAAAAAAATTGCAGCTCCATACAGCAATTCTTTCTCATCAATTTCAATCTGTTATCTATTATTTGGTTTAATATATAAGTTCAACCTTGAAAAAATGTGTATTTGAAATCACAGAGAAGTCAAAGAAAAAAAAAGTTGAAGATGACATATTGATATTTAATAATTTAGTTTATTTATAACAAGTGCATGAAGGCCATTTGTAAATTAGCATATTTATACAAGCAGAGAGAATCAGTGATTTTGAGTTTTTAATATAAAATAGCAGAATTTCCATAATACATGTATTTTTCAAAAATTGATAGAAACGTTTGTAGATGAGTTACTAGTGACTTTAATTGATGTAAAAAATATAACATTTTTTGGCTGTGCATTCCAGAATTATTATAGAGTAATTTGTCATAATTGCAAAATTATGATTATGTATTACTCTGCGTTTGACTTTGTACTCAAAAGTTAATTAATCTGATTCTGAAATGTAAAAAAAAATTATTGGTTGTGAATTTCTACTGATTTTTTAATTTGGCCTTAAATGTTGGATCGAAATCAGCATTGATTAAAAACAAAGTTGCTATTACACTAGGTGAGTATAAACAATTCAACTGCCCTCTTAGACTCAAGAGGTAAATTTGGAAACCCATGAACTCAAACCAGAGCTGTTTTGATCCTTTCAAGTACTCGGTTCAATGTATAATGTGTTCAATAGTGATAATAAATACAGACTTGAAAATGAAAGAAGATGCCGACATCTTTTAATGGAACTCGCTGACGTGTTGAAAAATTTTTTTTTGTGGTGCCTCATTATGTGAGCAGTACTGCTATTTCAGTGGAGTCATTGACATATTCATTAATTTAAGAGAAGCTTTTTTGCAGGTTTTCCTTAAAATCTAAAAAGATTTAATACCTTTAGATGGATAACATTTTTACAAAGTAAAAATAGTTTGAACCACAAATAGGAATAATATATACATTTTATTATTTCCATAATTTCTATTTTTCTGAAGAATAACAAAATTATACCATAGGCCTATAGCTAATACAGGCACTAAACAATGGTCATGTTCTTATAAATTCACAAAGAATTTTCATAATGATTTTTAAAAAATATATGTAATATTTTCAATGCAAAAAAAATCCAAGACGTTTATATGGCCAACTTGAGAATGGCAGAAAATGCTATAAACAATGCTTTTAAAGTCATGCTGAAAGCAAAATAAAAACATTCTGGTTCTGAATAATTTCCGACACTGCAAAGGATAGAGCCCCATGACTTATTCTTTAAGCTCCATTTATCTTTACCAATGAGTATTTTTTATCCTTGTACTGTTATTTTTACCCTTATACTGTACTGTAAGTATGGCCAACAGTAACAGCCATTATGTGCCATTGCACTCTATTTTTGAAAACATTCATTTATTACTTTATGTGAGACAATGTATTTAGCTGACTTTTAAATGGAATTAAATTACTAGGAGGAGTAGCATGATTTGGAGTCACATTTAGGGATTACACTCTAGAAATAAGCATTGGTTAATATTTTTTAAGACTTATACCACACATTAGTGATTCCTCTTGGACCTAGACTAATTTAGGGACTAAACATTGCATATTTTCAAGATATAACTAAACACTGTTCCCTCTGCAATGAACAACAAGATATGATTGGACATCATTTACGCAGTGTGAATGAATAGCGTATTACTGTGCATTTTATTTGAATATGATCAGAAGGAAATTATACAATACATTCACTCCCTTAAACATTCTGAGTCCTTTAATAAACCTGTTTAAATTAATTTTTTTTTAGTACAAATAATTCATAATATCACTATTTAAATAATCAGCTAAAGTAAAATAAAAGTTAAGAGATAACAAATTACACTGTAATACTCAATGTGACAAAAATAATAAAGATACCAGAAAAAATTTATTGTAAAAAAAAATACACAGCTGCAAATTTGCTAGAAAATATGTTACTAAAATCTTTGGTTTGCATATGCAAAACTACTGATGAACTGATTTGAACTAAAACTATAAGATATTTTTATTTTCAAAAGAAATTTTAATATTTATTGAATGTTGGTAAATAAATTTTTAAATATAAATAACTTATTTCATTGCAATTATTGAAGGCAATTAAATATATGATCTATTTGGGGGAAAAACCCACACCATTCCTTGAATAAGGACACATCAAGAAGATTGAAACTTAACTTCCCTATTAGCAGACTCTGTTGCTGACAATTTATATCATTTTCTCTTTTCTTCTTTTTGTTAATGTTTATTTCCCCCCTCACCCTTTAAAAAATAATTTAAAAAATAAAATAAATTAAATATTCATCTTCTAACAATACCATGGCATAAGTAGACCATTATTAAACATCCAGCCTAAACGTCCAATACACTTTCACTGTAACTGTCTGATGTACAAAAAAGGAATGACAAAATGGTTATACATTGACCACTTAACTGATCAACCTAATCTGGTCACTGCTCCCTTAAATTAGATGATGAAATGAGAGTTAACATTTAGAAACAAGTACAAAGCAAAATTGCTTTTATTACATTGACTCTCAATAACATAAACATTCTTAATTGCAATTGGTGTTTTCTTAACACATTACTAAAGAAAAAATTTTGCTAATCAACATTACCCCCAAAATCATAGGGTTCCCACAAAGGATTCTTAAATCAGTTAGGTGATCATCCATTGTTTTTTTTAGTGTTACAAGAAATGTATCATTTCCAAACAATGTTTATCCACTTTAAAATATGGAGAAACTAGACATGTAATTAAATAAAATAATAAACAACCTATTGCATAGAGAGGAAATGGGATGCAATGCTGCAGATCCAAACCCACCAACAAGCCAGCACCAAACCTTAATATTTGTTCTATCAGTGGCAAGATGTCAATGATATCAACTACAATTAATATATCACTAAAGCATCTCAGAAAAGATTCAAAGTTATATGGCAGATCAAACGTGTTGACATTACTTTGAACAAACATTACAATTGTATAAAAATGTATGTGTGCAGAAACTAAGGGTAACAGTAAGAAGAAATGGAAAAAAAAATTTGAGTTAAAAAAATACTAATGGTAAATTGTTTTATTTTCTTTAACAGAGTAAAAATGAATGGCCTTTGTACAAGTAATAGAACAAAATAATGCGAAAATGACAAATTCATTATGAATCATTAATGACATCAGATTCCCAGTAACCAGTTCAACTGTAATACTTTTATAAAAACAATCTAATAACTCTACACAAAGCTAGTAAAAGTAGAATAGAAAAACAATATTTTTAGCTATATGGGTGTGTGGGGAAGCTCTGAAAACTTGGGCCCCCTTCCAAAACAATTTGAGAAGCATTGCACTAGATAACAATAAGTGTTGTTAAACTGTGAAAAACTGGACATGAAACCACACTTAAATAATAATAAATGAGATCTAAGTAAAAATAATAATCTTTTTACTCTCAGGTTACATAAATAAAAACTTGAACTTTTTAATTGAACTTTTTTGGTTGATACTGGAGACTGTATTATTATTATTATTTTTAAAAGACTAGAAATGTTGATTTCTATGAATTTATGTAACATACATGTACTGTATATATATATATATATATATATATATATATATATATATATATATATATATATATATATATATATATATATATATATATATATACTAGCGTATCACCCGTCAAAAATGACGGAAGTTTTCAGCTGAAATCTATTTATTTTATAAAAAATGCACTTTTTTTAGGGCGCCTAAGGCGCCGACCTTTTTCAAAAGCCCAACTAACTTGTCCTTGTTTGATAAATACGAAATATTAAACTTTCTGAAATGTACACAAAGTATTTTATAATAGGGGTTGCAGAGCGCCTACGGCGCCCCCTTTGTTTTTTGATTTTATAATTAACCATCATCTAATTATCTTTTTACAATGTTGCCTTTTCCTAAATTAAAATATGAGCGAAAATAATGACGTCATATAATAAATTTTTTACAGCGCATATTTAATTTGCACACCTTTTGATGCATTGGTGCAGTAATTTGGTTTTCCCTGCTTTCTAAAATTAGTAGCGTCAGGACTGACTGACAGACACTACTGACTTGCGTGAAAATTGCAAATTATATAGTTTTATGAGTTTCTCTGAATATTTGCGACAACTGATGAAAAGATTTTTATAAAACAATTTTTCAACAGATTAAAATTTTCTTGACATCAATTCAGTTCACTTTTGAGATTTGGGTTTCAGTCCAATCTTGCACACAGATATGATAATTTTTTGTTACAAAAAATTCTCATCGATCTCATTCTAAGTCATCGGTATGTGACCTTGATTCCTGCAAATATAGTTTTAGAAAATAGCATATTTATCTATCACCATGTAAGAACTATTCAAGTTCAAGCTAATGTGGTATTCAATGTCATTAAGCCCACCATCCCCATGTCTTTTACTTCTTTCATGCCATGCATATTTTATTTTTTGCTTGTTGGTTGAGTGTGTGGGGAACAAGTGGTTCTGTGATATAATTCTGGTATAAATTATTAAAAAAAATTAATTAAAAAAAGAATCAATGTGACTGTAAAGTTAAAAATATTGGACAATTTAAAATACTGAGAGAAATAATACAATTATAGTCACAAAAAAAGTAATTCAAATACCCTTTTTTAGTGGTAAAAAAGATTAAAATATTGATTTAAGTATTTTCTAAAACTTAAGAGCCTAGGATTTATTTTTCGTCATCGAATATTTTAAATGTGAAATGTAGGAGAGCAATATTGTCTTTTTAACTTTTCTGCAATCTTTTCAAATAAAACAGATGACTGAGTCAAGAAGTCACAATAAAAATATATGTTTTTAGAGAAGTTCATAAATATATTTATCAAGTTCTTATTTTACAAAATAATTCGACACCAATTTCTACTAAATACAATCCAGCATGAGAAATTTTGCTTCTTTAAATGAACTTTTAGAAAGTTACATACATATGTAACATATCAACTACACTTTTGCAGCCATACTTAGTTGGACAGTTTTAAACTATTTTTTTCTCCCTCTAATAGCTTGAGATGAGAAAGATTACTTAGGGTTAGGGTATTGGATTAAGATTACATCTAGGGATATGAATATTATCTTTGACAAATTCAATATGAACTTCATAATTTTATGTATTTTTTAAAATGTGTTTTTTCTTGGATTTGAACTGTCTACTTGCAGATCAGAAGGCAATACTTTTACTCAATTTGAACATCAGCCAGGCATATTTGATATACAAAAATATTTCATTTAATGTAGCTTTAAATATCACGGGCACATGCACATACTAGTAGATGAGTTGAACTCACTAATGTCAGTACTGAAGAGAGGAAAGTGATGTTAGGGCCGATTAAATCTTATGTTTAATTATACAAATATAAGTTCCAGTAGAGTGAACTCAAATTATGAATTCAATATGTGGTTTGAATCCAATCAGTCACATTAAATGAAAAGTTAAATAATTTTTATATTTAAAAAAACAAAAATCTATTATCAACAACCATATGAAGGTTTGTAAAAATTAAAGCCAACTGATTCATGGGAAACAATTTAATGATGTTACATTGCTCTAATTAGCCATGTATTAACTATTTAATGTGGGATGTTACTTCTATGAACTCATCAGTTTTTTGCAAGTCTTTAAAGTTCATAGACTGGTGCAACAGCTTCCTAGGTGAGTATTGTCATTGTGTTAAAAATGTTAAAGTGGGTAATTTTTCTGCTGAATTATCATGACCCTGCCCATTATCTCACAGCATATTAGTGGTCAATTACTCTCCAGTCTAAACCTTAAGAGATATCATTCTTCTTCTAGCCTAAGAGATATTTTCCAATTGGAGTCTTAACAACTCTCTGAGACTTTGGCCACTTACAAATGGTCAATAAATCCATTCAAGATAAGGCATTTACATCAGACAATGAAATCACAATTATGATTGGGTTTTGCTTATCCCTGGAAGATGGCCATGGGAAGAGAGTCTTCCTCATATCATCAGTTTTTTTAAAGTAATGCCATGGTATTTATTTTGAAAGTTCATGTGGTCCTACCAATTAAAATGAATGATGAAAAAAAAATATTAAGAAGCACAACATGAGTTGTTTGCCATCAGAAAGTTATATTTGAACCCACCGTTTACTCTCCCAAACTGCAACAGAATCTGGACTCGCACTGCAAGTTTCTACATCCACTGGCTGTTGTAGGGTAGGGGTCATCACTCACATTGACACAGTAGAAGAGATTGGCATGGTCCAATCTGGAACTGGTGGACACTAACTGAGACAGTCCGTAGCCGGTTACAGCCATGCAACCAGAAACATCAAGATGGAGAAGGTTGGGTGTGCCCATTCCGTTGGCTAAGGCACTTTGGGGAACAGAAAGGTAAAAAATACAACATGAAAACTTTGTTTCATAAAAACCAAAAGCTACCATAGCTCTCAGAAATGGTTGGGTATTCTAACATTTTCTTGATAATTGATGATAACCCATACATCATAAATAATTGTATATTAACCAGACTCCTGAAAATTGATCCCAAAGTGGTGATTAAGAAAAACAACATAATTTTACATTTTTTGCTGTGATAAAATAAAATAAGATGTCTTACTCCTGTCATGTGCATCAAAAAAGAGTGAGAGCATTATCTTGGTAAAAACTGTTTATGTTAAAGTTAGAGTTGACCTAGTTTTGTTTTATGGTAGAATATGAATACCCTTTGCTGTAGTGTTTGGATACATGGGAATCCCTCAAGCAACAAATCACTGCTCATGACTTTAGTCAAGATCCCAAATTTTCAATATCTAAGTATACAAAATTGACATGCCTATGATTGTTGCCAAATTCAGAAGAGACATTTGATTTTTTTAAATGCAGTATTTATTCGTGTATAGCGCGCACTCGTGTATAACGCACATCCTAATTTTTTTTTCACTTTCTCTGTGTAAGACCTCGTGTATAAAGCGCATCTACCCTTTTGGTAGTTATTATATATCTTTTTACGCAATTAATGACTTAATGTTGATGGCTTTCTTCTATAGCCTAGCATGCTCATTGTGCTCTGGTGTTTAGTTTCATTAAATGTGGAAAATGGCCATTTAAGTCAACCTTCCTGATTTCACCTTTATTTTGTGTGTGTGTTTTAATTTGGCCTCTGCTAGTATTTAAGATAAATTATTTATTGAGTTTCTAAACAAAATTAACATTTTAAGCAACTAAACTATACAAGAAGAGGGACTACTTAGGGGCCGTCCATAACTGACGACACGCACATAGGGGGGAGGGACGGGTCCACATATATGTGATGATATGTGACGAAAGGGAGAGGGGGTGTTTGAGAAATGTGACGTCACATCAAAACTCGCAACTTTAAATAAAATTCCCACTTAAATATTTGATTTCTCACAATTTATTTAATGACTTTTTACATGGCTTCACACGTGCTACGATATTAGAGTGCAATCTGACACTAATAGATACTTAAATGACAAAAAAAGTAAAAATGCCAAGAAGACGACAAAAAAAAAGGGCAAATTTTATTTCAGTATTAACATATTCCTAAGGGATTACCTTTAAACTGGATTTTTTTTTACTTAAGTTCTTATAGCCAATAGACCTTTAATTGGGCTCCTTTTGTTATATTTTTTTTACAAGATTGCATTCCCAATCAGAAAAATACAGAAAAATAAACAAATGATCCATTTATTGCACAAAAATGCCAAAAATTAAAATCATAATCCTATATAATAAAAGGCTAAGTTCTGTCCCGTCATCTATAGCGATTGGTCTCTCAAACACACATGACTCCTACAGCCAATCATATCAAGTTTACGCGGACGTTCAAAACGAGTTATTTTTGGTGCAGTATTTCTTCCAAGACTTTATTTTGAGTTATGCGCGTTGGGATTTATAGTCAAAAGCTCTGTTTTTTACGAGTTATTTATTTTAACTATAATGAATAGTATTTTTGACGTGATGCACATGCATGCCGGTCGAGACGGCTGTTGAAGGGGAGTTACAACATGCCACCGAACGGTGGCGGAATGTCCTTGGACGGGCTTGGTTGCTCGTTTTATATAAAATCATACTTATCATTTTAAATTTAAAATGTTGGAATTTTTGTAGATTCAATGTTTCATATTTCACTTCAGAACACCTTAACAAATTAAACTAAGGAAATTTTTATTAAAAATATTCTTTGGCATGAGCTAATAGATACCGTGCAACTAGATTCTCTCAGAATATTGCAGTTATAACAAGAGAAATTCAATGGTTCTAGCTATTTTATGATGAGTATCAATATAATAACTTACCACAATCCTTCATCTGATATTCTGTAGCATCCATTTAAGCTAAGAAACTCTAAGTTACAAGCATCCACATCCCATGAACTGTCAGTTTTATTCACAAATGTTGCATCACCAATACTGAAATCTTCCTTCTTGTCAGTGTGATCACATAGTTGTGTGTTTTGACAGCAGTTGTTGACTGATGCATGCCTTTGATATGCACCATCACCACAAGTCCTTTGTGAGGGTGGCATATCAGAAACACCAACTGTTTGGTGAGCAGAAGTCAGATCACTGACTAAGGTTATTTGATGAATTGTTTCTGTTAGGGACATCTGGGAGAGAGATGGTGAACACTGAGTCAGAATATTCCCATCCGATTCAATGAGCATATCCAGATAGACATAACTTAAATCACAGGTTTCTGGACATCCAGACCTATCTTTATCACTAAGTACAACTGTTGAAACTTCCGCATCTAATATTCCTCCAGCCGTATGTATTTGTTTTTCTGTACAAGAAGGTTCCTTACTTCTGCAGCATACATTTTCAATACTCTTTTCATCTGTTATTACATCTTTAAGAGATTTGAAACAATTGGGCTGTCTCCCACAGCAAGTTGGTTGTTTGTAGGGACAGGACACAGGGAGATTTTCTATTTCTGCTTGATCTTTATCATCATCAAATCTGTTGCCATGGCCGAGATAGGCCAGGCTAAACAGGGTCAAATCTGTAATATTTTCACAGCCTGTCAGATCCAGGTGGCGCAACCTTGACATTCGACCACTTGAACCATATCTGAAATAAAACATAGCATATAAATCTGATAGTCCTAAAGTGAAAAAGTACATTTTCTTTTTTTTGTGTGTGATTATTTCACACTGTTAATAAAAACTAACACTTATAGATTTTAAACAAATCCAGACATCATAAAAAGCCTTTATTCAAAAGAGCAGTAGGTAAAAAAAACAACTATTGAAAATCTAAGATAAATTGCTGTAAACCTGCCAAACTATGTTGACTAGGAATAACCCGCCACACAACTGTAGTGGTAATGCGAAAACTGTTTAGATCACAATTAACCTCCTTCATTTTTATTATCCTAAAATAAAAGCAATTATGTGCTTAGGGTATTTATAATCTCATTATATTTTGATATATTACATAGAGAATTATGTAATTTGATAATCATTTCCACTTCTATCTTTTGTTTACAGGTTTTAAGGGTTGAATAGTGTTTTTTGGGGGGGCTTTTATTATACAGCTTGGCAAGTGTGACATAAAAATATTTTTGTCTAGGAATAATTGAAATCCCTTTGAACCAGAGTTTGCGTCTGCACGGAAATGTTTTCATAAATTAGCTTTAGCTAGCAAACACAATTTTAAAAGAAGAACTTACTCTTTAAAAGCAGCATCTCCCACCTTTGTGTGAGTCAGGTCCAAAACTTCCAGATTGGGGCAGAGTTTAAGAATTTTATGCACCTGTAAGTTAGATAAGAAGCACTGATACTTGCACTAAAATTTTATGTTTCATAAACATTTTGGGTAAAGGTTAGATTATTTTTATACTTCTGCTCCAAGGATCATTACATATACTGGCCTATAGGTAACCAAAGCATATTTGAATCTAAGTTTGCATTCATATTTTATTATAAAATTTAAATTAATACAAAAAGTTTGTATTAATTCCATGTAAACCTGGTACTATGTTTTAAAATTAAAATTGTGATGTTTTTATTTGAACTAAAAATGTCCAAATTTTGATAAATAGTAGATGTGGTTCTCCATGCAATAGTTTTATTTTAACTAATATCCTTAGAAAAACCTGTTTTGAAATGCAAGCTCTACAAAAATGGCTTTAAAATGTTTTTATTCTCTTTTCCGCTCAAACTGAATATTATTGTAAACAACATATTAAAAAATTCATAAGTCAAAGATATCTTTCAGGGGAGTAGATTAAGAAAGTGTTAGCCTTGATATGCATCTAAACAAAGTCATTTCTTTTCATTCTAGAAAATGCCATTGCAAATGAACCATTACAACTGATACAACAGTGTTTTTCATCTACTGCTAATGTGTGGAAATATTAGCATTGCCAAGTTTGCTAATTATAGCATCCTTTACTACAAAGTTGATAGAATCAACAAACTCAAAAGGGTAATCATTGCTGCATCAGGTATCAGGTAAGGAAAAAAAGCTTAATGTTGTTTGTCCGCCGTGATCGACAAACAATTCTCTTCATCCTAGCCATTTAATTTTGCACCTTGGTATGTTCTTTGATGGCTTGCAAGACCAATATTTTTTTAATAATAAATGGTCTTAAAATGTAGTGTATACCATGAACAGTAATCATGGAAGTGTTCTTTATGATAGCCAAGAGCAATTTGCCAATCAAAACACAACTCTTCTGAACTAGAAATAAATCACATCAGTTTTTTTTTCTGCGGCAATGAGGAAGGGCTCAACCCCTAGACTACAATTCTTCGTCACAGGCATATATGTCTAATAAAATGTATCATTTTACTTATAGAAATTTGCTGTGCGGTTTCTCAAAACTGCTGTGTGCCTCTTTGAGAAAAAAACTGTACAGCCATACAGCATAAATGAAATTGTCTAGACTGCAGCCTCAAAACAAAAGTGATTGGTATTAGCACTTTTTCCCCCCTTTTTAAAAAACAACTAAATCTGCTTTTGTATCTGTTGAAAGGTCACAAACAAACATTTGAAAGAAAACTAATCTAAGACATTATGTAGTCATTTTCAAATCAGTTAAAAGGAAAAGGAACATACCAGGAAAAAAAATGAAAATTATAATTGTAAATTGTAAAAACAAAAAACAACTGAATATTGGGATGAAACATTTAAAATAAAAATAAAAACCTGAATAGTGATAACTCAAGCAATTTTCATTTGGCTTGTCTTAAATAAACCATTTTATACATAAATATACATAAAAATATTATTTTAAAAAAATACAGTTAAAAATATTAAACAAACTTCTAATGACTTACCAAACTACTGCTGAGTCCTTGACTGTAAGCCAGGTCACAGACCTTAATACCTTGACCAACATGAGGCAGAAGATATTTGACAATGCCTGTTAACATTTTGGCTTCCTTAAGAATCTGTAAAATATGTATTCACATGGGAAACTAAGTTATGCAAATTGAGTTACCATATATCAATATACATAATTCCAGTTGTCTGTATGTATGTATGGATATAATTAAAATGCTGTTAGGTGGCGCTGCGATCGATTTTGTTTTATTCTCTTGATGGGTTTTTTCGGTCTTACCCATTAAATTACTTTTCGCCTTTATTATAAAAGTTTGAGCTTATATTTTAAAACAAGGCGCGCAAAAAGGTGTGCAAAATAATTATAAATTAAAGACGCCCTGTAAAAAAAAATATCATTGTTTTAGCTTATATTTTAAATTTTTAAAAAGGGAAAGATGTAAAAATAGGATTTGAGGATTTATAATTATGAAATATTTTGTGTACATTTCAGCAAGATAATATTTCGTATTTATCAAACAAGGATAAGTTACTTATGTTATTGATTCCCGTTGTCTGCATTGATGTAGTGCTGTTAGGTGGCGCTGCGATCGATTTTGTTTTATAGTGCTGTTTGAACCAAAAAAGATTCCGTCATTTTTGGCGGCTTATCTCTAGTATATTCATAATTAACAAGCCCATTTGTTCAAAGGCAGACCACCCTAGTTTTGGCTGTACCTCACACATAATACAATCAAGATATAACCAAAAAACCCAGAAAACTTTATAAACAAATTTCCATATTTCTAACCTTTGTAATGTTACATGTAAGTTATATATTATGTTTTATTGCAATGAGTTATTTTTAATCACTCCATCTTTTGTGTAGATTTGGTGTAAAGATTATGTGTGTATTTTGTCCAGGGGAAACCTTCTAGAAGGGAAATCGGCTTCAAGTAATCATTAACATTTGAGTATCTTCACTATGTAGTATATTCTATAAAAATTTGTATTACATTAATACGATTTCAACACTAATGTCTAAAAAAATGTCTCTATAGCAGAGGAGTTTGACGTATTTTCTGCTTCGTATTTACTACTTGTTGATATATAGACCTGCTTGTTAAACATTTGTATTTTCAAGTGAACCTCACTTATAGACACATAACAGTAGCCTTGAATATTCGCCTTGCACTAATTAAAAAAAAACAAATTAATAGAATCATACCTAATGTCTTTCAATTTCACAGTTGGCATCATGCTTTTATTCACTGAATGTGTTCATACTCTAATAAATGAATGCAATTTCCTTGTCCCCAAAATAACAACAATACAGGCTTAACCACCTGTTTTAATAACATGGTACAATGAAGTCATTCAATAGTGACATGTAGATCAGACCTGTTTACCCCTTTGTTTGTTTCAGAGCAGTTTTAATCTCTAAAGCCCCAAAGCATAGCTTGTTCACTTAGCAAAAAGTGTGTGTGTGTGAGAGAATAGCAATAAGATATTAAAATACTTTTACCTTTTGTCAGAAAATTCTCAATATTAATATTACTTCTATTCTATTGCTTTTATCTTCACTACACAAGTATGCAAGAACAAGAAATTTTATACCAGAAATATAAGGGGTTTCAGGAAAGCACAAACAACATGACCTGCACTTGTATGCTTGACTGATGAGTATTCCTCAAAATCTCACCATATCCTACAGGCCTAACCTCAACATGCCCCAGCCTTAGAGTTGGAGTCTAATCATAGCTTACATGTCTAATGATAGATTGCCTACATGTCTAGACATCTACAAGTGCACTATTTAAATTATATAAAAAGGTTTTTAGTATAGAGTGATTTACATTTATTGTGAATGATGATGAGAGAATCTTGGCTTAGATGGTAGGGTTGTTGTGACAATATTTTAGCACCACAGAGAGAAGTCAAAATAATTTTAGTATCTAGTTGTTCTTAAGAATGAGCATCTGGGTAAACATAACATTTTAAAGATCGTTTATAAAATAATTAACCAGATAGGGTTAGTGCCTCTTGGACGAGTCTATATATTTGCCACCCAATCCTTCAGAAAGAGATGAGTAATTTGGTGAAAATAATGCCCATCTTATGAAGTGAAGATTTTACTTACTCCCCTCAGTGAAAGTGATAATTTTTTAAAATGACAAAATGTTACACATCAGTTAAATTACTTTTGATTTCACTTGTTCTCTATCCCAACACCATTAGTGATTACACAAGAAAATGATACATCCCCTGTGGAAGCAAAAGGGAAAAGGGGAAGTTATCTGATTTAACCCTACAGAGCCTAAGGCCCTGAATCTAAGCTTCCCCTATTCCTGGGTTCCTGGGCATTAAAAAGAAAAAATGAACATGCAGTAGAAAAAATTTACTTACATGAAAATAAGTGGTTGGAAAAGGATGGAACTTTGAGAAATTGTTAGTAAATAGGTTTATCTTTCATCTAGTTTCAATATTTAAACTGAGTGCCAATCCACCAAGCAGAATTTATCTTGTTTCACAACACACACACCTTTTTACACAAATCGTCCATATAAGACACTCCTGGATTTTGTTTGTTGTATCTGGAGTGTTTTTCCATTCACACTACACATGCCCCACACACAACATTATGATTAGCATACACTTAGTGTGTTACTTGAACTAGAAACATATTTTTGATAAAATTGTGACTGAGTCTGAATAAACCAAAGAATACAACACTTTCCTGTCAAGTGCTTGATTTGTTTTTTAGTGAATTTTAAATATTTTTTCATGTTAACACACAAATTATATTTAAACCATGGGGGCAGCCATGGCTTATATTAAATTAGACTACGATTGTATATTTTTAGCTTATGATGCATTTTTCTTTTGTATCTAGCAAAGTACCAAAAAACAGGAACAGCTGTATATCGGCAAATTGGAAATTACAGAAAAACCAAGACAGCGGTTCAGTAGGGTTAATATTATCCAGATTCCCACATGACTGCTCTGCTGATTTACATAACATTACTGCTAACTGCCAAACTGAGACAACTCTTTAATTTTTGTGAGAACTGACTTTGCCATTTATAACCTTTACTGTGCTTTCTCAGCATTTCTCAAACGACACTAAATAAATTTATTTGGTTTACTAATATAACATCTTAAAATATTATATATTTGTTTTAATCATACCAGTTCAATCTGTGTTGAGCCACATAAAATCAGCTGGTGGACTTAACATGACCCTCACATCAACCTTTGCACATGACGTTTTCCACTTAATGTTTTAATATCGTTTGCAGATGGCATAAATTATGTGAGAATTCTACAATAGTATAGTCCCTATGTACACATATTTTCATGGATATAGCTTTAATAAAAAATATTCAGCCTTGATTAAATCCTGCAAGAAGTCAATTAATGAGCCTTGATTACGAAAAATATGATGTAAAAAGATTACATTAACACTTTCATTTATTTATTTCCATTTAAAGATTAACCATCTTGCACAATAATAACTTAGAAATTGATAACAGGTGTCAAAGAGAAATTTTTGTTATGTTATTACAATAAATTAGCAATGAATTAAGTTTATGATGACAATGTTAGAATAACCACTTTCAATGTTGCCTATGAAATGCGAAGCTTTACCTGTTTGTGGACATCAGCGTCAACACTGTCTGTCTCATCACTGTCCCCAGAGTCATCAACATCAGCATCCTCATCAAGGCATATATATGACTCAGTGCCTTTGAGATCTTTCAGTATTTTGTTGTCAAACCCAGGACCATCAACTCCACCTACAGGCTCTGGGAAAAAGCTCCAGTTGCCTGGATAAAAGAGACTCTTAATTAAACAAGCTACAAACACAAGCTACAATGGTTGCTAGAGGAACATTCAAACTATTTGCTAATGGCCGTATGCCCCTCACATTGTTAAAACAAATGAAAATTACAGCTTCAAGTAAATTAATGTGCATTTATATTTCCTTATGAATCAATAAATATCTCTTAGAGCATAATTTAATCATTTGAAAGCATTCTTGTTTTTATTTTTGAAACACCAGTTTAAGCTTAATCTTGTAATTTATATATTTAACAACACAGCAAGAAATAAAGTCATATATATAAGTTGGGTAGGACTGAAAGAAATATAGTAAGATCGATAAGACAATTGGAAATTTCATTTAACAAGTTAAAGCAGGTTTAGACAGAATAAATACCTTGTGCCCAGTGAACAGGGTATAACTTTGACCACAACAAGGGATCTTTACTTAAATCATTCCACCTTTGTGACACTTGCCCAATTCTAGCCAAATCTTTAGGACCCAGGTATGAGAATATTTGCTGTAAGATCTCATTGGGTAGTTGAGAAATGTGATCTTCATCTTTCGATTCCCTTTCACATGATTCATCAGCTGAGGAAACAGCATTAAACATAAATGCTCTATAAAAAAAAGTTAAAAGACATTTTCTGTTGATAATAACAGTCTTAACAATTTTATTTTTCTACTCCTTCATAATAATGTAGTTGGTTAAATAAATTAAAAACAACCTTTTTTGAAGAGTTTATGTGTGCTAGTTATTTTAATGTTTATTCAGAAAAGTAAATTTAAAACTTGTAAATTGACTCATGGATAAATAATTGATTTACTATAAAAAGAGGGAAAACAAATTTTCACTACCAAGTATTTGTTTCATTGTCTCCCTATTAAAATATCAAAATATATTGATAAATCACACAAAATAATGGCTTACATTCACATGAATCTGACACAAATTTCTCATGTGAGTAATCCTCCTGTTGCTTAGAAATGCAATGCTGTTGAATTACTTTAGCCTTCAACTCTTTCAGTTCTTCATAGCTAAAATACTGCATCAACATGGGTTGAAATACCTGAGGGTAGATAAATAACACTCAACATAAATATTTACATGAGAATAGTACAATACTATCTATGTACAGCTTATGACTTAACCCCTTTACCGGTTGTCCCGACTATAGTCGTCTTGACTTATTGACCTTTACACGGTAAACCCGACTATAATCGTCCAAATGATATTATGATCTTCAGTATGCGGCAGACCCGATATTCTCGTTTTAAAATGCTATGACGTAGTTACAGTGCTCAAAACTATGGGAAGCCATAGGCCTCATAAATACCTAAATATTTTATTTTGCTTGTTAAGAAACAATCAAATTTTTGTGTACACTATGACTTCTTCGGTCTACCGTACTGTTTTAGATTTATTCGCCAAATAAGGGTTAGTTTAAAAAATTTTAATAGCCGGTAAAGGGGTTAATACAACTTTCTCAAATTTTTTAAAAGATAGGTTTTGCTGTGCAAAGAGAATGGATTTTGCATTCGAGATTAAATGAGAGACTTTCTTGCTATCATGTGTTAAGATGATGTATTTATATTTATTGTATTAGGAAATTTATGTATATCTATCTCTATATACATACACGAATGATTATTTTTTTTGTTTTCATTTTTATGTTTGTCCTGAATGCGTTCCTGGTCATTTATTAAGTTGAAAACATTTTTTGTTGAGTTGGTGCACGTCCGTAAAAGTTTCTGGATTCTTTTGAACATTACATAATACACTATTTGGAACCAGGGCCCATAAGTCAATCTTTCTTATATTAGGAATATAAATTTAATTTTAAACATGAAAGAATACAAGTTTGACTTTGTTAACTAAGGGACATATTTTTAAAAATTATATAAATGATAAATGGTTGTAGACATTTGTTTCCCGATTAATTTGGAAAATTTGGGATATCCATTTTCCATACCTCTTATCTGTCAGAAATCCTATCATTTTGTTTGTGTGTGCACTTGACTGAAAATGTATTGTGTATCCAAAAGCACTTCAATAAACAGAATTAAAGAGCAAACACTTTCTTTCTCTGAGTGGTATTGCAAACATGCCGTGTATAGCTAGTATAATTATAACTTATGCCCCACAAACTTTGTTACCATTTATAATGTATCACTAAACAAAAAAAAATTTAATAGTTATATATATATACGAGCAACAAAGCCCGTCCAAGGACGTTCCGCCACCGTTTGGTGGCATGTTGTAACTCCCCTCCAAAAGCCGTCTCGACCGGCATTACATGTGCATCGCGTCAAAAATACTATTCATTATAGTTAAAATAAATAATTCGTAAAAACAGAGCCTTTTGCTATAAATCCCAACGCGCATAACTCAAAATAAAGTCTTGGAAGAAATACTGCACCAAAATTAACTCGTTTTGAATGTCCGCGTAAATGACGTAAACGTGTTCAATATGATTGGCTGTAGGAGCCATATGTGTTTGAGGGACCAATCGCTATAGATGACCGGACAGAACGGACAGAAACTTGCCTTTTATTATATAGGATATATATAAATTTATTCTGAACAAATTTTCAAGTAATTTCTTTAAACTTCAAATGCTGCTTAAAAAGTCAACTTGTCACATACAACATAACGTGTGGTTGAGAAGTTGCAGCTGCAAGCTATTTTATATTTGTATAAGCCTAAGCTACTCTGAGAATGATGCATAGAACCCATAGACTGTATAGTCATGTTACAGCCTTCGTTATTGCAAAAACTCCACACGGTCAGAGGTGCCTTCCACAAAATTTAACTCACAAAGAAGTGGTGTGATTCCCAACTTCGACTCGCTACAACCTCAGCGCCATTCCAGCTCAGCATACGTATCTGTTGGTCATGGACCATCGTTAGATATTGCCATAAATACATTGATTTAATTATCAGTCAAATAAAATCATTTTCTCTGCTGTTGTGAGAAGCATAAGAAATTCTTAATGTTTTAAATAAATTGTTTAAGCCAGACTGCACAAAACACATTACATTATTAAACACATGTAAACTTTCATGGACATATAAGTAAGAAAAAGTTCAATTTAATTTGAGTGCCTTCAATGGAAATTGATATTTTTTGGAAATACTTTTTATGCTAAGTTAGTAATTTCTTTATATTTATGAGGAACTTCTTTATTCCTAGTGTTTAATTATTTATTATAGGTCAAGTTAAAAAAAATAACATCATTTAAAATGGACACATGTTGACAAAAATAAAAAACCCTCACAAAAAATATATATATATTTTTTTTCATATTGTGGTGATCCAGTGATTGAGAAATACTCATTAAATTTTATTTCTTGTATGAAAATACACATTAAAGCAACTGCATCATCAGAGAACTGAAGTAAAAACACAACAATTCCATGGCTAATAAAATACACATAGAGATGAATTTCCATGGTAGATTTACTATATCTTTTACTGGTTACTATTCTGAAGAAACTTTGATGTGGAGATACAGACTTTAATTTTTAATAAAAATGACAAAAACTTCACCTCCTCTTCTTCTTCCATATGAGGAATGAAATTCTGAGTAAAATCCTCCAAGGCCTGACGTAGTTTTCTGCCATATAACTGACGTTCACGCTCTGTCTTTTGGGCCCACCTAGCAAAAGTCAACAATGATTGTGAAATTCTTAAAAAGTTTTGAGAAATAATATTTTAAACATATAACTAAATGGTAACTAAAAATGTCCATTAAAGTTAGGTTGTATAATTATTTTGATTAACTTAACATTATTAGTCATTTAATAGTTAACAAGAAATTATTTCTTTTTACAAGAGATGAGGATTCCCAAATTTTTGTTGCTGTCATACCTATAGCCATCAAGCACCAAATCAAGCATATCTGTCAATCTATTGTCACTATGGCAGTTGCAGACAGCAGCACTTGTTACTGAAGCAGCCCTCAGTTTTATTCTGAGTCGTTTCATGATTAGCATATTTTCTATTCGCTCATGAGCTTTAAATTCTGAAAAGACATTCTTCAGATTTTCAAGTAGGGTTGTCAGATGATATTCATCTCGAAAGTCAGTTGTTGTTATCTGCAGACATTTCAGAATAGTTATTAGACTTAAAATTGTTTAAAGGGTTCCTGTCAGAGACTTTGGTTTCATTAATATGTTAAATAACAAAATTAGTCTCTGAAATGTGATTCATTTTGTAGCCTTCTACACGTGGAGCCTTGTCCTGCTCAAAGATGATGATAATGGGGAGGTGTTTAAGAATTATGGATTTACTGCTATTCTTTGTAAACATATTCCATTTTTATAGGACCAACCGGTAAAAACAAAGAGAACGGTGCGCTCGATAAATGGTATTTTTGGCTGCTATATTTGTTTTTTATATTGTAATTTAAAAAATAGACAACTAAACCTAACACAGACCCTAAAACTACAACCTTAATTACGTTTATGGATAAAACAAAAATTGCACTTATTCCCTTTTCAAGTGTACAAATACAACATTTCATTGCTGGAAGTACGCACTCTGCCATAACAATGACAATGTAAATAGTTGAGCGCACCAGAGCCGTTCTCTTTGCTTTAGCCGTATGCCGCTAGGTACACCGCTGTGGTTCACCCAGGCCAAATATTGTGGGTTTGACTATGAAAAATAGTATCGACCATGGATTTGCTAGGTACAACCCCCGCTCCTTAAAAAAAAACAACAACTGTGTGCATAGCTAACTAAATGTGAAAGTAGAGTGCTACAATACTAGGCACTTTTAATTAATGATTAATCACTTCTTTAACATTATAATTATAACTAACAAGTGACAGCAAATCAAATGGTATAATCTCGGTACCAGTGGAATTTATTGGGTTTTTAATGTATTGCTCTAAAATAATTGATTCTAATTATATTTATACCATATCACTATATTTATGAACAAGTTTCTTCATTCTAGAATGGGGAACCGAGAAAACATCAACTTCTTCTGGCCATCTAGGAGCCATCTTGAATGTTTGAGTCTCGCGAGAAGTTACGTTGTCACGTTGGCTAGGCGACGTTGATACTGAGGCTTAAATAAACGTTCAGTGGTCGAGGGCCTCTATCAGTCGAGTGTGTTTTCATCTCCAAAAGTTACTTGTGATTTTGTAAAGTTTTCAAAAAGGATTTAAAATGGCTAGAAATCCATATGCCAACACACAGATGCAAAATTTCTGGAAAGAAACATGTGAAAAAGAAGCTTCAGCTAGACTCCAGTCCTTTGCCAAAATGAGAGGACAAGAGCGAAGTAAACCTCGCCAACTAGAAGTTTTCCGTAAAAGAATTGAAAACAACAAACCATCCGATGCCCTGTTGGAAAGATTGCCTATTATAACAACTGATCAAAAATTTAGCAGGAAAAAAGCTGACCTAAACTTACCAATGGGTCTAGATAATGTTACGAGCGCTTCCCTCGAAGCCCCTGAAATGCGCGCGCCGTCACCAGCAGTCAGGAGTACTCTGTATGACGGCTTCACCAAAGAGGGGAAAGGACGTTGCATCTACCTGAGAAAAAGATACAACAAGATCCCTGAAGAGAAGTTCAGCTTCCCGACGTGCTCATCCTGGGAGTATGGCTGGAGGCTAGGTGACGTCATTAAGAAGGAGGACATCAAGAAGCCTAAGTTTGGTCGAACCAAAATCGTCGAGGACACTTTCTATACAAGGAATGGACTCATGAGTGACTGCAATCGAGTGTATTAGATTGCTATAAGGCTCCGAGTTTCACTATATTGTTGGTTAAATTATTTTACTGACGCACATCCTCTACACCGTGTGGATTCCTACATTCGCTTTCAATCAAGACTACAGACAAAACAGAAACAAGTTTTACTTTCATTATTTTACAACCAGCAGACAGAACTTTCTCTTTCATACTACAGCGTCGGAAGTAATGCATCTTGAAACAGTATTATGATTTCATTCTATCAGCTGAAACTTGACAGTAATCTCGTTGGGATTATAAAATGTGATACGTTTGAGTTTGTGCAAATCAAAATTTTTCATTGTATCTAGAGCGTAATATTGGAGAATGTATTTACAGTTTATTTAATGTAAGTTTTTTTTAAAAAATGCTTCAAGATTATTTACACGCAATTCTTGTTAACATTTCTGTTCAAATACTTATTATAAATGATGTGTGTGGTATTTTGTTAGTTAGTTTGAACGTGTTTTTAAAATTTTAATCATGATCGAAGTGTAATTTAGGCACGTTGTAAGATTATGACCCTACTACCTTTTAGGACACCGTTTTAATGTTCTAAATGTGAACAAATTAACGAAACGAGCTAACTATGCCCTTTGAAAATCTATTTTCAAAGCCACTTTAGTTTTAAATATCAGGATTCTGTTTGCATGCAAGTAAGTTATAAATATGAATATATGTAATTTAATGTAAGTTCTTAAGATGAAAAATAACTGTAAATGCTTGTTTTAAAACTGCTCAATTGAGAGGGAATTGTGATATTAATCTACATTCTTTACTTTTCAACTTGAAATTGTGTGTTTGTGTGTGTGAGTGTGTGTGTGTGTGAGTGTGTGTGTGTGTGTGTGTGTGTGTGTGTGTGTGTGTGTGTGTGTGTGTGTGTGTGTGTGTGTGTGTGTGTGAGAGAGACTATCTGGTTCGCTTTATTTGGGATCAATCCCCAAACAGTGTGCTCCAGAAAATCTGTTTCAACATTCTGGGTCAAGGAAGTGGGGTTAAATTCGAAATTTCATTAGAAATATTGGCTTATTATTAATATACGCATGAGCGGTTAAAAATAGTACAGTATTTTGTATTACTTAATAAAGAAAGTCTAATTATAACAGAGGGATTACTATTTCGGCAAAAAGTTTATAAAAACACATTCCCCTTTCAGAAAATAAAATATTATAATCTAATAAATTTTAATGCACATTTAAAAACAACTTAAAAAAAAACCGTTTAAATGTGTAGTTCAATGATCGTGAGGTCACCAATGTCTATTACCTTTAAATTTGTGACGTCATTTGTGGTGTCATGATATTGCAAACTAAAAAAGAAATACTAGTTATTTATTGTATTTTTATTTTTAATAGAAAAAAATAATACAGCCAGTATTCATACACTCCCAGCCACCCCTACTTTTTGTTCTTTAATTTGTTGTGGCGACTGATATGCAACATTTAACAACAGTAAGTACTTTAGTCATATTTTTTCATTGTCAGTTTTACAGTTTTACAACAGGAAGAACTGAATTAATTTCGGCTTTTGAGCCACCTTTTAGATGATGTCCACACCACAAATATGAAATGATCTCTTGTCCAAATGAAACTATTGAGTATTGTAGTGAGAACGAAATTATGTGTTTGTCAGATAACGAAACAAGATTTAATTTATTTATGTATATGACAGTTTATTTGAAGAAAGCTACACGAGTTCATGAATTCGGTTTGTGAGCAAAATGTATTTTATATACTTTGTGACTGATTGCACCATCAATCATTTTACTTAATTCCTATCAAGTCTTTCCTTTCCCTTTTAAGATTTTGTAATTGTATTGCTCTACGACCATAGCCATGTCACTTGGGGGAGGAGGGGGGGGCACACACACATATCTATACGCAAACGAATGTACTGTGCGCTCACAATATTGAACTGTGCCTATAGATACAGAGTTGAAATCGTAGATGTTTCATTTCATTCGAAAGAGGATTATTATACAACATTGCTATTTTTATGCCATTATACACATAGCTCTTTGTGATAAGCAATTTGTATTATATCTTTTTTTAAATGTAAAACTATATTTTCATTTTGTTTGGGGTTTAAATTTGTATGTAAAATGTGTTGTTTTTTGTTAAACATTAAAATTACAGCTATTTAAATGTATAATTTATTGTAAGAGAAAAATCAGCAACAACTAAACATATTACTATCGTCACGTGATAGCCATTTCAGATACGTAGGACATGACGTTAATTTACACAGCTCCCGAGAAAATTCAAAGTGGAGAACCTAGGCAGGAAAACCTTTATGAAAGGGGATCAATACACCTAGGCTAGCATGAAAGGTCTCCTGCGACGGACCAGTAGGGTGTATTCAATCGATCTTAATTCACGTTCCTGAGATTAACACAACACACTCAGGTGCCCATGGAGAGGTCATAGGAGGGCTAGTTATTTTTCTTTAAAAAGTGGGCTGCCCGTAAACCAAGTGTGGCATGTAACAGACGGAATTTTAAATTGATGTTTGGTGTTTGCCTCATTCATGGTCTAGACGGCTCAAATGGAGGAAACCCAACACAATGTCTGTGCCTGGCAGAGTCGTAGTGAAGTGGTGGCGGGGTTAATTATGTCCCCGGGAGCTGAGGTTCAGGGGGGAGCCGAAATGAGGCTTACGACGTTACAATACAATAAATGAACACGGTTGATAAATAGGGAGGGGGCGCCATTTTTATAGGTTGTGACCGGGCGCAAAATATCCTAGCTACGCCTCTGGTGCTTTGTGTCTATAGGTGCCTAGTAAGGCTATGATTTATACAACGCTTAAACTCAGATAAGATAAATTATAATTCACTTTCTTTTTTTGTTGGTCGTGGAAATGGTCTTATTAGTGTAAAAAAGGGGCGTGTGGGACATACATAGGTTACATGGGAAGAGTCAGAGTCAGTCAGGTTTCCAAGACGATTTAAAATAAGGTTGAGATGCGGATAACCCTCGTATCTATTAAAACCACTTTGATGTTTATCATTGCAGTTTCATTTAATTACAGCAAACGTTATCAGATCCTGTATTATGGCAATGTGTTTTGTTTCCTTGTTAACATTTTGAATGACGTTTTATCGTTATTATTATTTTATTCATAAATCTATTTAAAATTTAGAATGAGCCTTTTTTCGTTCTTTTTTTTCTTCTTGTTGTTGTTTTATTTTAAATTTATATTGAATGAATTGCTCAAATTATTACTAACAACGATGTTTAGTTGACATGTTAAAGCAGTGACTTGATTAATAGTTTCACTTATTTAGCTAATGTCTTTATCGTTTTATTGATACATTGTATACTTTTTGGTGAAATCGTGCATCTGAACACACGACTCACAACACCTTCCTGACAGAATGTTGATTTAAAAAATGATTGCAGTGTAAACTTGTCAATATATATATATAAGTAATACAAAACCCACACCCCACACACATATACCCAATACCTACACCCACATACCCAACCACCCTTACATACCCACACACACGTACCCAATCAACCATCCACACCCATTCACAGTGCACACACAATTTAAACTCCTACTCACACAAACAAAAACAACATTTTCCCATTTGAATTGAATGCATTTGAAAAGTAGACAAATAAATTTCGAAATAAATTCAGAGTGATTTTTCTAAGTCATTCTTTGTGATGAGTGTGAATATGACATACACTGTTAATTATTTTTGGACACAAAATATTTCACGTAAAAGCCCATTTGCAAAACGTACGCCTTCTTCTGCTGCAGTCAGAAAGCCTTTTATTTTATTCTTATTTTATCATTTTGCAGAAGATTATTACGTCGTAAGTTTCTAATAAGAACCCAAATAGTGTGCTGGCTTGTTGGCCTCTTACATTGTATTTGGTTTCTTTTCTAATTTACTGCTTTAAACCATCATTTAAATAAAATATCGGTAATATACACTTTTAAATGTTGTTTAGACAAAAAAAAATCTAGAATTGTTGGTTTTATTATTATATTATTATACAAGTTGTATTATTATAATATTTTATTATATAAGTGTTTGGCAACTTCAAAAACATTTTAAAAGTTTAATTGATTTGATAATCTAGCGCAGTTTAACAAATTATTTTTAATCCTGGTTATTATATATGATTAATAACTGAAATTCTGTATAGAAAAATTAAATTTGGATATAGTAGAAAACTTCAACACCTTACATTTGACGACGTGAGAAAAACCCAGATAACCTAATTTTTATTTTCGAGATCATTACTTATTGATTTTTAGTGCTTCTCTTTAACTATTGTCAGTTGTGAAAATCTTTGCCTTGGCCTATTCATGACGCCATCAATGACCGCCATTTACTTTTATACACAGAATGGCTAGATAATTTTGTTGGTGGGTTATTTCCTTCTTGTGGGCATTTGTAACCTTTACAGTTTACAGAATCCCCCTTTCTCCCCACACCTTTCCACCGGATTAGAAAGTTTAAAAGTTATTATGTGGGGTTAGTAAGTTTTGAATATCAAGCAAAGATTAATATGTAGAAATCTATCGCTGCTTTACTTAACACCTGCTATGTTAAAAAAATTATTTTAAAAATCTACAAGTAGGCTATTATTAAAGTGTAAATATTAATTTTAAAATCTCAATAAAGTGTTAACTTATTTTTAGATAAAGAAATAAACACCTATTGTTTTATAAGCGGTGCTATTAAGTTGTAAACTACATTTTTGCATGAAAATTTTACTTATTTAAAAAAAAGAATTATTCACGTTTAATACTTTACTTGAATTATTTATTAACTAGCGTATCACTCGTCAAAAATGACGGAAGTTTTCAAAATAAATACACATCAGATTAAAAAATAACTTAATACAGAACTTTCATTTATTTTATTTATTTTTATTTGATTAATTTATTATCATTATTATTCATATTGAACAATTTTATGCGGAACCTTCGAAAAGTGTTATTTTTGGTGCAGTAATTTGGTGCACTGCTTTCTAAAATTAGAAAAGCATTACATTACAACCATACAGACGACGGGAATTATGTATATTGATAATTTGCAAAGAAATGACAATATCTCGCACCAGAAAGTTTTTTAGACTGTCAAATAAATAAAATAATTAAGCGTTGTAGACAAGATGCGTCTACTGAATTGATCATTATTATGTTAACATTTTTTTCTCATTGAAATAGACAATAACAACATAAGAAAAACATCAACTTAAAATAATATATCTAAACCTAACTAGTTAAAACTATTAGGGTTTAGATAGCAAATCTGAAAATATAACGCTTTTTAAACACTTGGTATGCTAATTGGCCTTTAACCCCAAAATTAAACATTTGTGTATTCTACTTAGAATCTAAAATATTGGGATTTGAAACGTAATGTACTGTAAACGTTAGAAAATACAAAAAAAAATAACACTACAGCCTACAGTTATGAATTAAGTTGTTTAGCTTTTAAATTCATTGTCTCATCCGATTAAAAAAAAGTGATTATGACGTCATTAAAGTGGGCTAGGCTTTAACAAGTTTTTACGGAAGTCGGAAGTGAAAAACACAATTTAGACATGTAGCTCTTTTATAATTACAAAAAAACACCAACACTACTGCAGACGAAATAGAAACTTAGATTCGTTAAAACCAAACCCTAGGTAGCCACCATGTCTCGAAACCCTTTCCCCACTACTCAGATGCAAAACTTATGGAAGGAGACCATAGAGAAAGAAGCCAACGCTCGCCTGGTGGCGTT
This sequence comes from Ampullaceana balthica, assembly GCA_944989445.1. NCBI lineage: Eukaryota > Metazoa > Mollusca > Gastropoda > Lymnaeidae > Ampullaceana > Ampullaceana balthica. Next base: position 290,765 of record CALYLW010000200.1, read on the forward strand.
TAAACGACTGCGCGGCAAACCTCGAACCAGGTCCAACCACGCCGAGGTCGTGCAGCACCGCAGCGACTTGAACAAGCAAGCGTTGCACGCCATCAAACTCCCTGACATACCAGAGCCCAGGTACCCCATGCTGAAAACGGAGTTCGTGATGTCGTCCCATTCCCTGCCGCCCGAGGACGCCTGCGACAACTTGCAGCAGGTGGGGATGCGCCCGGTGCTGCCGCTGGTCAAGGACACGCTGTACGAGGGCTACTCCAAGCTGGGCCAGGGGCGGAGGCTGTACCTCCGGATGAGGAACGACAAGAAACCGGAGGACAAGTTCATTTACCCTCTCTGCTCGTCCTGGGACTACGGCTGGAGGCTGAGGGACGCGCTTGGTAAGGACGGGCTGCAGAGGCCCAAACACGCCTCGTACGCCATCATCGAGGACACGTTCTATTCCAACCAGGGGACTGGCGTGGCGCACGATGGTTGTATAAAGCAGCACTAACGGAGACAGCTGAATGGTAAGACAGGCTGAGTTTGACCTGGCGGTGTACCGGGGTATACTCGTGTGTTACTAGGTTAACTAATACCACGATTGTTAAATTATTATTTTGGCCATACATGGAATATACATGCATATTCAATTAAACATACATTAAAGGCTACAAGAAAACGAGGTTATTTTGTAGTTCGTCGGGTTGTCAAGTTACATCGATTTGCTATAGTGTTGCTAAAGAAATATTGAGAGAGTATGGTGAAAAAGCGATACAGTAAGAGTCAATTGCAAAATATGGAGGTATTTGTAAATTACTAATATCATGATGACTGTCAATATCAGGACACGTATGGCTGAACTTGTGAATCAATTCTCTTGTAACCACATTGATATTTGGGTATCTACTACATATTTTTCGCTTGTGGTGCCAATGTCAAATAGCCCCCTTTTCGACACTTGGTCAAATGCTTCCATCTTTACTTGACGTCTAAACCGTCCAATTCCCCCCACTAGCAAAACAACGAATAGAATGTCGCACTGCTCCACTACTGGTCTACTGAGCATAGGTCCACTGTTGAAAGTAAGGTCTGAATAAGATAAATTATCTCAATGCAATTTTTTTAAATAATACAAATATTGTCGGGCATCGGTTGATCATCATTAATATTACTATCGTACATCTAATTTGTTACTGTTTTCACTCAACAGGAATTCATTTGTTGATGATGGATCCCCTCATGTCACCTCACTAACTTTGGAATGAAATGTAGTAAAACTAAACCACTGAAATGTCTTTCTTCTGAAATAAAAGTTTTAAAAGCTTGGTGTCCTGTGTTAAATTTAGTAATGTTATCTGTATATAGTGGATTATTCAAGCCAACAAAGTACCCCCCCCCCAATTTAATCTTAATGGCAGTGTCTGTAGCATGCATCAAATTCTGGTCCTTTCTTATCTTATCTTATCAATACAGACGCTCTTTCTATGCAGAAGATAATTGCGTCCACAGACCACGACAGATGATCTGTTGGCAAGTGATGCAGCGATCACAGACCACGGCTTTGTGGGTTCCACGCATTACCCAGCCGCCTAACTAGTGTTAGGTACCCATTCGGAGCTGGGTGACTCTGGGACGCCCTAGGCCCCGGGAACAAATCCTTGCCTTGACATGGATTCGAACCCGTGACCATCGGTACGCCAGTCGAGCGCGCTGCCACTCGACCACCGTGTCCTTTCACCGCTGGAAGAATGGTGGGGCGTGTCGAAACTCTCAATATCATTCAAGAAACTTTTCCCTTTCCTTGAGAAACTAGGCTCATAATAAGAACACAGTACAGGAGTGCTCGTTCCTGCCAAGGGAGATCAATGACTGAATCAAGAACACAGTACATGAATGCTCGACCCTTTCAAGGGTGATCAGTTACGGGATCAAGAAAATATGTACATGAGTGCGCATTCCTGCAAATGTTTTATTTAATTAATATTTAATTCTCCTTACATACAAACATATTTCGATACTTGTGACTTCGCGTCGATGGAGGACCTCGTGGAAGGCTCTATGAGATGCTGATGAGCCTAATGTGTGAATTGAATATCATAATGAAATCGAGGATGGAAAATATAAAACATGCTTGTGCTCTGTAAAGGAAATTGCGTACACTCGCACATGCAGTAATGTATGTGAGTGTTATTGTTGCTGACTGCCTGGGTCATTGTTACCCAGAGAACTATGTTATCTCTAACGGAGACGCCGGACTTTGTGAGTAAACAAAGCTTGAGGGTATCAGAAAAACCTCGGTGATAATGTGCCAAAAACGTAATCAATTTATTTCAATTTATATATAGTTTGGTGCCACTTTAGCATCTGAACCGTTTCGCTAAATATAATCTATGCTAAAATTTAAATTCTTATTCAATAATATTTAAAAAAAATAATTTATAGGGATTTAAAAAATAATTATTATTTTTTGGGGTCAAGCTTGGAAGTTTCACAGTGGTTAAATCTCTCATTTGGATGATCTCTGGACAGATTTTGAATAAAAAAAACATCCATTTAAATACACCAATTTCATTTCTGTTAACCAGCAAAACTCAATACCAAAGGAAACAAAAATAAAAAATAGATAAACAGGATTTGCTGGGCAACGCCTATTACCTTTATTAGAACACACTTCACAACATATTATGTTATAACAATTTTAAAATATTCTTTTAAATATCACATTTTAGTGTTAAACATTTTTTAAAAATGCGTTTAAAATGAGAAAATAAAGAAATATATCTAGATAAAGAATAACTTAAATATACGTACTTTTAATGTTAGCCGAAATGCTCAATTTTGATACCTTTTTTAATAATATTAATTTATAGCAAATATCAGTGTTTCCAAAATCTATTTTCATCTACTTCTACATTTATGAAGAGCTGTCCACCCTAACCGAAGGATAGCTTCATGGTATTGAGCAGTAAAATACACTTTATATGTTCAATATAATGAGCACCGCGCGTTCGATATAATACGCACTGTGCGACAGACTAGCATAAATATTTACTAGCTACATAGAGATACATAGAGATGTTCTAAAAATCCATTAATTTAATTTCAGCAAATTCGATCGATTTGAAATTTTGATACATCATTTTTATTGTCGCCACGAGTCTGGCTGCAAAATTTCAGCTGGATATGATACGGAGAAGTGGGTTTAAAATTGATCCAAAGTTTTTGTGACAACCAAGCAATTAATCAATCAAGCAGACGCCACGAGTTAATATAAAGGCTTAAAAATATGCAGAAAAAGAACAGTCTTGGACATGAATCATGGCATCAGCTAGTTAGGAAGATAACGAGTGATATTTCCGCCACCAGCTCACTGACGTCGTGTTGTAATCCGTTCTCTATTGAAGCATCTCTGCTAATTTCACGGAGGGCAACTTTTGAAATCTCTCATCTCTAAATGGTCTGGTCGACAGATGAAATGTATATTCCATCGATGTGCGAGATCCCTTGAACTAAGTAACTGAGCTTATTATATCATTTTTTTCCTCTCGGCTAAATATGGGTTAATAAAAAAATAGCTTAAATATCTTTATCAGAAACGTTTTAAAATGTGATTGGGAATCTATGTATTAAGGTAATAATCTAAATTTTGGATACAACTCTTTTTTTTTCAATTAAAAGAAAAATCATAAATATACCAAATTATAAGGATTAAAATATCATTTCCAACAAGGTGTATTATTTGTGGTGAAGGCTCTTCGATTTTTCCAGCAACCACGAGTCCAAAAGCACAAATATTCTTAAATGTGCCTCACACTCAAATATCATCAATGGCGTAATAATGTAAATGTGTTAGTGTTAAAGTTCAGCTTAAAACAAAGGCAGCGATAAATGTAACACACTGTAATTTAGTTGATGTAAAATGCGTGGGTTTCGCTCCCCTAGCTTGCAAGGATTGGGATGGGCTTATTACTATCAAAGTTAGGATATCGATCAGGCTCAGTGGCTCTATGACTTTATCCTCATGTTGTGCCATGGTTCAGCCGATAAGATAAAGCTTGTATTCAAACAGAAATCTCTTTCATATCCAATCAAATGATAGAGAACAAAAAATAATGTTTAAGACCTAAAAAAACCTTTCTATCAGGCATAACACACAACAACAACAACACACACACAAACACAATAATTAAAATTTCCTTTAATAGATGTCGGAAAAGCACAGAAGAAAACGTGATATCAAATTTAACTAAAGGATTTCATTTTAATGCTTTAACAAATATTTAAAATGTTTTATTAAAGTTTCAAAGACTTTCTGCACATAATTCATTGCGCAGTCGGTATGAGACGACGTGCAACATATTAAATCTTTTTACTCCCAAAGCCACACCTAAATCCTCCTAGATTTTGTAACACACAAAAAATTAAAAAACAAAGAAATAACACCTTGTCTACTGTTTGCAAATACCATTTTAATGTTCTATGCACGAAAAGAAAATTAATGACACAGCGCTCTTGTTGTACCAGGAAACTATAAAAACTATTCTTATTTAAATCGAACAGAAATAAATATTTGTGGAAAATTGCCTTATTAAAATATAGTTGTTTCCACCTTCAATTGTTTAGCTATTTTCCCACTGGTTTGAGAATATACATATATATGTACATATATCCTCGCTTGTGTTTTGCATCCCTTTGGAGCAATATAACAGCAACTAATATTGAATCGGTGCACAGGCTTTAGCACACTCCTTTGTTTTTGTTTTTTTTAGTAAGAAATAAAAATCTATAAAGAACTTTAAACAAGGTTAAATACATATTATTACCATATTTGTAAAATAGTAATTTTTTCTTTGGATATTCCATCATTTGACTGATAAGCCTATATCATAATAACAAGAAACTCTGTGAACTTTAACAAGTAATAAAAACAAATGTGTAAAGGGTGTGTATAATTTATGGTCATTAAACACGAAGACCTCAAGGGAAGTAACGACTATGTGACAGTTTGGAATTTTTTTTTAGTTATCACCTGTATCTGATAGAGCAGTGGTTCCCAAACTTATTTGACCCACCGACCCCTTTTATACTTAAAACTTCCCCACGGATCCCCAAGTGAAAAAAACTTTATAAATTCATAGTACAAAAAATAAAAAAGCAACATTTTGATGAAAAGTACGGTATTTATTGAAATTATCACTTTTGTTTAAGATTAAATTGAAAACAATTAATAACTTGGATTAACGTGATGAGATTTTATGAGTGTACGAGCAACAAAGCCCGTCCAAGGACGTTCCGCCACCGTTCGGTGGCATGTTGTAACTCCCCTCCAACAGCCGTCTCGACCGGCATACATGTGCATCACGTCAAAAATACTATTCATTATAGTTAAAATAAATAATTCGTAAAAACAGAGATTTTGACTATAAATCCCAACGCGCATAACTCAAAATAAAATCTTGGAAGAAATACTGCACCAAAAATAACTCGTTTTGAACGTCCGCGTAAACGTGTTCAATATGATTGGCTGTAGGAGTCATATGTATTTGAGGGACCAATCGCTATCGATGACCGCACGGAACATAGCCTTTTAATATATAGGATTTATGACCGACTCAATGTTTGTGTTTAGGAACCGTAAATCCTCACGAGCACCAATTTCTAGTCGCTTATTTTTAAATTTTTTGTTGTTGTTGTTTTTTATGATGAGGTTCATAACGCCACTGAATCTTTGTTCTACCAAATAGGAAGACAGGAAAACAGTCAAAAAATTCTGCACAAAACCTATAATGCATGATATAAAATTGGGATCTGACTTTGTAACCAGATTTTGTGCTATCCTAGTCCAAACATTGGTTTTAGTTCCTCATTTGTGGATATTTCAATAAGCTGCTCCTGTATTAGTATGTATTCATCTGTGTTTTGGACCCGAGATTGTCCATGCGCTAAAGAGTTCAACTGCCATTTGGAAATATCCAATAGTGACGAATGCCAACAAATCTTTGGTTCAGATCTTAGGTCTGCATGAAGAGCCGTTAAGTTTTGACAGTAAGGAAGCAAATCTTTATCTCTATTTTGCAATTTCAAAAGATTTGAAAACTGAGAACATTCTCATGTTCCTAAGTTTTGTTTACACAGAAAAAGGTTTGCAACAAACTCAGACATAACGCTTTTAATTTTGATTTAATTTAATTGGTTACCTTATAGTAGTTGTAGTTTCAAATTAGTTTCGTTAAAGTTGGGTAAATAAATCATTCATAAAGGATATGTCATGTTTTTGAGTTAATTGTGTTGCTGATCATTGTTTTGGTTTTCCAGGAATTCGGACGCTGAATCAAAGAGAGCATAAAATCGATTTAAATATGTACGTGATGATAACCAGCGTACTTCTGTGTGAATAAATAATCCATTATAGTCTTCTTCATTTTCCAAGCCATAGTGAGCAAATAATCTCTCATCAAGGCATTCCTTTTTATTTTAATAACTGCTCTAATGACATAATGTAGTGATACATGCAAACTTTCACTAATATGTTTTTGAATATTTGATGTTGATGAATGACTCAATTTGCTGAAAATACATTTGGTACAGAATGTTTTAAGTATGCCAGAAAGTCAAGAGTATTGCTTTAACTTCAAACATTTTTTTAAAAATTCAGTTAATAACGTTTTACCTTTCGTATCTGTTTCCAAACATTTAGCCATACTTCAAATATTCATTAACACCATATTGTCGGAATTGTTTCTTCGGCTCACTTAGTGCTGGATTTACCTATATGCTAAACAAGCTATAACTTAGGGCCCCTGCCTTCTTGGGGGGGGCCCCGGAATTTTGTTTTCATATTTGTCACTGATATAGAATATCTAGACTTCAAAAGGGCCTTAAATAGCTTAGGGCCCCATCAAGTCTAAATCCAGCCTTGGGCTCACTCATTCTCTTATCTGTTGTAACAGACCACTGTTAAGAATTATAAACGTTTTCAATGGAATGATACAGTAAAGCCCTATTGAAAACATTATTTGATGATAGGATACAATTTAGATAAATATAACTTCCCGACACATCGAAAAATACACAACCTTGTAACCCTGGTAGATTAAAGTTAAAAACTTGTATTTTTCTACTTATTGTTATAGGAATTCGGCATTTCTTCTGCATCAATTCAAGCTTGACCTTTCAACAAACCAAGTATTTTGATTGGTTATAGATGTGGAATTACAGTAGTTCTATTACTTTTTCTACGTAAAACAACATTGTATCCATGAAGGATAGCGCCTAAGATGGTATTTAATTAGTAGAAGAGTCATTCACATACTTATCATACTTTTTTATTTATTATTATTTATTTTAATTTCAATAATAATAAAAATTTATCACTTTTATTATTTGATGTTAAGCCTTGCGCGGACCCCCTGACTTTGTTCAGGGACCCCCAAATCAATTAAAAATTTTCACGGACCCCCTGAAGGGTACCGCGGACCCCTGGGGTCCGTACGGACCACTTTGGGAACCACTGTGATAGAGGATCAAAAATAGAATTCTCCGAATTGGGTATCAGAAAAAATTATGTCTCTGACCCTATTAAAAATCAAATCTATTTAGTTAATTTATAACACATCTGTATAATATTGAACTTTGAAACCTGGATATCCCAAAATTGCGACATAGCCGTTTCTTCCCTTGAGCTCTTCTAATTTGAGTCAAGAACTGGTGCGACGCAGCTCCTTATTTGACAGACGGCCGGGCAACATTTAAAGGACCCGCTGCATTCGTAGTCATAGAAACAACGATGAAATCTCCTCTCACAAACTTGAGACGGCGATGGGCACGATCCTTTTCTTTCTATAGGGACGCACTTGTAGGTGGGCTCGGGACAAGGGGGGATCAGGCAATATATGGGAAACTCCTTGCAGACGTTACGATCCCGCTTGCAATGGCCGCACTTGTTTACCACCCGTGGACATGTTTTCAGAAGCTTTTTCGAGACGACCTCCAAATGGGGGAGATGTTTGGCTTCTCCATAACAGCACGTGCCGAATCCTCTATCGTCTGGGACGCAGAACGTGCCATTGGGACAGTTGGGCTCATTATTTGGTTGATGAAGTAGACATTTGCGTTCAATGATTCCACTGAGGACGAAAGACGACAATTTAAATAAGGAAAACAACCATTTTCAATGGGGTTGTCAACATCTGATCCGTTGACATTAAGCGTTCTTTAAAAACTTTAACGTATTCCAATTTATAGCGTCTTTTGAAAAAAAAAGTTAGAAGGGGGAAGTAATCAAAGGTCCCGAATATATACGAGGATTATTTACATCAGTCTTTAGTACATACAAGTTTTAAAGCGCTTTTATTTTGCGACTCCATAGAAAAATAAAGAAGCAATACGAACCCCTATGGACGCTATCCCAGTGATCAACGTTCATGTTTTAAAGCCCTATTTAGTGAGGATTTATCGGGTGGCGAGAGAAGGTTAACCAAAGACTGTACAAAGTGTGTTTAGAATGGTCTTATTCTGTTAGTTACGCGTTACCTCTATTGTGTCAAAAGTACGACATTGTCTAAAGCCCATTTCGCCTACGACAATGAACTATTATAAACAGCAAAGGAGGCCTTAATTTTGCTATCAGTATTTATTGTTAGGGTGCTTACACTGAATTCTGACCTATTTATCAAAACACACAAGGCACCAACAAAACACACAAGGCACCAACAGAACACACAAGGCACCAACAAAACACACAAGGCACCAAAAACACACAAGGCACCAACAAAACACACAAGGCATCAACAAAACACACAAGGCACCAACAAAACACACAAGGCACCAACAAAACACACAAGGCACCAACAAAACACATACAATAGACATAGAGATTAATGAAACACATACAAATATATTTTACCTTGGAGCGCTCTTATCCTCAACAAAAACAGCGTGCGAATATCCTTGGCCAATGCAAACACTTTCAATAGCTGAAATAGATCAGAGAAACATTTCATTTTTTTTTCAAATTGAGAAAGACCACCGGTATTATTAAGAAAGAGCTTCCTAACTCGTTGATTGTCAGTTATGTTAACTATTTCTTTAATAACTAAGTTTATTTTTTGCAAATGCAATGTTTTTGGGTCTTTATTAAGGTAAAAATGTATGACAGTGTCGGCATTTAACAGTGGTGTCACTAGGATTTGTGTTTATTTCCTTATTTCCTCAAAGATCGTCTTGCATTCACGCGGGGGGAAGAGTTGCCTGAACAAGCAAGGAAAACCAATTGACTTTTATTATTTAAATCTTAAATAAAAATGCAGGACAATACATAAATAACGGATAAACTGAGGAAGCAATAGTTTTCTGTAAAGAAGCATCGTCGTTAGGATATAAAATGAAAGATAACACAGAGGCATCAATCCTAGCTGACCTTTAGGCAGACATGTCAAACACGTTGCTTGAAGTGGACAGTAAGGTCCAGCACAGTGTTGGGTCAATCTGCAAATGGGGGTGCTACTGTTGCAAGAAACTTCACTACAAATGTTCTCAAGTCTTTCTGGGGTGGCTCCGTTTATCGTCAGAAGCAGAACAATCTGTGAACACGATGGTTATTTACTTTTGTTTGAACGTTGAACGAACTTCATGACCTCGTTCTCTGTTTGTGTTGCGTTGGGAATTACCCCGAGACTATCTTACACATCATTAATCAAGTCTAGTAAGCCCTCTGGGCAAAAAGATTACGCCGCTGTTATTGAACGCACATATAAAGACACGTTTTTCTAGTTTTAAAAAGGAAATTTCCCCCTTGACCTCGATTTTCCGTAATTTTTTTTCCCAAAGGTTCTTGTGTTGGAGCAATATGAAGGAAAACACCGCCTCTGTTCGTTCGTTAGATTCGCGCAAGTAAATATTTAAAACTATTAATAGATTCCAATCTAAGGGTAAACAACACATGAGTGATTTCATTTTAAGTATCCATTGAGTAATTTAATTCTAAATGACATATTTGGATCCTATGCGAATGAACAACACATATACATGCATAATAAAACGGTAAATGAGACATTTGGATGCCATTGCAAAATTATAAAATAGTACTCAAACATTTAAATGACGCATCAGTAAAGGTATGGTAAAAGGTGACATAATTAAAATGATCGAAAATGGCATAGATCTAATTGAAAGTTATTTAATGGCATTTATAAAAATTAGACCTCAAATGTTAATGCTGTTACTCAGTATTGTAATAGAACATATGCCAATTTTTTAAATTGAGTTGTTAAAAATAAACATTCACTTGTAATATAATGATAAAGAGCAATAAATTGCAATGACAAATCAATAATATACCATAAAGTTTAGTAGTAATTTAATGGTAAATGGTATATTGATAATAATCTAATAATAAATGGCCCAGTAGAAATTAATTTAAAGGGACAGTGTAAATTTATGATGAAGCACCACATACTTACTTTAAAGAGAATAACACACTAATGTGGTGATTAATTTGCAAAGGCAATTAGGGGATTTATTTTTAAGGATACATTCTTGATTTACTTAATGTTTAAATGACACATTGGTGATTTATTTGTAAAGAACATATTAGTGATTAACAATCGACTCTTGACCCTTGTACATTGCGGTTAATTCGTCTCAGATTCTATCCAGATAGATCGAGGTGAATTTCCGCGAAGCAGGATTGATTACAGTCAAACCTCTCATAACGAGTTTTATTCGTTCCAGAGTCTTACTCGTTAAGCGAAACACTCGTTATACGAAACAGTTCCCCCCACACAAATCAATGTCAAATACAATAATCCGTTCCATGCTGAAAACAAATACTAATTTTTCCAAATATTTTATTAACATTTATTCAAATAAAATTACTTTTGAAATGTTAAAAAGTGAAACAATTAGAATAAAATTTAGATTTGAAACAAAAAAGGTAAACAAAAACATGAATTTATGAACAATAATTATTCCTTTTTAACTAGAAAACTGTCCAAAGATATTTGTTTTTGCCGACGCCTCAAAATTTGACGAAAATGTGTCGTATACAATTCTTAGACATTTTTGACACTCCATTTGAAGCATCCATCTCCTTAATTGTTCTTGAGAATAGTGCAGATCGTTGATGTTGGCCGATTGTAGTTGCGCGCTAGATTAGCCACCTTGTTCTCGCTTTTCAATGGTTTTTCGTTTCATTTCAACAGTAATGTAATTTACTTCTCTCTTATGATTGTCTTCTTGTGTTGTTGTTTTTTCGAAGACATTCTAGCACAGGTTATTACATTTTGCACATAAAAAAACTACGAATACTTTCTGAATACAAAATTTGTAAAAACGGTTGATCACTAGGGCTGTCAATATTGTTGAAAAATGCTGCCCGGGTACCCGTCCAAATTTTGAACGGGTACCCGGGTTACCCGTTCAAAACATCGCAAATTTTCCCCGTCATGACCGCTATACAATGCTACTTAGCCACATTCCATGCACCTCATCTCACACAGTAGCCACAGTACGGCCCCTAGGACGTCGGCCTTGTTTTCGTCAGAGGAGCTTTGTTTTCCTTATATGATTCATTCAAAGAACCAAAATCTTCTTGTGTTTGCGATTTCTGTTTCATTTTCAGAAAAAAAGATGTATCAAAATACATTGTAGTTTGTCGAGGCCGTATTTTATTTCCCGTTGACAGATTTTTCTTCTTAGATGTATTACACAGCATATATTTGAAACAAAAAATTTCATGTTATAAAGTGTTTCGCGAGCCGCAAATTAAACACACAAAATCCGCATGCAAGCCGAAGTTTGGTTAATATAGACATTAAAGCCACATTTTCACGGGTACCCGGGCGGAATTTTACTACCCGGGTAATTTCACAGCAACGGGTACCCGCGTCCCGGGTACCCGTTGACAGGCCTATTGATCACACACGAAAACAATACGCTAACAGACCGAATGCTTAACACAGAATAATACATTGGGGCGGAAGTGCGCGCTCACAAATGAATTTCCAAAACGTCACACATGGCCTGACCCCCTTCCCCCCGTCTAAAACTGTCACACTTTCTTACACCCCCCCCCCATGGAGCGTGAGTACTTTATAGACGGCCCCTAGGCCAGTTTACCCCCCCCCGGGTATATTCTGATCAGGGGTTTAATCTGGTCTGTTACAGCCAACACAGTTTGGCAAGCTGTAGAAGAAGCAGGTTGCCCCGCCGAATTTTTTTTATTTTTTAAAAATGTTTTTTTTAAAAATTAAAAAAAGGTGCCCGTTTATTGTTTTGCTTAGTGGATTTTCACCTCTTAAAACAACGCTAAAACTAAAAGATTTCAAAAAATTAAATTAACAAAGTCACCTAATGTTCTTGTTTAAAAAATAATAAATGTATCCCCGATTTTGTAGCTTTACTGTGGTTGGTAACTACTCGAGTTATACTTACAGCTACTGAAAAAAGAATGACAGTATCCATTCTCTCAATGGTTTTAAGATTTCATAGTAGAATGTTAAAATCGTGTACTGTTTTCGTTTTATTGGTTTCGCCTAACACTGCATTTTTTTACAAAATGTACCCAACCAATCAATGAACGCACTTGGGACCTTTTACCTTGATCACACAGATCATCAAACAACGGTTTGATTCTTGTAGCCAAAAAAAAATTAAAGCTTTTGATCGATCCGCCATAAAATTGATTGAAGATGTTAAATTTGAAGTAACACTCGCCGTCAACACCTTTAATCTTTTACCTTGTGAATAATTTAAAGGGGGCATTTGAAATAAAATGCATACAATCATATCATTAAATTCATTTTTTTAATAGTAAATTAATAACGTTTGGGAAGAGCAGAAAAACGGACTCGACAATTTAACGACAATTTTCATCGTTTGGGAAAACAGTATAAACACTATACATTAAAAAAAAACAACAAACAAACAGCAGATTTAGTTTCATATCCCGTGAGTAGGGTTCTTAATTTCTTTTTCTTTTTTTTCTTGGCAAATCGATTATCGGTTATGTAAATCCGATCGAGTTTAAACCAGTTATCGTTTTACTTCATAAAATATATTCTTATAAGGAAAGCTGGAGAATGATATGCTTTCTGTATTTTATGTCTACATCATAATTTCGACCAAAGAGACTGCATTTATTACGTCTATTTTTGTCGATTTCGGAGATCAATGAACTTAATGACGTCACACTTTTCGCCAATCAATAAATGTATTAATTACAAACGTACGGCACGGAGCGCTCAAACTTATAAATAAACACACCTTGGCGGCCATATTGGATGTCAGCAAATGCGGGAATTAATTTTGTTCGGCTATTTTTTGAAGTTTTCAGTACTTAAGGGGCCGTCCATATATGACGTTATGCGCCTAAAAAAAGGTGGGGGAGGGGGGTCGAGCATTTGTGACGATGTGTGACGAGGGGGAAGGGGGGTTTAAGAAATGTGACGTCACATCAAAACGCGCAACTTTAAATAAAAGTTCCTCTTAAATATTTGATTGCTTTCAATTTATTTAATACCGTTTTCTATAGCTTCACACGTGTTACGATATTAGAGTGCAGTCTTACACTAAACACATAGTTAAATGACAAAAAAAGTAATTTGTAACATGCTAATTTTCAATGAGAAAATAAGGTTTTTACGGGAAATACGTTTCAAAGCTTTGTGATTTAATATTGGAGGGAGGTCTACGTTTTTGTGACGAAGCGTGACGAGGAGGGGAGGGGGGGGGGTAAAAATCGTCCAAAATCGCGTGACGTCATTTATGGACGGCACCTATATGATTTTTTTTTAACATCGAGTATCGTTTGGGAAATTTTAAAACCGATTATCGCTTTCAAAACCGATAATTGGATTTCCGATTATCGTTTAACAACCCTACCCCTACAACAAGCGAAATGTAACCGAAAATTACATATATAGTCAGCAAACGATTTTATACAGCTAGTACAGGGTAGAAGATAGGAAAAGAACTCTAAAGCGATAACTGGTAAGAAAAATTGGGGTAATTTTTTTTATTAATACTAAGAAGTGACCACAAGTGTTGAGGTGATACAGGAACCACAACAATTATGTTCTTCATTACGCAGCTATCCCTTTAATACGCAGCTATCCCTTCAATATCCAGCTATGCCTTCAATACCCAGATATCCCTTCAATACCCAGCTATCCCTTCAATACCCAGCTACTCCTTCAATACCCATCTATCCCTTCAATACCCAGCTACTCCTTCAATACCCAGCTACTCCTTCAATACCCATCTATCCCTTCAATACCCAGCTACTCCTTCAATACCCAGCTACTCCTTCAATACCCAGCTACTCCTTCAATACCCATCTATCCCTTCAATACCCAGCTACTCCTTCAATACCCATCTATCCCTTCAATACCCAGCTACTCCTTCAATACCCAGCTACTCCTTCAATACCCAGCTACTCCTTCAATACCCAGCTACTCCTTCAATACCCAGCTACTCCTTCAATACCCATCTATCCCTTCAATACCCAGCTACTCCTTCAATACCCAGCTACTCCTTCAATACCCAGCTACTCCTTCAATACCCAGCTACTCCTTCAATACCCAGCTACTCCTTCAATACCCATCTATCCCTTCAATACCCAGCTACTCCTTCAATACCCATCTATCCCTTCAATACCCAGCTACTCCTTCAATACCCATCTATCCCTTCAATACCCAGCTACTCCTTCAATACCCAGCTACTCCTTCAATACCCAGCTACTCCTTCAATACCCAGCTACTCCTTCAATACCCAGCTACTCCTTCAATACCCAGCTACCCCTTCAATATCCAGCTATGCCTTCAATACCCAGACATCCCTTCAATACCCAGCTATCCCTTCAATACCCAGCTACTCCTTCAATACCCATCTATCCCTTCAATACCCAGCTACTCCTTCAATACCCAGCTACTCCTTCAATACCCAGCTACTCCTTCAATACCCAGCTATCCCTTCAAAACCCAGACATCCCTTCAATACCCAGCTACTCTTTCAATACCCAGCTACTCCTTCAATACCCAGCTACTCCTTCAATACCCAGCTACTCCTTCAATATCCAGCTATGCCTTCAATACCCAGACATCCCTTCAATACCCAGCTATCCCTTCAATACCCAGCTACTCCTTCAATACCCATCTATCCCTTCAATACCCAGCTACTCCTTCAATACCCAGCTACTCCTTCAATACCCAGCTACTCATTCAATACCCAGCTATCCCTTCAATACCCAGCTACTCCTTCAATACCCAGCTACTCCTTCAATACCCAGCTATCCCTTCAAAACCCAGACATCCCTTCAATACCCAGCTACTCCTTCAATACCCAGCTACTCCTTCAATACCCATCTATCCCTTCAATACCCAGCTACTCCTTCAATACCCAGCTACTCCTTCAATATCCAGCTATGCCTTCAATACCCAGACATCCCTTCAATACCCAGCTATCCCTTCAATACCCAGCTACTCCTTCAATACCCATCTATCCCTTCAATACCCAGCTACTCCTTCAATACCCAGCTACTCCTTCAATACCCAGCTACTCATTCAATACCCAGCTATCCCTTCAATACCCAGCTACTCCTTCAATACCCAGCTACTCCTTCAATACCCAGCTATCCCTTCAAAACCCAGACATCCCTTCAATACCCAGCTACTCTTTCAATACCCAGCTACTCCTTCAATACCCAGCTACTCCTTCAATACCCAGCTACTCCTTCAATACCCAGCTACTCCTTCAATACCCAGCTACTCCTTCAATACCCAGCTACTCCTTCAATACCCAGCTACTCCTTCAATACCCAGCTACTCCTTCAATACCCAGCTACTCCTTCAATACCCAGCTATCCCTTCAAAACCCAGACATCCCTTCAATACCCAGCTACTCCTTCAATACCCAGCTACTCCTTCAATACCCAGCTATCCCTTCAAAACCCAGACATCCCTTCAATACCCAGCTATCCCTTCAATACCCAGACATCCCTTCAATACCCAGACATCCCTTCAATACCCAGACATCCCTTCAATACCCAGACATCCCTTCAATACCCAGACATCCCTTCAATACGCAGCTATCCATTCAATACCCAGCTATCCCTTTAAAACCCAGCTATCCCTTCAATACCCAGCTATCCCTTCAATACCCAGCTATCCCTTCAAAACCCAGCTATCCCTTCAAAACCCAGCTATCCCTTCAATACGCATTCAAATAATTTTTTTTCTTATGTTCCTAAAGTTCCTGTTTCGCCGAAGAAAGCTTCTTGTGGAAGCATTTGCTGTTTCAGTTCAGCATATTTTAATTTTTTTTTCATATTAATTATTTCACTACTAGTGTATTACCCGTCAAAAATGACGGAAGTTTTCAAAATGAATACATTTTAGCTGAAATCTATTATTTTTGAAAAATATACATCAGAATAATAAATAATGTAATACAGAACTTTTATTTATTTTTATTTGATTCATTTATTATCATATTGAACAATTTTATGTGGAACGTTCGAAAAGTGTTATTTTTGGTGCAGTAATTTGATGCGCTGTTTTCTAAAATTAGTAGCGTCACGGACAGACAGACATGACAGACGTGACAGAGATTGCAAATTATGTATATTGATTCTCATATTCCGTGTCAGATGATAATTTTCTATTTATAATAATTTCTAATGAATTTAAAGATTCTCTGTGAGATTTTCTTTAAGCTTGGTTGTGTGAGTGTTGGGGGGGGGGCATTTTTTACACCCTAGCTAAGCATCACACATTTCCTTCCTAATTATTTTCTATGTCTTCTATTCAGAAATTGCCATTTCAGACTTAACTTTCCAAATAAAATTCAAATTTTCCGTAATGTTACTCAATAGACAAACATTGCTTTATCAATTATTTCCCCTTTTCCTTTTTTACTTCCCCTTAAATTGGAACTCTTTTTTTTTAAATTTATTTTTATTTTAAACTGCACCACTACACCTTCACAATAATGTCCTAGCCCCTTCCGTATTTAATTTAAAAACTTCAGCTTAATTTTTAAATTTCAGCTACTTTTGGGATGTTTTTAACAACTATTGAAAATATTGTCGTCCGCCCCCCGCTTCACAAACCTTACTCCCACCGCTTTTCTCTTGATTGACAATGTTTTCCTGGACAGGGTCACGTGAAATGGTAAAGTGTCAAAAATTTGATACACGATCTCGACATCCAGACCCCCTGACATAGAGACATCCAGACACCTTGACACAGAGACATCCTGACAAAGAGACATCCAGATATCCACACATCCCCTCTAACCCAACATCCTGACAAACAAAAATGTAGAGTATAATCCAATCTATAATAAAATGTTTGGTCTTTTTTTTGTTTTGCTGGACGAATGTTCATTACTAAGATTACAGTAACCTTTAGAAGTTATTTTACGAAACATTGAATTGTAAGATAATGAAAATACTTTTTTTCTTCTGTTTTCAGTGTAAGATATTTTGGTGAAGTAAAACTATTTTTAGCCTATGTATGTTTAGTAGTATTTGGAATTAAAAAAAAATATTATCGCTAAAAGTAAACAAAACAGAACAGAAATAACAATAAAACAACAAATGGGATACACTTTTCAAACACATTTATTTCTAATCGGTTACTCTGTCAATTATTTGAAACATTAAAATCGCATCAAGAGAAGCAGAATTCTCATCTTATAATAATTAATGAATAATTAATAATAATAATGAAACATACAATAATTCATGACACCAACCACCCTTATATTATGTAACTGAGTTTATTTGAAACCTGATCTTATTAAGACGGTGGCTTATTAGTTTTATATTGAGACAGTGGCAAAGAGAGTTTTACATTATTTAATTTAACATTCAGAATACACATTTCTTTATCAGGTGTTGATATTACAAGGCGTATTTATGCTTACACATGCACTCTTGAAAAAGTAAACATGGCAAAGTTGCGTAGAGTTCTTTGCTTTTTTTTTAACGTAACTAGTTATTGCTGTGTTACAGCGTATCTAACAACATAAAAAGGCTTTAGTCATTTGAAACATATACCGTGGACACTAAGGGCAACGGCGAGAAAAAGGGACGACACTGGAGTTCTTCAAAACAAGGAGGCACAAACGGGCAGATAGTAACTCTCTGGCAGCTGGTACCTGGAGGGCAGAAAGGCCTGCACCGGTTGACAATGCAAACTGTGTCACGGTTTGTGGCAGGCAGTCCAGGTGGAGGTCGACCGTAGCAGCAGGTTCCACGACCAGAACCATCTGGGGCGCAGACGGCGTTGAACGGGCATTCGCCGGGAAAGAAAGGATTACATTTACGCTCTTGAAGTGAGCTGATGAGAAACAAGAATGAAATCAATTGCTTAGTTATAAATAAAAATGTGAGACAAATACGTACATGTAACAAGTGACATACTAATACAATAACTCTTTTACGCTCTGACAAATGTTGTAGCTTTTTAAATTTATATGTATATATATATATATATATATATATATATATATATATATATATATATATATATATATATATATATATATATATATATATAGGTGTGTGTGTGTGTGTGTGTGTGTGTGTGTGTGTGTGTGTGTGTGTGTATATTACAGTCGTACATTTTTGGACCCTTATTAGAAAGTGCATCCGATTTTTCACACGCTATTATGGGTTTTATTCAGCGAAAAATATATTGAGATCGTGTTTGAGAAAGGAATCTAAAGGGTTAGGATAAAAGTGCACAAATGGTATAACCTTTTTGTATCGGATTATTTTATTCAAATTTAATAAATATGACTTTAAAAATAAGTGTGTGTGTAAAAGGCTGTTTCTGTTGTGTGTGCTTTTTTTTTGAATACCATCCCACGATTAGCTGTGTTTGTATGTTAGTAATAATAATAAAGGATAATGAAAAGAGAGCTCTCAACTAAATTAATATAAAACTAGAAATATTCTCAAACAATGCCCATCAATTAGAGCAAGGGCGACGAGTGAAGAGGGTACACCACTAGCTCACAGAATGATTAAAATACATTAGCCGGCTTGTAAATCTTATAGTCAATACTCCTAAATTAAAGCCCTTATCTGTGTTAATTGTAAATTACTTATATTAACTTGCTTTGTAAGTTTAATCGGACATCCAAACCGACTATTTGTTTATGATTCTTTCACGTGCCAGTTCAGTTCACGCGCCGACAGTCGATGTTCACACCCCATACCGTCCCTGCGCCCGGTTTTAAAACCAGGGGAGATAATTCTGTTTCAGTCTGTAAATGTCGCCTGCATAATCACTACTTTTAGTTATGTCTCATATATAAGAGATTTATAGTCAAAAACTTTGTTTTTAAATCTAATTATTGCTTAGAAACTTCATAGGGTTCTAAAAAGCATGTGTGACCACATGTTTTATTTCTTTTAACCTTACGTTTGAGAACACGTCAGTGATGTGATTCCCAGGAAATTTGGGCGGGGCTAATATTTGGGGTCATTTCAATCTTTGTAAACAATGCTATTTAAATCTGATCACTGACCTAGGCACGTAGCAGGTCATAACTAGTAAGATTGTGTCTTAATAGAGTTAACTGTACGAGATGTAATGAAAACTGAATAGGGATGATAAAATACTTAAGTTATTTAATTTAATTACAAATGCTCTATTCTTGTTTTGTATTGACATCAAGGCTTTGTCCGTAGCGTCATTTGATTTTATTCCGTCTTTCTTAAATAAAAAAATGGTGTCGGTATTTTTGCTGCTCATAGCTAGAGCGCATTGCCCTTTTACTTATCTTCTTACGCGTTGTCTTTGTTTCCCTTGCAGAGTAAGACATTCAGGTCAACGACGCGTATTATTTTTGCGTTGATTGCTATATTAACTTTTTAAAAAAAATATAGGCCTATATATTAGTTTTAGATCTCACTTTTAAAAATGGATAGCTAAAAAAAGGAATGACATTCTTGATTAAAATTATGGGAAAAAAAGTTAAGTAAGTGTGTTTCTGTTATCCATGCACCAAATTCATGTTTACCGAGTTTTAACCAATTACAAATTACAAGTAAAATGTGTTTTTTTTTAAATTTATAAGCATAATAAACATTTAGAGATTAGAAGGATGTTCCAAAGCCTTGTTAAAAAATAGCGTAATTTCATTGTTCCTCGTTTGATGAAATGAACTCGACGATTTGTTAAGATACTCATTAAATGTTCAGTTCTGGACACACGTTGGTTTCTAAAACGGTAAGGGAGGTGGCGTACGCAATTCTAATGTCATAATAAAACACACAAAGTACTTACTCAGAACCTGCCGGGTTCCCCACTAATAAGGCCCTGATGAAGTTATTCCTGTTGCAAACAGCATCGATTCCTAGAAGGAAAGAAACAACAACATTGACGCTGTAGATACAATCTATGTATGCAAAACTATTAACTGAAAAGAGATTTAAAACAACCATGAGCAGGAGAATTAAGTAATTTAGAAATCATGGTGATTTTGGGTACCTGCCATATATCAAGATCAGACAAAGACAACCAGTCTTGTCAACCCCTTCAGACCTCACCGTATAGGCTATTTCCAAATATTCTAAATGCTCGTGTTACGTTCTGCTCTGTCTGTGTAACATTCTGGTTACAGTTACATCCTTTGGTGCTACATTGAGATCTAACAGACTCAGCAAACAATTTCTAATTTGATTTTTCTTTCAAATGAGATGTCAACCACTATGATTTAATCCTTAAAAAAAAATAAAGGCTGGGGCGGGGGTTGATAATTAGCGAAAGATTCATGCACTTACCTCTTGGGACACACGGCACACACGATGGACGGGGAGGGCACACAGGTCCTGCACATGCTTGAACTGCACGGCAAAAAGTACCAAACGGACATTGGACTGTAGAACACAAACTGCTGACCGGTACTTGGGCACTGGTTAGTGACGTCAGCGCTACCTATCAAGTGTTGTATAGTAATTAAATAATCTCTTCTTAAATGCGTAGTGAGTGTGTCAAAAGAATCTTAGGTCGTATTATAAAGGCAATTTAGGGGAGAGTCGGGAGAAATGGGCCACCAAACGAACATCAGTCAAAGAATGCAGCTGGTGTAAAAACACATATAAAGTTACGAACATCCTATTGGACTTATTAAATGCCAGTCCAATTGTGCTCATAATAAACCTATTTGTATATATATACGTTTAGTAGTTAGTAGTTTTTGAGAAATAAAAAAAAACACTTGGTGACTATGTAGGGTGGGAGAAATAGGCATGGTGGAGGGAGAAATAGCTTAATACAAAATGTTCCTGCAGTAATATTAATATAATGTATTGAACTTTTTATAATAATTTTATTTCTGTTGGATTTTTAAGTTTGTAAGGCAAAAAGCAATAATATAACTAACTAAAATTGCTATATTAATTATTTTTTTAAAAAACAAATCCCAGATGGGGTCGTTAAATGTATAGCCAATATGATGCTGAAAGCTGTGTAGTATATTTTTTTAATGAAAAAAATTCACACGCATATAACTCCTGGACGGCCGACTATTTAACCCGGAAACCATTTGAATAACATTAAACACGAGGTTATGTTTGAATGCATTTCGTTTCAAAACATTTTGGTCCATTATATTCGAACTAGCGTATCACCCGTTAAAAATGACGGAAGTTTTCAAAATAATTACACATCAGATTTTAAAAAAACGTAATATAGAACTTTCATTTATTTTATTTATTTTTTATTTGATTTATTTATTATCATATTGAACAATTTTATGCGGAACGTTCGAAAAGAGTTATATTTGGTGCAGTAATTTTTGGTGCGCACTATAAAACCTAATAAATTACATCCAAGAAGCAGTACATCCATTACGGGAATTATGTATTTTGACTAGAATTTTATCACCCGTCAAAAATGACGGAAGTTTTCAAAATAAATACACATCAGATAAAAAAAACAACGTAATACAGAACTTTCATTTATTTTATTTATTTTTATTTGATTAATTTATTATCATATTGAACAATTTTAAGCGGAACGTTCGAAAAGAGTTATTTTTGGTGCAGTAATTTTTGGTGCGCACTATAAAACCTAACATTACATCCAAGAAGCATTACATCCATTACGGGAATTATATATATTGATATACGGGAAGGGGGGTGGGTTCAATTTCTCTCACCTGCCCATTTCCTTCGATTGTCCCCTATCTCGTGATTGATACAAATTATTTATTTCTAGCCTCATTCTCGCTATCTCAACAAGTTAACTACAGTGATTTCCTGTACATTCATCCTAAAAATGTCTATTTTTTCCGTTCGCAAAACTTTTGATAGGTGCACATTTGACATTGCGCCTTTAAAAAATTGGATAATTCGACTATTTGTCCATACGCCATACGCATAGGAGAAGAGCGTTGCTCAAGCATTACAATTTAGTACATACAATTTGAAAAATCGTCAACTTGTTGTCTCTCGCTGTGTTCTCAAAATAAGTCGTAAGTCTAACGAATCGAAGAAACCGGGTTCGATTTTCGGGAGAGACGTTTTGTTTTATTCTATGTTTAACACATTTGTTTGATAATTTTGTTGCTGCTTACGATGACGGGAAACAATCCCATGGTTTATTTATCTTTTGACCTAGGCAATAGCTGCTTTATGCTACAGCCTGGAATAATTTACTTATAAAATTCGTTTCTGCTTTTTCATTGGCTTTCTTGTTGAAGATTATTTGTAATATAATTCAAAGTTTGATAATTTTAACAAACATAATGAGTTCGAGACTGTTTTTCTCGGCATTTTTAATACATATTTTGACAAAAATAATTTGAATCTACTTTACCTAATTCAATAATATCTCAAAACAGATTAGTACACGATTCACGATCTGGGATTCACATTTATTAAGCTGCACATGAACCCTTTAGGTTGAAACTGGATCATTGAAAGACCGCAAACTAATGAAGGCCTAGACATACACATTGTATCAAACTCGTCAGGAATGCTAAAAGAGCATTCACTCTGAAAATTTTTGTCTTATTATAATTTATTTATCAGTAAAAAAATTATAAAGGCCCCATAACTCATTATAAATTGATTTTTTATTTTATTTTATTGGATCTTGATATAAATAATGTTTAACCCAACGTACCTAATACATTGATTAGGTCGACTCTGGTTATCGCTATTATTAAATTTCTATAAGCATGAAGGAATGTGAGCAAAATTAATTATTAGGTCATCTATCTTATAAAGCGTCAGCAACTTCTACAAAATATATTATTTTTATATTGTTTTTTTGCGCGATGTCTGTGGTCAACAAGCTGGGCATCCATCTTTCCTTTAAATTTTAACATTAAACAATTTTTAATAATAAATGTACGCTTTAACTAGGCACTGATTTTTTAAATGTAAACAACAGACAAAAACAATACTTATATATATACTAGGGGCAAGTACCCGGCTTCTCACGGGTTTAACAACAACACAAACAACAACAAAAACAACAACAGAAACAGCAACAGCAACATCAACAACAACAAAACAACAACAAAAACAACAACAAAACAACAAAAACAAAACAACAACAAAAATAACAACAAAACAACAACTGCAACAACAGCAACAACAACAAAGCAACAACAACAAAGCAACAACTACAACAACAACAGCAACAACAACAAAGCAACAACAACATTAAGGACATTGTCGTCGCAGGGCAAGGATGTGGACAACAACAACAACAGCAGCAAAAACAACACAAAAGCAACAAAAAAAACAACAAAAACAGAACAACAACAAACACAACAAAATCAACAACAAAACAACAAAAACAAAACAACAACAGAAACAACAAAATCAACAACAAAAACATAACAACAACAAAAACAGCAAAAACAACAACAAAACAACAACAACAACAACAAAGCAACAACATCAAAACAACAACTACAACAACAAAAGCAACAACAACAAAGAATTTATTTTATGGCGATAATCGCCTTCTTGTTAATCTCGACACCAAAATGTTTTTTTATTTGCGTCATTATTTTACGTCTTAATTTTCAATAATTTTTTATTTTATATAGCTCATATAGGGAAAAACTACATTTTGGGCCCCCGGGCCCCAGTATCTTATATGTAAGGAACGAAACCTGTTTAATAACCTTTCCGGTATAATTTTGTGTACGTGTACCAAATTTCACGTTATTTGGTTGTCTGGATCTCGAGTTATAAGGGAACAGACAGACGACGGACAGACAACAAATGCGTCTTATATATATAGAGATATATATAAAACTATTTTACAAATAACAATAATTTTAAAATTTTAGTATTTCTTTAAAAACCGCATTAGATAATAAACAGTAACTACATAACATTCACTTATCCATTGTTTACTCACCAGCAAAAAGCTTAAGGTGCATAGCTCATTGATATTCATTCTTTAAACTGGGTCCTTTCAGCCTATATTAAATAAACCTATTTAAAAGTAAATACATTGACTAGTCAGAGTTGTCCACCTTATATAGTTATTTCTCTTGTTAAAATTGCTAGTTTTTAGAACAGCTTGAAAAGATATAAAACTCAGACTTTGTCATCCCTGATCATCAATTTAACTAAGTCCATCCCCGAATGACAGTGAAGACAATGTACTTACTTCTGGATGACTGACAGGTTTGGTGACAATTTTTCACTTCCTGATCAGGGGCGAGCTATCCCCATAACATTTCCGCCCCTCTCCCGTTTCCTACAGAATTTACTATACTATTTTAAGCATTGCAGAGAGCGAGAGACAAAATCACACACACACACACACACACATACACACACATACAAATAGAGAGAGAGAAAATGACACACACACGCAAATACCCACACACGCGTAGACAGAGAGAGACACAGAGAGAGAGAGAGAGAGAGATAGAGAGAGATAGAGGGAGAGAGAGACTGACAGAGACAGGTGAGATGGGGAGACACTCACATAGAGAAACGGTAAAAAAAAAGAAAGAGAGATAGAGGAGCTGTTTTCAAATACTTCGATTTCCTCTGAATCTATGAATTACAGAACAGCGAGATTGTACAGGCTTTCCATGTTTATTGTTATTTAAAGATAAATAATGGGCAGGTCCACTAAGCATCGGCTAATACAGAAACTCAAACCCTCTCCCGCTTAGAGCATGTAATTACAAAAAGAACTCAATACAGAAGCTGCTGCTTCCTGCCAAAGACAATAAGCAAATGGAACAAGCTTCCAGAAGAATATTTTAATGGCGACAAAAATGAGCACATTTGCTTCTGTTGCCTCCTGTCTTACAACATCCTTCTTCCAACCTCCTGTCTTCCATCCTCCTGTCTTCCATCCTCCTGTCTTCCATCCTCCTGTCTTCCAACCTCCTGTCTTCCAACCTCAAATCTTCCAACCTCCTGTCTTTATTCTATGAGTGTATAAAACAATGGGACCTACTGATTACAGGGATTTCATACGGCTATGGATTCGTGCTGAATACATTTTACCATGTCAACATACCGAGCGTTATCCTGATTTCAGGTCAGCGTTTTAGCGTTATTAGAGTTATTAGCGTTATTCATTCATCAACATTTTTATAGTGGCTGGCTAGACCCCACGCCCCTCAGCTTGTGATGCGAGCGTCAGGGGCTGATTTAGATTTGTCTGCGGGGGGGGGGCAAGGAGAATTTCAAGGGGCGCCGCCAAATTTACTAATATCCGAGCACTGCGTAAAACGAATATAAATTATCAGACTACTAATTTAGTAAATTTTCTAAATCATTGAACAAGTAAAACAGAATCAACAATATAAACAGATATGTTTTCAAAATAGTAACGTAAATTAATTACAGTAGTATATTTATTGATCTAAGAAAGAAACTTAGTTTATGCAAATTTATATAGAGCCCTTAGAATATTATATAAATCGCTTTCTACGTGATTTCATTGAAACAAAACGATTTATCGTTGATTCAAAGTCAACGTTCTCAGCTAGATCACGTTCTATTGAGACTAATGCCAATCAGACTGACGTTTGTTTGTCATTGTTGAGCGCCAATGTTTTTGATGATTTTAAATCAACTGAAACTTCTTTCAGCAGTAGCACTGCTAACAGGAAGAGTCAATTAAATTGTATTGAGTATTGACAAATTAGGGCGAACTGATGCCATTTGTTTTTCAGTCAAGTATGGCAGAACCTCTTTAAGTTGTAGTTCACTAGACAGTTATGGACGTATTGACGCATACAACAGGGCCGGCTTTAGGAATAGGCAAACAAGGCAGCCGCCTAGGGCATCCGATTAATCTCATCATTAGTGCAGGGGCGGATTAAGACTGCACGGGGCCCTATCCAGCCAGCGTCCCTTTAAATAAAATGATTGCTAGCAGCTAATATAAGACTGTAACTTGTAACTAAATAGTTCTCATACTTTGTCTGTTCTACGGGATCGGCCTCCCAGCCAAAAAGATCATTCGTGAAAAATAAAAACGAATACCAAGAAATAAATGTTTGCCGGTATCCTAAAATTTAGTGTAAAAAGACAATTTAAAGAAAAAAAACACAAATGAAATAATTAAATATTTAAAAAATCTTTTTTTAAAAAGGACACGCTTTTAACATAATCACTACTTTTAGTTATGTCTCATATATAAGGGATTTATAGTTAAAAAAACTTTGTTTTTACAGCTATTTTTGAAAACTTATAATAAAAAACTCTTTAAAATTCACGTCTGAAGCCCACACATCTTTTTAAATCCCTTATATTAACTTCGCGGCCGTCTCATCATCTCATCATCTCATGGGCTGGGCGGGCGGAAAAAGAAAAGTCCAAAATGACCCACTTACCGTGATTCGATCGAGCTGAAATTTGGCACACTGACCCGTCTGACCTAACAATGCATCGTATCAAAATTTCAGATCGATCGAACGTACCGTAATTAAATTAATGCATTTTTAGTTTATCCTTATATGAGGTATGTAATTCAAATTCACGGTTTGTTATTGTTTTTTTTGCCACGTGAAAGTTTGAGCTGACGCATTGAGGCGACCCAACGAAGCGACGGGGTGCTTTTGTTTACATTTTACGTGTCACGCTGAGCTCGGTCAAGCGAATCGGTGACCAGACTTTTCCCCTCTCCCCCTCCCACCCACCCCTCCCCCCCTAGGGTTATGAAGCAAACTTGAGTTAAGACAGATACAGTCTGTAAATGTTTGAAAATAATCAATACTGTTAGTTATGTCTCATATATAAGGGATTTATAGTCAAAAACTTTGTTTTTACGGGTTTGTTTTATTAAATCCCTTATATTAACTTCGCGGCCGTCTCTGTCGTCATCTCATCATCTCTCATCATCTCATGGGCTGGGCGGGCGGAAAAAGAAAAGTCGAAAATGACCCACTTCCAGTGATTCGATCGAGCTGAAATTTGGCACACGGACCCGACTCACCTAACAATGCATCGTATCAAAATTTCAGATCGATCGATCGTACCGTAATTAAATTAATGCATTTTTAGTTTATCCTTATATGAGGTATGTAATTCAAATTCACTGTTTGTTATTGTTTTTTTCTTCCACTTCCACGTGAGTTTGAGTTGACGCCGACCGTCGTGCCGACACCCCCTCACGTCCCACCCCCATTTATTAAAGACAAGGGACATCACTCGGTGTCAGTCTGTAAATGTTTGAAAATAATCAATACTGTTAGTTATGTCTCATATATAAGGGATTTATAGTCAAAAACTTTGTTTTTGCGGGTTTGTTTATTAAATCCCTTATATTAACTTCGCAGCCGTCTCATCATCTCATTATCTCATGGGCTGGGGGGCGGAAAAAGAAAGTCGAAAATGACCCACTTCCCAGTGATCCGATCGAGCTGAAATTTGGCACACGGACCCGACTCACCTAACAATGCATCGTATCAAAATTTCAGATCGATCGATCGTACCGTAATTAAATTAATGCATTTTTAGTTTATCCTTATATGAGGTATGTAATTCAAATTCACGGTTTGTTATTGTTTTTTTCTTCCACTTCCACGTGAGTTTGAGTTTACGCCGACCGTCGTGCCGACACCCCCTCACGTCCCACCCCCATTTATTAAAGACAAGGGACATCACTCGGTGTCAGTCTGTCAATGTTTGTAGCGTTTGAAAATAATCAATACTGTTAGTTATGTCTCATATATAAGGGATTTATAGTCAAAAACTTTGTTTTTACGGGTTTGTTTTATTAAATCCCTTATATTAACTTCGCGGCCGTCTCATCATCTCATCATCTCATGGGCGGGCGGAAAAACAAAAGTCAAAAATGACCCACTTCCAGTGATCCGATCGAGCTGAAATTTGGCACACGGACCCATCTCACCTAACAATGCAACGTATCAAAATTTCAGATCGATCGATCGTACCGTAATTAAATTAATGCATTTTTAGTTTATCCTTATATGAGGTATGTAATTCAAATTCACTGTTTGTTATTGTTTTTTTTCCACGTGAAAGTTTGAGGAGACGCGTTGAGGCGGCCCATCGAAGCACCGCGGCGCTTTTGTTTACATTTTACGTGTCACGCTGAGCTCGGTCAAGCGAATCGGTGACCAGACTTTTCCCCTCTCACCCTCAGGGTTATGAAGCAAACTTGAGTTAAGACAGATTCAGTCTGTAAATGTTTGAAAATAATCAATACTGTTAGTTATGTCTCATATATAAGGGATTTATAGTCAAAAACTTCGTTTTTACGGGTTTGTTTTATTAAATCCCTTATATTAACTTCGCGGCCGTCTCTGTCTGTCGTCATCTCATCATCTCATGGGCGGGCGGAAAAACAAAAGTCGAAAATGACCCACTTCCCGTGATTCGATCGAGCTGAAATTTGGCACACTGACCCGTCTGACATAACAATGCATCGTATTAAAATTTCAGATCGATCTAACGTACCGTAATTAAATTAATGCATTTTTAGTTTATCCTTATATGAGGTATGTAATTCAAATTCACGGTTTGTTATTGTTTTTTTCTTCCACTTCCACGTGAGTTTGAGTTGACGCTTAGACGTCGACCGTCGTGCCGACACCCCCTAACAACCCATCCCCCGTTAAAAGACAGGGGACATCACTCGGTGTCAGTCCGTAAATATTTGTGGCGTTGAAACATAATCAATACTTTTAATTATGACTAAAATATAAGGGATTTATAGTAGAAAACTTTGTTTTTACGGGTTTGTTTTATTTACCACTATTTTTTTTATACCAAACACCTCATAAGCGCCCGCCCAACGTTTTATACCACGGTGTTGTGTTCACGTGGTGAACTCATGGATGTCAACAAAGCAGACGGGTACCGATGCTTATATATAGACTATAGATAAACTAAAAATGCAATAATTTCAATACGGTACATTCGATCGATCTGAAATTTTGAGACAATGCATTTTCATCCAAGATCTCTCTGTGGTAAAATTTTTATATCTCTAGGACCATCAGAAGTGGTATAATTTTACGTTTCAAGTTTTGAAGGAAGGATGGAAGGAAGGGTGGATGGATACAACATACAAACATTGTGACTTAAATAAAAGCGTGTAAAAACAATACTCTTCAATATTTTCTCTTATTGAGCCTATAAAATCAAATTTTTTATAAAACCATGTCCGAATAGCGATCAGATTAATAGATACTATTTTATTAATTTATTTAATTTATGAACTTTTCAGGAATTCATGCAAACATTTGTCCACCTTTATATAAAATATACTAAATTTGGGGGCCCCTGGATTCAGCCATTTCAGCCCCCCTTATTAATCCGCCATAGGTTGGGGGTGCCTTGCACAAGAATCTTTCCATATTTATTATTTTATTTTTCTATTATTATTTAGGGCCAACAAATTCACTTCGCCTAGGCTAGGGCCTCCAATTCCCTTAGGCCAGCCCTGCATAAAAATCTTTGAAGCTATCATATTTTACGATTACTTCTTCAGGGTGAATGCCGTGTTTGTAAATGTCGCATACGCTTCTAAAATAATCTTTATTTTCTTCCGAGATTTGTGATAGATCAATACAATAGAATTAAGTAACTGTGCTCCGAAGTTCATTAAATCGATCATCTATCTGTGTTACAAGTGTATCCAAGATAGTGAAGTATGTTTCAGATTTAAGGCGTTTAGTTGAATCATCAGCCCTTTCATCTCTGCTAAGTTCGCCTGCCATACTTTTCTTTTTTTGCAATTCGCGTTTCTTTAAATTCTGTTTTAACATCTAGTTTGGAAAAATTTACGTTAATAAATGATTTGACATCTACATTCAGAATTTCAAAAGCTTCACCGCTTCTCATTTCAACAAGCTTATTTCTTGCAACATCGATCAATTGTTTTGCAAATACAATTTTAATGTCCTTGCGTTGCAAGTAGTTTGATAACACGAAGATATTATCCAACAACTTTTGTACAAATAGCAGCAGATAAACAAAAGAATATTTTGTCATTAAAACAGATAGGTCCATATCTTCTGCCAAGGGCCGGCCTAAGGGGAAAGGAGGCCTAGGCGAAGTGAATTTGGTGGCCCTAAATGTAATAGAAAAATACAAAAATAAATATGGAAAGATTCTTGTGCGAGGCCCCCCACTAATGATGAGATTAATCGGTGGCCCTAGGCGGCTGCCTAGTTTGCCTATGCCTAAAGCCGGCCTTGCTTCTGCTCTGACATTGCCTTTATATTCTGTTGATTCCCCTTAATTTATAACTTCTAGTGTGGCTAGAATACCAGACAATAATCTAACAACTGCATCAAATGCATGCTTAAGGCTTGCCGATCTTGTATTAGAAAGTCGTTTCAGAGTAGCTACTGTTGATTCATATTGAGATTTCTGATGTTCTTTAAGAGTATGTAGAAGTGGTAAACTAGACGTAAGGAATGCATTGATGGTATTCAAATTCAAAACATGGGCAAAAAATTGAACATAAATGGCATTGGGTGAAAGTTTATTTATCTGTTAAGCTCTCCCCCTGCCCTATAGCTAAATCCGCCACTGAAGCGCACTATTGATTTCGCTATCCAGCCGCCATAAAGTTACCCGGTAATTAAATTTTATTCAATCATTGGTTAATTCAATCATAGTTTAATTGCTTTATCCACTCATCGTTTCATTGTTTTATTCACTCATAGTTTCATTGTTTTATTCACTCACAGTTTCATTGGTTAATACACTCATAGTTTCATTGTTTTATTCACTCATAGTTTCATTGTTTTATTCACTCATAGTTTCATTGTTTTATTCACTCATCGTTTCATTGTTTCATTCACTCATAGTTTCATTGTTTTATTCACTCACAGTTTCATTGTTTCATTCACTCATAGTTTCATTGTTTTATTCACTCACAGTTTCATTGTTTTATTCACTCATCGTTTCATTGTTTTATTCACTCATCGTTTCATTGTTTTATTCACTCATAGTTTCATTGTTTTATTCACTCATAGTTTCATTGTTTTATTCACTCATAGTTTCATTGTTTCATTCACTCATAGTTTCATTTTTTTAAATTCACTCATAGTTTTATTCAATCGAAGTTTCATTGCCCAAATAAATCACTGTTTTATGAAAGTTTCAGTTACAACAGGATTCTATTAAACTCTTTCCTGCAAGAGTATTTTCGGAAAATTGCACTTATATTTCTTACGCCTTTGGCTCGGTGTCTAATTTTGAAATTCTGTATCACAATCGCTCAACTTTTTAAACATTGCATTTAATTTTAACATAAATTCTAATCTTAGATCTTTGGTCTTCCCACGCTGTCATGTCTTAGATCTACAATTTACATACCCTGTGCTTGATATCTGTCGATCAGCATGTCCGCGCAAGGGGAAAATCTGGGACATTTTTCAAGGGCACTAGGGTTCAACATCGTGTCGACAGATCAACCACCACCATCCCGGACCAATGTCTAAATGCAATAATTCACTCCCTTTGTTCTACATCAGAACGACCAATGACAGCCAGGTATTGAAACGGCGTGAAGGTCAAAATGTTTGAATAAAGGGGAAACAGCCGTGGGGAGGTACGATCGTATAGGGTTGTTTTAGCAATCCAACTTTGTACTGTTACCTTTGAAATGTTGAACTTTTTTTAAATATAAATTTTAAGACTTAGTATATGTCATATGTGTATATATAGGGGCCGTCCATAAATGACGTCACGCACCTAGGGGGGAGGGGGAATCACACTTTTGTGACGATGCGTGACGAGGGGGGGGGGTTGAAGAAATGTGACGTCACATCAAAAGGGTCACTTTAAATAAAACATCCACTGAAACATTTGGTCGCTTACAATTTATTTAATGATTTTTTAAATTATTTTTTTCTTTAAAATCAGTGCTTCTCAATGTGCCGGTCGGTAGGCCATCAGACGCTGGTTGGCGTAAGCTATCAAGACACGAAAATTAAATCTAATTATAATCTTTAAGTTTGAGAATCCACAAGATAACATATGAAATTGTTACACTGCGTCGTTTGATTTTGACATCAAAGCATTTGTGATGAAACCGCCGCTCCGCTTGGTTCTCTCATGACAGGAGTCGATTTTTTGGGCCAAAATATACAAGTTTATGAGTGCGTTACAACCCCCAGACTCTAGGTCCTGCTCACATGACTCGGGGATTTGGGGGAGCGTCGTTAGCCCCCCCCCCGAAAATGCTACTGGTGAGTTTTACAAGCATTACAAGTGTCTAAAAATGATCTGAATAGGATTATGTGTAGATATGTTCAGTGTGTTTTTTGTTGTTGTTTTTTTTTGTTGTTGGGGGTTGTTATTTTTATTTATTTAATTTTGGGGGGGTCAAAGATTTGTGACGTATTTTTAGAGGGGGGGTCTAAGTTTTTGTGACGACGCGTGACGAGGGGGGTAGGGGGTCAAAATTGGCAAAAATCGCGTGACTTCATTTATGGACGGCCCCATATGTCTGTCTATCTATCTACATGTCTGTCCATCTAACTGCCTGCCTGCCTACCTACATACAAACCTATCTATCTATATACACATAAAAAATGTGTTCGCTTGGACTTAACCAATTACCTTCAGATTAAAATTTAAAAGGCAAGAACTTTACTGTTTCATTTGATTGACAGTAACACGTTTCCTGGACAAAACTATTTGCTTAATGCAGGCCAATCGAAACACCAAATCTCAATAAATCAGATTTTCGAAACACCAAATCTCAATAAATCAGATTTTATAAGGAAGGGGCGGGGGCATTTTTCATATATTTTTTTTTACCCCTGGTGTCGTCAGCTGCGGTTGTGAATTCAATCGAATGATGAGCTGTTCAAACCCAATCAAAGTCAGCTTAGCTTTAAAAATTAAAAAAGAATACAAAATAAAATTTGTTTTTCATTATTTTTGCCCTTTAACACCAATAGCCACAGAAGATATGAATGTTTACACAATGTCCAGCCAATTAAAGGACTGGAAGTGGATAAAAGTTGAATAACAAGATTTCATCTGGGGAGTTACATAAAATTGATTAAAAAAATTAACACATTATTATTTAAAATCAATCTTTAATTTCAGTTTCCAATTGAATTTTCGACAAAGCTTCTACAAGAAATTGAAAGTCTGCCAATGAGCGCCCTACCCTGTAGTCCATATTTTTCATTTATTACAAATATCAATAAAACAAGTTGTAGTAGTTTTTATGGTTCCAAATTAAAACTGACATCAAATTAAAACTGACAGCAGATATAAAAAATACTGTTAAATTTCCTTGTGAACAACAAAAGGTATATTTTTACACCACAAATAAACTGGTACCTTCTCCGTACTGCTTGTTCTAGGACAAGTACGTTTAATATCTTTGTCATACAAAGTTATTTCTGATATACAAGAGATATGATTAGAATTATAATAAAAGTCAGTTAAATGCCTAAAAGCACTTAGGATTCTAAGAATTTTTTTCCTGACTTGGTTATGCATTTAAAATGCCAGTACAATAAGAAGAGATAATTTTTTTAATAAAAATGTCACAAAAATTAAATACTAATACTTAATACTCAGGGAAATACAAGGAATAAAATTGACACACTAAAACTGCACTTGGTAGAGAATTCAACATTAATCAATTTTTATTCAAACTTAATTAAAAATGATGGATGTAACTGTAACGGTAAGTGGTTGTTTAATTGAACTAAGACTAAACTACATGTAATGTCTCCTCAAGTGTTGTGGCCATGGCATGTCAGTGATGAGGGGGGATAATTGGATATTTTATACATTTTCCCTTAAATCAGGGGTCACAAACAAGCCCATTAAATGGATTTTTGTGGCCCACCATTAAGCTTACCAAAAAAAATGTACTATTCCCAAAATTCTGACAGCTAGTAATGATTCGCATCAAATTTTATTGTTAATTTTATATATGTAACATTCTAATTAAAATAAAATCTGATTAAAGCAAGTAAATACAGTTATTATTAGTGATAAGTAGTACAATGACTTATGATTTCTGAAGTATTTTTGTTTATTAGGATTCGGCTATTGGGTTGGTGGGTGGGTGGGGGGGGGATGCAGCCCTTGACAAATCTCATAAGTGATAAAACGGCACATGCCTTCATCCAAGTTTGAGACCCTTGCCTGTAATGACTAACATAAAAATGATTAAAATGGGGTCTTACATTTGACTAATGCTATATACATATACTCTACAACCAATAAATCCAAGCCCATGGTGCCAACAACTTTATTTTAAATTCCTTTTTGGTGCATTCAATAGCTGTGAAATTTTGGGGGGAACAAAATCAGTGGTATGGCCTTTAGATTGATAATAAAATACATCTGCTCATCTTCTTTGTTTGGGCATCAGAGCCTCAAAATCTTGTTTATGTCACATGATTTATCACAGAAAAAGTGCACTCTTCTGGTGTTGTCCTGGTCAGGGAAGCATGGTCCATGAGGAAAACATTGTGTCAAAAAATTGATTTTCTTTCTTATCAGTATTATCCCCTCAGTCATTCAAAATTCATGCAATGGAACAGATAAATAATTTCCTTTTTGTAGGCTGAAGTTCCATTGAATGCCAAGATCTGATTCTCTTTTGAATTGTAATACAACTGTACAGTAGCTCCCTGATGCAAACAAGTGTGTTCCAGCATTAACTTCTTTCAGCTTCATTACTACCTGGTATATGGACATGTGAGTGCAATGCATGAGCCAGTTCTTGTTGCCAGTACATTAAAATTCTAAATGCCTATTTTTGGTTAAAATGAAAGAAGTGGAAAGATCCAATGTGAGATAGAATTTAATCATTCTCAGGCTTCATAATTATGGTCAGGATATTTTCTGCTCATTGTGTGTGTTTTTACAAAAATTATCTTTTGCACAGCCTGCGAACCAATCCTATCACTATCACATTGAGTAAAAAAAAACTTTTAAAAGGACTGATGAACAAAATTGCATGGATTGAAGAGTTATTAAAAAAATAAAAAGAACTAAATAAAATTTAAACACACTCGCCTTAAGCATAATTAATTAATACCAAAACTTATAGCAAGTAGAACTTCTGATTCATTAGAAATAATCATATTCTATGATTTTACCACAAATCCAGCTTACACAACCATATATCCTCTCAGATAGAAGATATGCACACCAAGTATATCTAATGACTATTTCTAGACAAGGTTTATTTAAAATAAAATTTAAAAAATATGTATTTATAAATTTCAAGTATTAATATGAATCCAATGTGATCAGCAATAATATTTATAATGTAAATGTTAATAATCACAGCAATTGTTCAAATGAAAGAAATCAAATAGGATTTGTTCACTCTTGAAATTTTCTTTTGTTGATAAAAAAAACAAAAAACATTAAAGAATAATCTTCAAACACTGTGTACCAGACAATAAGTGCAGTATTTAAAGAAGTCTAGCATATATGTCCAGTATATTGAAACGAAAAATGTATTCATCTGAAATGACACAATACTCATTGGCAGGATAGCATATTCAGACCTGGTTACATCAACCATTTTATGACTGTACATTAAGAAATATCAGAAGTACTATCTTACAAAAACTGGGCAAGAAATATACATTCCTGTGGTTTGTTTTATTTATAAGTACTATTTATAACAAAATTTTTTGCAAAATTAATTTTAGCCCCTTTCTAGACTGGTACCATGGGTTGGGAACAATACATAATTACGTCCCTTAAAGATATCAGTATGAAAACAGGGGGAGTAGCTTGATGTAAGTTTTAAAAGTGCATGGGTGTGAATAGGATTGAGGAAAATTGACAAAATTTCTTTAAAGGCTCTAATATTTACGTCAACCTATTTATTAATGATTGCCTTATTGTTGTTTGTGTTTTCATAATAGTGATATTAACATAGCTACTCTAGTGAAAAATTTATGTAAAATCATTGCTTACACTTAAAATGCTGTGTAATGAATTTTTGTGACCCTATCAGTTCGTTCTTTGGCTGAACAACTCATCAAGTTATGATATAAGAGTAATGCTCTGCCAACACAATTAATAGGTGCACGATTATCCCAGTGTCAAAAACATCCAAATGTATATGCACAATTTTGCTTAGACCAGTAGGTTCAAGAAAATGAGTGAATCGTAGTATGTTTTTAAAAATCTTATCTATAACAGACAATCCTTCTATACAGAAGATTATTGCACCCTCATTACTTTTTTTATATATAGTGTGGGGTGGGGAGACACACACTAGAGCACTATAGACAGACATCATAGAGAGAACACTAGTGATGACTAGAGAGCCCTAGACATCATAGGTGGAGCGTGGAGCTGTAGTAACACATCGAGGTAGCTCGAGTGTAGTTGTAGTAGAGACACAGAGTCACCTTGTCAACTAGGACTAGTATAGTCAGTTGTGTGGACTGAGATGTAGAATTAGAAGTTGTAGTGGTACTAATATGTGTACCAGAATCCATAATGAGATTGTTATTTGAATTCTATGATGTAAATAAAGACTTGTATAGCATATGATCGAAGAGTCAAAACTTTCTTAAATATCCAGAAACCCAGTACGCAACAATGAACTGTTTCTTGAGAACCACATATTTATACAATTTTAAAAATCCATTTAGATTTTATTCTTATTATCCTCTTAATTGTTAATCCAAACAAAGATAAGAGAATTATGAAAGTGAAATCTTAAGTATTTACATGTATTTATAAATTTGTTTTAATAATTGTTTTTCCTATTTTGTACTGGTTCAAGCTAAATTTATTTTTAGTTATGAGACACTCAAAAGTCTTGGTAAACCTTTGGATTCTGTTTGGCTTTCAGATGAGATTTATTTTAAAATTTTAGAATTTCAGTTTGGTTTCAGCAGAAAACAAGAAAAATTACACACAGTTATTCCCACTGGTAAACTACTTGTTTGAGATTTTATTAAAAAAATTCTGGGATGTTAAAGTGTAACCAGGTCTGTTTGTAAAGTTCAGTACAAAACTTTTTCCTGGCAACACTCATTGTACGTCTGAGAGGCTTTTTAATTGACACCGGCCTAGTCATTATTGAAATGCAAAGAGAAAATATAAAACAATGAAATAATTAAAACTCCTTTAGAAAAACATTTCCAAGATTCTTATGTGGCAAATTTAAATTTCATCAATTTTCTATCACTAAATGACTTGTAATTTGTGCCTCTCTGAGTTCTTGAAGCAAACAATCCATACACTACAAAATGATAAAAGTAATATTAAACATGTATTTCTACTTAGTGACAAAAAATATTAGAATCAAAAATAACACTTATTGAAGGCAGCTTAATAAGTATATATAGAATGATTCACTAAAGACATGAAAATGTATAAATTAACTGTTTCTCCTCCATAAAAAAGAGATAATTGTTACCTTTTGTCTGCAAAATAAATAAATGTAATATAATCATTTTTCATCTCACTGGCTTGATATAAATGGCACGCTCTGTCTGAGCCTTGTCAACTCTCTACTTGTCTATCAGCTGTGACTCAAATAAGTCCAGGATACGTTTTATTTCCTTGCTGTCATCATGTTAAGGTTTATAAATAAATGGATCAATGTCAAGAAAATAAGAATTTCAATAATTTTACTGTCCCAAGCTGGGTAAGAATGCATGTTGCTTCCATCAAGTAAGAAACTAGTTCTAGATTAATTTTGATGTAGAAATTATCTTTACGAATTCTAATTTTACAATTAAAATAAATAAACAACTTTGAATAGAATGTAGACCAAACTTAAGTTTTATTATTATAATTTTTTAAAAAACAATTTCCTCTCTGATTTTCTTTGCGTAATGCATTTAGAAATTTTTAATTAATTTTCCCTTTCGTTGTTTTGTGTGTGTGTGTTGTCTCTTCAAAATTTTTAAAAAGATCAATTATTTAAGTTGTGAACAAATGCTTTTCCTTTTTGAGAAGCAGAGCTGAGCTTCCCCAACCAACAATTCACAAATGAAGCAGGTGCAGACAACAAAATAATAAGGGGAGAGTTGTGACCACTGCACATTTACAAAAACGTTAGAAATACCACCAAAAAAAAGGGGTCTTAAAAATTACACCATACAAAATGAATATGCAAGTAAAAGAAAATTCTATAAAAAAGCAATCCAGTCCAGTGTGCAGACTGTGCCAATATAAGGAACCCAACATGTAGACAACCATTCAATGAATAGAGCAAAAATACTAAAAATAACTACAAAATGCAAGATTAGACACATGAACAAAATTGAAGCTATACCTGTGACACTAGAAGTTATTATAAAATGTAAAAATAAAAAAACACAAATAAAATATAGATCACAATGAAGGTTTTGGTACCCATAGAATGAAAAGTTACCTTATTTTGTTCTTCCAGAATGTAAAAGTTACTCTGAAAGTTTGTTGCATTGTTCTAAATGACCTTACAGCGACATAGGAGAGAAAATATAACTCAAAGAGAGAGACATATATAAAAGGATACATTTGTGTGGCTATCTGTTCAACAGGTCCCATAGAAGCACTTAACTCCTCACATTTGGCCATCAGGGCATACATGGACTAGAAAAGAGATCATTTGAGTTTTTTTACACATTGGCTTTTGAGGTGGTTGATGAAAATTAATGGAATGGTAATAGTGCAGAAATAGAAACTTAAAGGAAATTACCAATTTTATTAAGATATATTATTTAAATTAAGTTAAAATCACTAAGAAGAAATGAACCCCTTCCAACCTTGATACTGGCATCCACTGAGTCACAAGTGATATCAACTGAACGCTTATAAGCATCCTGACAACCTATTGTGATTGCAGACATCTGAAATTTCATGTACATTAGGTCAACAAAATTGCTAATATAAAGATAGCTAAAATAATTTAATGTCCTGTAATTTAAATTAAAAAAACGGCTTTAAAAACCAAATATATCTAAACCTAGATATACTTGGAATAAAAATGAATTTAAAGTTTTTGAATTTGTCTGAAAAACTCCTCTCCTTAAAATTATTTCAATTCTATTTTATACACCTTATGTAAATTGTTCCGAATGTTGCCCATCATAAGGTCAAGGTTATCAGCAACTCGGCAGGCATGGTCCTCAAGTTCTTTCACAGCTGCAGCGTCAATGGGTGGAATGTCATCAGGGCTCTGCTGAAACTGGCTGCTGGGTGACCTTGATACTCCAGATGAAGTGGCAAAAGAAGTAGAGGAGGAAAATGAAGCTATGCTTCGCACACTGGATCTACGACTATTTGTACTAACTGTATCTGCTGAAAACAAAAAACGACAGGTCAAACATTTTAAACATACAATAAAGACACACAATTTTGATACACTTTAAAAATAGTGCAGGAGTTAAGAGCCTTACCTAATTGATATTTAGAACATATGAACCACAAAGCACCTGTTTTAATTTAATTTCTTTTAAAAATCCTTAAACCTATCAAGTGTGATATCACATTTACTTAGCACAGTGGCATTATCATTACCCTTATGTTTATACTAGGTTGTTCTGGGGCGCCTACAGGGCCCACATTTTCAAAAGCCCAAGTAACTTACGTGAATGTTATTGCATGCGTTCAAATCAGTGTGTCAGACAACCAAAAATTGGTATGTGAATGAGTTCAATAAAAAGAATGAATAATTATATTTTAGTTTTCTTTTGTATGCCCATTTCTAGTCTTCTAGTCATTCTTGTAGCAATACCCATAATAGGGTCTACATGGAAAATCGACTTATAAAACGATTTGGTACGTTGGCTCCATATGAAATTAACCAAATACATAATTTTACCTAACTGTAGAATCTTTTTTCCCGTTGTGGTTTTCACTGTAACTTTTGATACTTCCTCCTTTTTCCTAAATCCTGTGTCATTGTTTGTTGTTTTTCCTTTCTTTCTATTTTGCATAACTATTTTATCATATAGTATGTTTTAAGAATTTATATATAATTTTATTACTTATGTAAGTACATATTTTGTGTTTATTGTACTGATGAAGGCATTAGCCGAAATGTTTATTGTCATGTTAGTTTAATAATAAAGCTCAAAATTATTGTTTTCATTACACAATTTGTTTGTGTATTTTGTATTTTATTTTACCAAGTTTAATAAAAAATAATAGAGCCCTAAAAGAATAAATAACACTATTTCTGATAGTACAATTAAAAGGTGAATTAACGGTAAACAATTCTTATATGAACGTATCTCTTGAGTATCTGTTTTGAAAATAAATAAATGGCAAGTCTCTCAAAAAAAACACACAAAAAACTTCCTATTTTTATATTAACTTGATCGCTTAATTAATGTTAAAATTATACTTCATACATACCAACATATGACATTGGGCTACTCTGCTTGATTTTCTCTTGTAAATCATCAGCTACAAACTGAATCATGTCCCCTTTTCTCATGATTGTACCGTGAGGCAAACTGCTTGACAAACTGCTACTCTCAATACTCTCATTGATAAAATGAGCTCCCAGTTCCTGAATGTCAATAGGCTGACTCATCTTCTGTGACAGGTCATTCCTATAAACCATGTGGTTTTTATCAACAGAATGCAATTTATTGTGTTCCTTCTCTATAGTTTGAATTGGCTTAGGTAGTGAAAGACTTTCTGGCCTTTGTGGATTAGTAAACTCGGGAATAACAGGATCTCCAGAAGGACTAGAGTCTTTTTTAAACTCACTCTCATTCCCATTTTTTTCCATGGCAAACTGTTGTGAAACTGTGTGGAATGTGTCAATCATTGCTCTGTTGGAGTCAGACCCCGATTCCAGAGTGTGGATGGCGTCTGAGCTCTCTTTGGTGTGATTAGGCTCCTGGTCAACTGGTCCAATACTAACGTCTGAGAGGGATGAAGTTTTTGGGGAGGACAATGAAAGTTTTGGTTTAGTGTCATATGCATTGGAGTCCTCATATCTGTTGGGATCTAAGTGGTTGGTGTTATTTATAACAGTTGACGTATGGTCTGAATCTTGTTCTCTTTTATTTGAAAACTTGTCTGCCTTACCCTGGCAGTTTAACTGTGCATTCTCTTTGAGAGCATCAAACACATTTTTAACCATATCCTCCGATATCAGTCCATTATGTAAGGAAGACATGATGACAATCAAAACTCAGATTAGTAGCACACAAATGTTTTAATTTAGTACTGAATTACATTTTATATTGTTCCACCAGTCAAGATGACCCTGAAATGTACGAAAATATATTACAAAAAAATTATTTAACTCACTTGACATTTCAATTTTTGATAACACATAACATAACAAAAATATATTTAAAAATTCTTAACTATAGAAATTTCTCATATCTACATTGCGTAGGATGTTTTACCTTGTAGTGTATATAGCTTGATGAACAGTGATGATTAAGACAATAATTTGTGGTTAAAACATTCCAGTGTGAATGTCCTTAAGTCTAATAAATGATTTTAAAAACTGTGACTTGTGACTTGACAAATTTTTATCTAATCTTTTAAATCTGAGTTTATGTAGCTCTTACCATGAATGGGTGAATTTTTTTATTTTACTGTTAATTCATAGAACATTTAGATATCTAGAAAGAGTTTATATTCTATATTTCTACACCAGGAAAACCAACACACTATTAACATTTAAAACTTTTATAATAATGCAAGACTAGACATAAACCATGGATAAGCTTAAGATGCAATAATCTTCTGTTTAGAAGGAGTGTGTGTAATAGATAAGAATTTTTTTAATATTTGTAAATTATGTAAATCCCAGACTGAACACGGCACTGAAAAACTTAATGAAGCAGCAATATTATTTAACCCATGCGGAATAACTAATTATATAAGGAAGTGCATAGTTATAATATTCTATTGCCTCAGTTTCTTTAAAAAAAAACATAAATCACATAATTTTCTTTGAACAATAAAAATTAAATACTTTGAATTTCAAAAGCTACCAATACAGTCGAAACCGCTTATGTCGACGGCGTTGGGGTATGAAAAATGGCGTCGACATAACCGATGATCGAGATAAAACGAAATCCAATATGGCGGCAAAATATTAACATGTGCTTGAAATTTCTTTATGTACATGATTAATTAGTTAGCGTTAATTAGTGATGGGATGATTTATCGGAATCGTATCGGAACCCTAATATTTCTTCACTCTTTCCTAAGTCTAAGGTTGTAATGACCGTTCGTTTTTAAGGACCGTTTAAAATTTAAATATAACCATGGTTCCCACTCAGGAAAACGGGAAAAAGTCGGGAATTCTTAAAAATAAATTCTCGGCCTTGAAAGTCGGGAAAAGTTATGACTAATCGGGAATTTATATATATATATATATATATATATACATATATATACACATGCATATATATTTATGCCGAAGTAAAGGACTTTGATTACGTTTCTGTCATGTTTGATTCCATTTATTTAATGAAAAATAAGTTACCAGTTTATAATTGTCTGCGCATGCGCTAAAAGGTTAAAGTTTACGCTTCGCCGTGTCACAGTCGCGTTTTCCGTCGTATCCGCGAATTTAAAATACAAATAAACAAATCAATATGGTTATTTTAAGTTTAATGCTTTTGATGTATATATATATTTATGCCGTAGTAAAGGACTTTGATTACGTCTCTGTCATGTTTCGATTCCATTTATTTAATGAAAAATAAGTTACCAGTTTATAATTGTCTGCGCATGCGCTAAAAGGTCAAAGTTTACGCTTCGCCGTGTCGCAGTCGCCATCGTATCCGCGAATTTAAAATACAAATAAACAAATCAATATGGTTATTTTAAGTTTAATGCTTTTGACGTGCAGGATATCTGTTAATTAACTATCAGAACGTTCTCGAATTTCCTCAGTCAATCAAACTTTGTAATATAAATAAAACTATTGTGGCCTTGACCGTTGATCACAGCACGCTGTGGGCTGTGTGTACTGTGTTATCAGTTTCATCGTCACGCGCGTGTTAGTGTCACAGTCACTTATCTTACTGGTAACAAAGCAACAACAACAAACTTTTAAAAGAATAATAATTTATTAATTTTTTTATTTAATTATATAAAAACCACCGTCGATTCTCGATACAAACCTTTATTTTCAACCGACGAAAATCGAGTTAAGTTGCAAATTTGGCCCTCTTTTGTGCTCGAGATACTAGGTTTCGGCGACATAAAAGAATCGACATTACCGATGAGAAAATGCTAAGACAAAGAGAGAATTTGGCGGTTCCAATAAAAAACGTCGACATAATAGGGTGGTCGATATAACCGAG
The DNA here is from genome assembly GCA_944989445.1 of Ampullaceana balthica. Taxonomy (NCBI): domain Eukaryota; kingdom Metazoa; phylum Mollusca; class Gastropoda; family Lymnaeidae; genus Ampullaceana; species Ampullaceana balthica. Next base: position 334,469 of record CALYLW010000200.1, read on the forward strand.
CTCGAGATAAGTGGGTTCGACTGTACATTGTAATTACTTCTGACCACTACCACCAAGTAGGCCTTAAGTTTAACGATCTGACACAAGGACTGTGTGAAGTCTGATCAATATTTATGTTTATGTTGTGGACTTTAATTGAAATAAATATTGTTATTAATAAATATAGTTTATGGATATAAAAATGAAAAAGTACAGGTAGTTTAATATGCTTTTCCTTATTTCCACAGTAACGCTAGGTAATCTCTCCTTTTTTAAAAATAAAGCATTTATCCACTTTAATTATTACACCAAAATATCTCTGGGATAATGATGAGGGTAAAGTCATATAAATGTCCTTACAATTGATCACTTAGTCAACACTTTTGATATGCTTTTTCTAAAATGTAATTGTGTATTTTTATTTATGAAAAATAATTTCTGAAACTTATTTTTCCTGATTTATTGCCAGATTTAAACGTATAGCCATCCAAAGATAAATGAACATACACCCTTTCATTTCTTTCCTTCAAGTCTATTACCTATTTTTTTTTAATTTAAAGGTCATTAGCCACCATCACACATATATTGAGTAGGACTGCGGAAATTAACAATTAATTAATAGATTAAAATTGGATTAAAATTTAAGAAAATATTTTGAGTTATTTTTTTCTAATTTATTAATAATTTATATTTTTTGTTACTTACATACTTTTCCCTCGTATTATTATTATTTATTTAGACGTGCATACAAAATTTGGGAGCCATAGAATTACCGCGACTTAACCGATTTTGTGACATAATGAATAGCGACTTTACAGGATCTATATATGCGTTATACAAATATAATTAATCAAAATTAATCGATTAATCAATTAAGTTTTTTTCCCCGATTAATCAAACTAAATTTTTGTAATCAGTACCAGCCCTAATATTGAGACATTATGATGGCTATAATGTATGCCTACCTATGATGTGGAATATCTTGTGCTTTCAAAAATTACAAACCTCAAACCACTTCCCCACCAATCCCAAAATACTTTATTAAGTTTTTAATATTTAAAATTAAAAGCATGCCCACCCCCCACTCCCTGGCAGAAAATCAATATTAAAATTCAATTATACTGACATCCTTTAACGGCACAATACAGACAACAATTTTCTGTATTTTCAAAGACTATAGTTACAGTTTGTTTAGTTTGTGGGTTAACTAATTCAAGATTTTCTATCCATCTGACTTCATATTTTTTATGTACCAATATCAGTACATGTATTCGAATTCCTTTTTATACTCCGAAACTCAAATGTTTGTATGTGAGTTGAGTCTCTGGCCATGAAAATGGTTTTTTATTTGTTAACAATAACAAAAACAGGATATTTAAATTAACAGTTATTTGAAACCACACAAAAAAGTAGCATCAAACACTTTCAACCAAATAAAATTAGAAAAAATATTGAAAATGTAAATGCAAAACAATATTTTAATTATTTAGGGATTGATCTAAGTCTGAGTCTAGGTGTTTTTGTATAGTGTACAGCAATGGATCATAACTAAGGGTTTACCGATATCAGGATATCGGCAGTATCAGTAGCATGTAAAGGCTCCGATATTGTCGTTACCGATCTTTCATAAATAAGTGACATTTTTACAAAAAAAATTATCATTTAGATTTATAAATATCTCAACAAATTAATATATCAATCCCGATACAGGTATTGAAAGAACCAAAAGAGTCCTAGTATTAATATGTATAGCCACAATACAGCAGGCCATGTGCTATGATGTTGTTTAGGTATCGGCCGATTTTCATATACTCGGAAATACTGTGTAAGTGATGCCGCGTATACCATAATTGCTCGAATAGCAAAGATGCACGCAGAATCGCAGATGTCTAAAACATTTCGTTTTGTATGGAATAACAAAATGTACCGTGTGCAGACTTGTTGTCATTGGTAACCATTCATCCTTCAATCTCATTTTGACTCTTACTATTGCTTTGTTCTCATTATTTCATTCATAAAAGGTGGTCGTGTGCAAAAGCCATTTAACTATTGGTTAAGAATTAATTATGAGTCAAAGTTGAAGGCTCAAAAAGGAGTTCCTAATTTTGTTTGTACATTTTTATAGAGGACAGTTTGCTTTGTCATGAGTCATATGTAGGTCATGATAGTATGTGTGAACTGGAACTTGTAAACACATCAGAAACTTCGTTTAAAGATAAATTTTACTGTTTATATAAAGTTAAATAAGTTATTAATAAAGAATATTTTAAAATTTAAAAACAAAATAAATAAATGATAATTTTATTTATAGCATTGATCTAGAAAATAATTTTTTTTTAACAAGAGAAAATGCGTGACGTGAACAGCGGAATTGAGGTCACAAAATGTGGAGGTAAAATGCATAGGGCATTGGACAAATTGAACCAAACTTTAAAAATTCATAACTTTAAAACTACAAATCCTAAAAATATAATGTTGGCCATTCATAAAATTTAACAAAATTTTAACAAATTCATACTGCTTCAAGTACTCGGTATCGGCAAAACTTGGCCGCAACTACTCGGTACACGGCAAAAAAATCACACTCGGTACCAATGAAGTTGTACGATTTGTTTCTTAATTTACGTTTGTGTTAATTAAACCAGTAGCCTAACATATAATAATAAATAATTACGAGTGATAAATTTAAGAATGATGTCATCATATATGACAGCCGGTTTTTGTCCTAACTAGTTAGACTTAACTTTGACTTTTGATTTTAAGATACATTTTTTCATTAAATTTCGACTTTTATTTTTGAGAGTCAAATCACTCACTGAATAAAATTCGCTCTGTGCGCTGTGTCATGTGAAAATTACAACATTAACAATGAAATGTCAATATTAAATAATAATAATGATCAATGAATGACGACAGACGACAGTACTCGGTACTGTAACATACTAAGTCAAAGTAGAAGAGACCAACCTTACTAAAGCTACTACACTTCACTACTGTAGACTACTGAGTCCACTGATAAAATCATAATAAAATTATGGTAATCCCTTATTTTAGCGCATTTTAATTTTTTAGAACAAAATAACTTACTTTTACTAATTTAAACACTTAAATCAGAAATTTAAAAAAGTATTTAATGCTTTACAATTAGTTTTTTGTGTGTTTTGTTGAGTTTAAAGGGGTTTTTAACTTAGAAAAATGTTTTAAAAGCAGACTTCCAACAACAACAATGGCGCCGTTAGTCACAGAAGACTAGAAGATAGTGAAATATACAAATTTTTATTGCGTACAAATCGTAAAATAGTAATTTTATTTCAACAAAAAAATAATGTTTTAATTTTAAAATAGATTTCATAATAATAATTAATGAAGTCTGAAGTATAAGTAAGTTTTTAAAAAATGGGTTTTTTAATGACTTGAAATATAAAATGCGCTAAAATAAAGGATTACCTAAAATGATAATAATACAGACTGTGACTGTTGTGACTTTGACTACTTATAATTATAACTGTTTAATTTACACTGTTTTTTTGTTCATAACTTATCAGACTTATGAGTCTTAGTTTAGTCTTAGTCTACTTAGTACTAAGACTTAGTTGACTAAGAGTAAGAGACTAAGAGTCTTTTAGTCAAGTCTATCTACGGTCAGTGTGATTTAAAACATTCAATATCTTCGATGATAATAAGTAAAGTATGGAATTCACTAATGAGTATAATTAATTAAATACTTAAAATGTAACTATTTCATATCGAAATTTAAATTTGTTGTTTCAAAACCTTTCACTTTCTGTAGCCTAATCGCAAATAAATATTAAATGCGACAATAATAACAGGAAGTGGATTGATCAAAAAACAAATATTGACAACTTTAAATAAAGGCCATGAAATTATAGTACAAATTTATTTTAAGTTTTTAGCACATATTTATATTATTAGAGACATCAGCATAATTTTGTAATTCAAGTTCAAGGAAAATGTTATTACTTCTTAAAATTTTAAAATCTGATATTATTTTTCATTTGAAATATTATTAAAAAGCTTGATCCGCTAAACAATAATTTACCAAAAATAACGTTATGCGAAACTGTAAACTTTATCTAAATATTCATAACTAGATACGACCCGCGGCGTAGCATACGCCGCAGACTTACTCATAGAATAGATAGTGCAAAGAAAAGGTGGAGGGTGGGAGAACGGACACAAACAGTAGCACGAACAAGTGGGAACAACGCGAGTGAACGTTGCGGGGACTGCCGAAGCATTTTTGGGAAGTATTTCGGCCATCGCAACAATTTCTGCCTCGCCACCATATACTCCTGAAGTATTCATGTACTGAGCGTTGAAGAGAATGTATGACTACGTTTCCGTCACCGAGAACAACGGAGAGCTTGTCGCCGAACTTAAAACAATGTTGAGAAACAAAGTTTACAGTCATGTAGCAAAGTGGGGGAGCATCAACTTGGGACGCGGTGGTCGAGTGGCAGCGCACTGGACTGTCGTACCGATGGTCACGGGTTCGAATCCGTGTGAAGGCAAGGGTTTGTTCCCGGGGCCTAGGGCGTCCCTGAGTCACCCCGCTCCGAATGGGTACCTAACACTACATGTAGTTAGGCGGCTGGGTAATGCGTGGAACCCACAAAGCCGTGGCCTGTGAATGCTGCATCACTTGCCAACAGATCATCTGTCATGGTCTGTGGACGCAACTATCTTCTGCATAGAAGGAGCGTCTGTATAGATAAGAAGAAAAAAAGATAAGAAACAACTTCGTCTATGATCTTTTTGCCAGAAATATGCGACCGATAGAAACAGGCAGTTACCTGATAAAGGAATTGGTATAACATTGAACTAAGCTTTTTTCCGTGAAATACATGCAAAGCGGTGTTTATGTTCGCTAAGGAAGAGGGAAAAGAACGGGCATAAACATAACATTTTTTAAAGTTAAAAATAAAACAAACCCGTAAAAACAAAGTTTTTGACTATAAATCCCTTATATATGAGACATAACTAACAGTATTGATTATTTTCAAACATTTACAGACTGAATCTGTCTTAACTCAAATTTGCTTCATAACCCTAGGGGGGAGGGGTGGGTGGGAGGGGGGAGGGGTGGGTGGGAGGGGGAGAGGGGAAAAGTCTGGTCACCGAATCGCTTGACCGAGCTCAGAGTGACACGTAAAATGTAAACAAAAGCACCCCGTCGCTTCGTTGGGTCGCCCCAATGCGTCAGCTCAAAATTTCACGTGGGAAAAAAACAATAACAAACTATGAATTTGAATTACATACCTCATTTAAGAATAACATTTAAGAAAATGCATTAATTTAATTACGGTACGTTCGATCGATCTGAAATTTTGATACGATGCATTGTTAGGTTAGACGGGTCTGTGTGCCAAATTTGAGCTCGATCCGATCACGGGAAGTGGGTCATTTTCGACTTTTGTTTTTCCGCCCGCCCGCCGAGCCCATGAGATGATGAGATGATGAGACGGCCGCGAAGTTAATATAAGGGATTTAATAAAATGTTGCCGCTGGGGCTTGAACCTAAGACTAAGACCTTCCGCGTGTCAGGCGGATGTAATAACCAATACACTACAAAAAAATATGTACTGCGAAGTAACAACGAAACTGAATGCAAAAAGCATTGCTGGTCTCAAGACCTGCCCCACCCGTCCATTACCTTCGCTTGCCAACCGTTAACTGTGATTAGTTGACCCCAGCGAGGGTCATTCGTCATGCTCATTTGCACATACTCGTTTTGGTGAAATATATATAGAGATATTTTAAAAAATATATATATTTTTAAATTTCTAAATCATTAATCATTTATTTCCCTACTTTATCTTATACATTACAGAAGCTCCTTCTTTACAGATTATTGCGTCCCACGCTTATCCATTGTTGCATTAGGCTAGTCTTGCATTTTAAAAGAGTTTTGAATGTTGATAGTGTGTTGGTTTTCCTTGCTTTTTCAAACAACAGACACAAATTCCACACCCGAATGCCAGGATTTGTGTTAGTTCTTGCGACATGACTGACATACATTAATGAATCATTTATTGACTCAAAGCCAGTATATCATTAATAGTCAAAATATTTTGCACACAAAACAAAACAAAATGAAAAATAAAAAAACCCCGTAAAATACTAGTTTTTACTATAAATTTTTTATATACGAGACATAGCTAACATATGTTCATTATAAATATTATAGTACGCATCGCACGACAATCCAAAATTTTAGTTATGTTTCATATATAATGGATTTATAGTAAAAAGAACTGCAACAGTCTGCCTGCTAAATTTCAGCTCGATTTGATCACGGGAAAATAGTTATAAAAACATGTTTAACATAACGCGCACCGCGCGACAGACTAGCATAACAATTTACAAATCGGGAATATATTTTTTTTAAGTATCGTCAATATAATACGCACCACACCGCGCGACAGGAAAATATTAAAAAGGTTGTTCAATATAATACGCACCGCGAAAGTCTAGCACAAAAATTTACTTGTTACATAGAGATAATAAAAAATTCATTAATTTAATTACAGTACATTCGATCGATGTGAAATTTTGACAGATCATTTTTATCGTAGCCACGAGTATGTCTGCTAAATGTCAGCTCGCTAACATATGGGGAAGTGGGTTAAAATGGATCCAAAGTTTTTGCGACAAACGATCAAGCAGACACCACGAGTTAATATAAAGGATTTAAGAAGACGGATTCAGCAAGTCTCGGAAGCGTACTTTCTTAATTAATCATTGCATTTGTTGAGTACACGCTGGGAACCGTCCATAAATGACGTCACTCGCCGGGGTGGGGGAGCGGAAGGGGGTCATACAGTTGTATGATTTGTAACGAGGGGAATGGGGGTGTTTAAGAAATGTGACGTCAGATCAAAATGTGCAACTTTAAATAAAAGTTCCAATTAAATATTTGATTGCTTTCAATTTATCTAATGACGTTTCACATGGCTTCACGCGTGTTTTTTGTTACGATATTTAAGTGCAGGATTTCACTAAATATATATACTTATACGCAGAGGCGTCACTAGGGTTGGTGTCACCCGGGGCGGTAGCTCATCTTTGACACCCCCCCCCCAAGCCATATTTTCTAAATAAAAATTAGCATGTCGCAAATTATGTTTTGTCATTTAAATATGTATTTGGGGTAAGTCTGCGCTCTGATGTCGTAACACGCGTGAAGCCATCGAAAACGTTATTAAATAAAAGATAAACAATCAAATATTTAAGTGGAACTTTTATTTAAAGTTGCGCGTTTTTTATGTGACGTCATATTTTTTAACCCCAACCCCTAGTCACACATTGTTACCGATGCGTAACCCCCCTCACCCTTTTACGGATTAAAAGGGAGGTGCTGAACGGGCTAAAGCCAAGGGCCACCAATAATGTAAGGTACTCAAACTTATTATAGTGTATAATAAAGATGCAGGCAAATGTTTGCATGAATCCCTGAAAATGCCTTGGGGGCCGTCCATAAATGACGTCACGCGATTTTTGCCGATTTTTCCCCCCCTCGTCACGCGTTGTCACAAAAACTTAGACCCCCCCCCTCAAAAAATACGTCACAAATCTTTGACCCCCCCCCCAAAACACCGAAAAAAACCCACTTTATTTTCTATTTGAAAATAAGTATGTTTCAAATCACTTTTATTGTCATTTAAGTATTTATTATTTATTTAGTGAAGATCTACATTGTAATATCGTAACCCGCGTAAAGCATTTTTTAAAAAAACATTTAACCGGCCTTCAGAAAACGAACTGTGTTAAAACATCCTTAGATTATATTTTATTTTAATGCATACAAATTAAACATTGACTTTTAATCATCACGGTTAACTTCTTTGTTTAGAAAAAGAAATTACCGGTATTAAAAATAACATTTTTAAGAGGTATTTTTAAAAAATCCCTCAATTGACTGAATCGGCGAACAGGGGTAAATAACCTCATCTGGGGTCAAAAAGGGAATTCTTGGGGGTAATGCAGACTCATTTGCGACATATAACATCCACTACGATCCACTAGATATATTAAAATACGTCATGTGAACATGTACGCTTGGAACATATGCCCATTATTGAACCGGTTCCTTCCAGAAAATGCATTTTTTTTTAAATTTGAAAACTATGTAGATTTATTAGCTACGTACTATACGAAGACACCTAAATCTACCCTACTTTCATTTATATTGACACGAGTGACAAAAATATTAATCCACATAACACAAAATTAATGCCTTAAAAACTGAGCTAAGAAGAAAAGTTGTTTTGTGCTCCTCTCGAATTGCGATGTCAAGAATTTAATGCATTCAATAAAGTTAATGAATACTTGACTAATTTTAAATGGGCTCATTTACCATTATATCTAGAACAGTGCTTCTCAAACTTTTTATTATGGCGGACCGGCAGGAATTTTTTCCATTGCACCAGGAAACGGTGCACTATTTGCCCTGCACTGACAATTTTTTTCTGTCCTTTTTTTTTGGAGAACATCTGCGGACCGGCACCGGTCCGCGGACCACCACTTTGAGAAGCACTCATCTAGAAGACTAGAATGGCCAGGGGCGTTTGAACAAAAACCAATCGAACAATTATATCAAACTTAAAACGATTTTAATTCTATCAAATAGATTCCCTCCCCCCCCCCTTTTTTTTAAAACAGGAAAAATGATATTCCGTGTCGTTTTGACTTAAAATATCTACACATAATCCTATTGAAATCATTTTTAGACACTTGTCATGCTTGTAAAACTCACCAGTAGCATTTTAGGGGACGCTCCCTCAAATCCTCGAGTCATTTGAGCAGGACCTAGAGTCTGGGGGGAGGGGGGGGGTAACGCATACATAAACTTGTATATTTTGGGATAACGGGCAAAAAGTTTTACAACTCCTGCCATGAGAGAACCAAACGGAGCTGCAGTGACATCACAAATGCTTTGATGTCAACATCAAACGACGCAGTGTAACAATTTCATATGTTATCTTGTGGTTTCTCAAACTTAAGGATTATAATTAGATTTAATTTTCGTGTCTTGATAGCTTACGCCAACCAGTGTCTGATAGCCTACCGACCGGCACATTGAGAAGCACTGATTTTTAAAAAAAAAGAAAAAAAAAGTCATTAAATAAATTGTAAGCGACCAGATATTTAAATGGAAGTTTAATTTAAAGTTACCCTTTTGATGTGACGTCACATTTCTTCAACCCCCCTCCCTCCCCAACGTCACGCATCGTCACAAAAGTGTGACCCCCCCTCCCCCCCTAGGTGCGTGACGTCATTTATGGACGGCCGCTTGGACATTCATACGTCAATGCTGCAAATACGAGTAGGAAGTATAACGGAAACTAGGCTATTCTTCTTGAGAAGTGCAGTGTTGCTCATTATGTGCCGTGCACAGCTCATTCCCTTAATTTGGTTGGGAAAAGTGCAGCAGGTTGTCCTGATGCAGTCAGGTTTTTTGTCTTCTGCAAAATTTTTATACCCGGCTTGCTGCATCTACTCATCGTTGACAGGTACTGTAAAAACACATGAAATTGATACATGTTAACAAAGCCTTATGTGACACAAGATGGTCAGCCTGACATGGTGCAGTAAGGTCTGTTAATAACTTATACCATGCGAATATCGCAGCACTGGAAGAATTAGCAACAAACGAAAATCAGCCACGTGAATGTCTACTTGAAGCAGAAGAATTTCTAAAGAAAATTGAACTACTGGAAGTCGCTATTTTGCTTGAAATTCGGGAAACAATTTTTTTTTAAAAAAAGGGCGTCAGCTTGCTAAAGGGACATCACCAAAACAGTATTCTCGCCGAGACAAAAGTTTCAAGGTTGAGGTATTTCTGGTGTTCATTGACAAACTTTCTTGAGCCCTACAACATCGGTTAGGCCCATATAAAGACATCCATGAGAAATTTGGCTTCCTTACAAACCTATCTGAGCTCAGCAATTTCGCCATCCGATGGGCAGCAGCCAAAATAATGGAAGAATATTCAAGTGATTTCGAAGACTGCTTACCTTCAGAATTAGTCTAATTTTCAAAACTCTTTATAAAAGTTATTTTCCAGGCTCAGGCTAAGGGAAAGGAAGTACCCCAATGCCAAACTCAAAACACGTGCACAGAGCTAAACATTTTGCTGCTTTTGAATGAGCTAAATTTCACACAGCTCGTTACAAATGTACACATCGCACTTCTCATCTATCTCTCATTGATGACATCAAACTGCAACTGAGAGCAATCCTTTTCAAAGATGAAAAGAATATAAAATGAGTTTGAATTTTCATGGGAAAACAAAGACTGAATATGCTCTCTCTAATGAGCATTGAAAAAGAACTTACTTTTAAGCTTTCTTAACTTTACTGACTTGATTGATAACTTCATCATGAGAAAAATTCGCAAACGAAAGTTGTAGGTTCAAATAATAATAATACATATTTTTCAATAGATTTTTTATTTCAACTAGAGAAAACAATTCGTTACCCCATGGAAAAAAAGTTTTTTTTAAAAATACGGAATAACGCGTAATATTATTCTTTATGGGGGAGCGTTCGTAACCACGAAACAGCGTAAGTCGGGATGGGACCGTCGTAACCGGGGGACTGACTACCTGTATATAAACATGCATATCACGCCTTAAATAAATATATATATAACAAAATATTAACTCAAAGACATTGAATTCAATAATTCATAATTTTCGTCTAGAAAAAACATCAACAAAGAAACCCATCTTTTGATTTTTTTTTAAAAAAATTTTTTTTGGGGGGGGGGATAAAAATCATATCACCCCACACCCTACTGTGGTGGGGGGAGTCGTGAGGTGGGATTCGTCCATGGTGTCGGTGTGTCAAAGCCCAAATAGCTTTATATCTTTTAAAACATAAGACACTGCCTCTTGCATGTCCAGCCTTTTTAAAAGATCTCTCAGCTGCGACGTTTCTTTTCTTTTTTTTTCTAATTTATTTTAATGTTGTTTGCGTGTTGGGACTGTTTTATTATTGCAAGTTCACTGATATTTTTTAATAAAAAGTTTTCGCGTTTAACGTATTTCTTTGTATTTCTTAATTTCTTTCTAGATGAAAAAAATGTGTCTTAATTTTTTTTCTGACATAAAATCGGACACAGTAAAATTTTAGGCTCGGGTGTCACCCCCCTGATGGGTGTCACCCGGGGCGGCCCGCCCCCCTCGCCCCCCCCTAGTGACGCCACTGCTTATACGATAAAAAATTGATTCGAAAAATTCTCATTTTCAAATAGAAATTACGGCTTTTATTGCGCAGAGCTTTGTGGCGTCATATTGGAGGGGGAGTCTAATTTTGTGTGACGAGGGGAGAGGGGGTAAAAAAAAATTGGCCTAAATCGTGTGACGTCATTTAATGACGGCCCCTTGTTATTATCAAAATTCAATACATATGGTCCCAATAGTTGTCTTAAGCTTTAAGTTAAGGACAGTCCATAAATGACGCCACGCACCTGTCACACACAATTGTGACGAGGGGGAGGGGTTCATTTAAGAAATGTGACGTCACAACAAAAGGCAAAAGTTTTAATAAAAGTTCCACTTAACATTTGATTGCTTGCAATTTATTTAATGACGTTTTTAATGACTTCACACGTGTTAGGATATTAGATATTACACGAAGTACATACTTAATTGACAAAAAAGTAATTTGCAACATGCTAATTTTCAATTAGAAAATAAGGCTTTGGGGGGGGGGCGCCATGCTGGAAAAGGGGGGGGTCTAAGTTTTTGTGACAAAGTGTGACGAGTGTGAGAGACGTGTTGTTGTGTTTACATTGTGTGAGAATGCAATGACTTGACCTGGTATGAAACACGTGGTTTGAGAGGTGAACTGTAAGCGTGCTGGTCAGAGACTGAGAAGATACGGTTCATGAGGCAACCGAGGTGGATTGTAGTTGATTGCATACGAGCTGTTTAGGTAGTTGATTGTACAGTTGATCACAGTGAATTGTATATAATGATTAAAGACAGTTGTTAACCAGACCACAGTGTGTTAAAGACTTGTCACTTGACTAGCCATAAGTTCTATTACAACGAGGAGGGTAAATATTGGCCAAAATCGCGCGACGTCATTTATGGACGGCCACTAAGTCTCATCCTTATAAGTCAATCTAGAGAAATTGGGGGCGTTTAGGATCACATAATGCTTTTTTAGTGGAATGGTTTTGGGGGGGGGGCATTTCTCAATTGGATACGAACTAACTCTATTATCGTAAAATTCTATCGGGTTGCCAGATTATGCAATTTTACTTTTATCTCAACTATCACCAAGTCTCAAATTATCTGGGGTCCCCTTGGGGTCGGAGTTGCTGGTCGGATTATTATTATCAGACTGTTTTTGGATTGTCAGAGATGTTGAGATTTTCATGGATGGCGCGACGTGTTCGCAATGAGTATTACAATTACATGTATACGGGTTCATTATAGACCCGTGCTTTGCTAAGTGTTCAGAGTTTACTAATATACTTATTAGTAGCGTGTGGGTTTCTTGTTCATGTCTTTCTATAAAAACAAATAATTGATACGAGTAGTTTGGAAGCAGAAACCGTTTGTTTAGACAGAGTGAGGGTCATGCCAGAAGATAATGAAGTTGACAATACTCTCAATTACTCTCCACGACAAAACGAAAGTGGATATGAGGAAAATATTATCTTCAAAATCGAAACAATGATTTGGCCAATGTCCACCATCTTATATCTAGTACCTTGCAGGCAAGATTCCAGGACAGCGGAGAGTCTTCTGATCCTTTCACAGTCACAAACGGGGTCAAGCAGGGCTGCGTCCTGGCACCAACACTGTTTAGCCTCATGTTTTCAGCCATGCTGAAAGAGGCCATCAGAGACGAGGATGTTGGTGTCAACCTGATGTACCGCACAGATGGCAACCTGTTCAACATTCGGAGGCTCCAGGCAAAAACCAAGGTTATGACAGACATCATCAGAGGCCTGCTGTTTGCTGATGACTGTGCCCTCAACGCTGTCTCAGAAGCCGACATGCAACGCAGTGTAAACCTGTTCTCCAGCGCCTGCACAAACTTTGGTCTGACGATCAACACTAAGAAGACTGAAGTCCTCCATCAGCCCGCGCCTGGAAGGCCCTACGTTGAGCCCAACATCACTGTCAATGGCCACAGACTCAACACAGTGCACCGGTTCACATACGTAGGCAGCACACTGTCTCAAAATGTCACCATCGATGACGAAGTGAACGTCAGAATTGCCAGAGCCAGCTCCACTTTTGGCAGGTTGTACCCAAATGTCTGGAACATAAGAGGCATTACCATCCAGACCAACCTGAAAGTGTACAGGGCAGTGGTGCTTCCCACACTGCTATATGCGTGTGAAACATGATAGGAAGCTTAACCACTTTCATACAAGCCTCAGGAAGATCCTCGGCATAAAGTGGCAGGATAAAATTCCAGACACAGTGGTGCTGACCAAGGCAGGTCTCCCTAGCACCTCCCCCCTCCTGATGCAGTCCCAGCTTCGCTGGGCAGGGCACGTGGTCCGAATGCCAGACCAGAGTCTGCCAAAGAGACTCTTCTATGGCGAGCTCCAGCATGGCCAGCGGTCCCCCGGTGGGCAAAAGAAACGCTTCAAAGACACACTGAAAGCGTTTGCCATCCACCCAGACACGTGGGGACGTGCTGCAATAGACCGATCCACCTGGCGTTCTTCCATCCACGAAGGTGCCAAGTCAGTGGCGTAGCGAGGGGGTGCAGGGGGGGACATATGTCCCCGGGCGCCACGCTAAGGGGCGCCAAAATTAGTATTTTATTTTGATGTAAACTAATGTATCCCAAATACGTTTGCAAGATTGAATTTTGGGGCTCCGAAAATATCTTCATTACAAACCAGTTGGCAAGCATAATTTTGGCGCCCCCATTGAGCGTTAAGGGGCGCCATTCTACTTATAAATAAAAGACACATCCACAATGTAGGATTGCTGAAGATATTTTTTAAAAACTGTTGAGATGCTGGGAGTGACACTAGGGGAGCAGTAAGAGACAAAGGCTATTCTATTAATAGAACAGACAGCGACGACAAAAGCAACCAAAATGACCAAGACAAGAAAAAGGAGTGGCTCAAATAAGTGATTCTCAACCTGTGACCTGTGGTCGGCGGACCACTAGTGGTCCGCGAAGATGTGCCTGGTGGTACGCGAGCAAAGCTTGAAATTTACTCATTGTATGATTCATCGAGAAATGGGCCGTCCATAAATGACGTCACGCGATTTTTGCCGATTTTTGACCCCCTCCCTCCCCCTCGTCACGCGTCGTCACAAAAACTTAGACCCCCTCTCTAAAAATACGTCACAAATCTTTGACACCTCCCCCCAAAATAACCCCCCCCCAAAAAAAAACAAAAAAAAACTTTATTTTCTATTTGAAAATAAGTATGTTTCAAATCACGTTTATTGTCATTAAGTAATTAATATTTATTTAGTGAAGATCTACATTGTTACACCGTAACCCGTGTGAAGCATTTTTTTTAACGTTTAACCGGCCTTCAGAAAACGAACTGTGTTAACATCCTTAGATTATATTTTATTTTAATGCATACAAATTAAACATTGACTATTGATCATCACAGTTAACGTCTCTGTTTAGAAAAAAAAATATTTAAAAATAACATTTTTAAAATGTATTTTAAAAAATCCCTCAATTGATTGACAGGCAACCCTTAAGAAAGAGGTCGACGAACAGACGTTAATATCCTCATCTGGGGTCAAAAAGAGAATTCTTGGGGGTAATGCAGACTCATTTGGGACATATAACATCCACTACAATCCACTAGATATATTAAAATACGTCATGTGTACGTGTACGCTTGGAACATATGCCCATTATTGAACCGGTTCCTTCCAGAAAATGCATTTTTTTAAAATTTGACAACTATGTTGATTTCTAGCCTACGTACTTTACGAAGACACCTAAATATATCCTACTTTCATTTTTATTGACACGAGTGACAATAATATTAATCAACATGACTTGTCTGTATCACGTATCATTTCTGTGATATTTAAAAATTAATGCCTTAAAAACTGAGATAAGAAGAAAAGTTGTTTTGTGCTCCTGTCGAATTGCGATGTCAAGAAATTGATGCACTCAATCAATAAAGTTAATGAATACTTGACTAATTTTAAATGTAGAAAGGGATAAAACACAAGATATCTTTGAAGCAGTACAAAATAAAATTCAAGAAAAAAGACAAGAAATGAGAAACCAGAGTCTGCCAAACCAAGGCAACAGACAAACTATTTGCTGGTACTAGCAATAATCTTCTGTATTGTAGGAGCGTCGGCAACAGATAAGATATACACAGTAAAATTCTATTTAACTTTCCAGCAAGGCAGTAGCACAATTTTTAGTAGTGGTCCGTAGCTAAGACACACATTTCTCAAGTGATCCTTGAATCTCAAAAGGTTGAGAACCACTGGCTCCCAGAATGGTTAATTCGCGTCTCTTTTGATGCTTGCTGTGACTCTTTTTAAAAAGAAAAATCTTACTTTCCCAATTCCACTCTGGAGGGAGTAAAGTGAGGGAAGGTCTCTCCTCTCACGGGCTTGTGTCGCTAAGTAAAATTAAGTTGGATTCCTTTTATATGAAATATCAGACACCGTATCTCTTTCCTGTCTCTCTGTGATTAAACTTGATCAGTATGATCCACTGTTAGAAAAACACCGGAAATCCAAAATGAATTTATTCACCTACTTACATCGACTGTAAGGAATCAGCTGTTGAGTGAAATCAGAAATAAACAAGTTCTACGGTATCTTACTTGACTCAACACCCGATCTAGGACACCGGGAACAGCTTTCTCAAGTCATCAGATTTGTGGATGTGGATTTTCAAACTAAAAAAGAAACCCCCAAAGAATCATTTTTAGGTTTTGAACAGTTACATTCCAAAGACGCAGCAAGCCTTGAAAGAGTATCTTAGAGAAACTGGAATCTAATAACATACCTCTAGCCGACTGTCGGTCACAATGTTATGAAAATGCTGATGTAATGACGGGGCATATATCTGGCATTCAACACCGAGTATGTGCCAGAAATCACAGAGCATTGTTCATCAAATGTGACAACCACAGCTTAAACTTAGCAAGAGTACACTCAGCTAAACAGTATCCAGTTGTTGTCACGTTTTTTGGAGCGATTGAAAGTATAAATTTGTGTTTCCTCTCGTTCAACAACTCGTTGGGAAGAATTAAAAAGAGTTGTGCCAATCAAAATGAAGAGGGAATCTGAAACACGTTGGAGTGCACGATCAGAAGCTGTTAAAGCAATTTATGAAGGACTAGATGAACTGGTAGGGCTGTTGGAAACATTATCAGAACATACAAATATGACACTTGACACCAGAAGTGATGCAGAAACTTTGCTGGCAGGTATATATTAAATTTTAAATTCCTAGTTTTGTTAAATTTCTGGAACATCATACTTGGGAAAATTGATCGTGTCAAGAAAGGGTTGCAGAATCCTACTGTGAATTTAAAGGAAGCAGCATCTGATCTTGAATCACTTGAGCAAGAAATTGTCAACATTTGTGATAAGTTTGCGGTAGAAAGTGGAAAAGAAGATGCACAAATTGGGGAATCGAGGTTGACAGAAGGATTAGACGACATCGGAGGATGCCTGGAGAATTAACAAGAGATGCATGACTTTCTGTAGAAGAAGAATTGCACGTGATATGAACAGCGTAATTGATAGATTCCAATAGGAGATATCAATACGGTTATTTTACGTCTAAAAAACATAAACCAAAAATTTGAATTTTTATTAGACGTCAAAACTCTTTTTGCTGAGACTAAAGTTGATACACTTCGTTAAAATTGCTTAGATTTTGCTAATTTCTACAAGACTGACGTCAATAGTCACGAATTGTGCACAGAAATCGGAGACTGAAAAATTCTGCGCAGTACCTGGACTGAAGTTCTATCGGAAACTCTTTTGGATCTTCTTGGTTTTATTGTTTCATATGGAGATGACGTATTTCCGAATATGCGCATTTCACTTCAAATACTTCTAACAATTGCTGGTTCAACTGAAAGCTGTGAGCGGTCCTTCAGCAAACTGAAGCTTAGTTTGTCTTATTTACCTGCTTCAATGGGACACGATCGTCTGAATGATCTTGCACTCCTTAGCATCGAAAGAGAAACACTTGAGACTATCAATTTTGACAACGTGATTGACGAGTTTGCGACAGTCAAATCAAGGAGAATCATTTTTTTTAAAGACTATGACTAATCTTATGATTATTTGAGTATTTTGTTTTCAAATAAATTGTTTACAATCGTATAGAGAATTATTAGTCTGTATTCTATTTTATTAAAATACCAGATGCTTCGAATATGAACTATATAAATTATTATAAACTGTAAAATTTCAAATTTTTACTTGGGGCTCAGTGAGCCCCCAGAATCATTCGGTCCGACCAGGGGCGCAGATTTTGTGTCATGTCCCCGGGCGCACATGACCCTAGCTACGCCACTGTGCCAAGTCATGTGAGGCAAACCGGATCACCGCCCCAGAAAAGAAGAGGCAAGCCCGAAAGGCCCGTGCTGTCAACCCTCCTGGAGATGTTCCACTCGTCCTTTCTGTTCCCGAACCTTCCATGCAAGGATCGGCCTCATCAGCCATCTGCGCACGCACAAACAGTGCCAAGCCAGTCCCAGCAACCCTCGGATGACTAGAGTGGTCCTCGTCGAATCGACGGACGAACAACACACCCGCTGTGAAGACTTAAGTTTCACTTTTCATATTGGTGTTCACCGTAACATGGTAAAGAGTTTACTTTACTGCAAATCAGTATGTGCAAATGTAGGTTTTCTGAACCATGAGTCATAGAATTAAGGTCCTATATCCTTCCAGTTTTAGGCAGACCAAGTAAATGACGATGGTATTTAGTCGTTCATAACAAGCCATTTTAACAGATTTTTTAAAAAAACACTTTGTTGATTTAATTTTTTTTAAATATCCAATTAGCGAAAAAAGATTTTTGCATTCATTTTAAGACAAATTTGGGGTCCGAGGAAACGACGTGTATTTTTGTTGCCAAAATGATTACTATGATTGTGAAAGGAGATTTGCTAAACTACAAATGAATTAATTAAGGCTCAAAGTGCAAAACAGTTGGTAAAGGGTTTAAAACTGCCTTGCTGCATGATTGAATTACATAAGTTTTGACAAGGATCTTTTTTTTTGGACACTTGTTGACAACAGATATTAACGGGGAAACAATTTGGTTAAATTTTAAGTGGACAAAACATACATGTAGAAAAAAGTCAATGTCAATAAGTTTAATTAATGTTTTTTTTCCCCAAATGATTTCAGAAGTTAAATTTCATCTGACTTAGAGGGGTGCTGATTTTTGTCGGCCAGTCGCTGATATAATTATAACATTCGGATGAAACTTCTGTTTTCATGTCCAGGATTACACAGAGTACAGGAGACAGTCATCAAATATTAAGAACAAAAATATCTGACCAAATAAAATGCTCAACTTGGCAGAAATTGAAACATATATTATGAATTGCAAAGATACAAGAGATTAAATGAGTGGTAATAGTAGTGGTAACACATTACTTGGATATTTTGGATAACATTAATTTCAGTGAGATTTTCCTTGTTTAAGGATCAAATTTTGCTTTCAAGTGAACATTTATAAAAGAATTAGCACCTTTTGGACCCCCCTTTTTGTTCTCCCAATAAACCATTTTTCAACTCACCCACCTATAGGTCTGCCAGGAAAAGTTTAATTAAGCTAAACAACTTTCAATCAGCTAAAGAGCCAAAATTCAACACACATATTTTTCATCGATGACAACAGTTTGCAATATGACGACAATTGGTTCATTTAAAAGTAAAAACACAAATTAGATCTTTAAATTTAAAAATCCATTCCTTAAATTTTCAGTTTATATAGGGGCTTTATCCGAATAATAGTTTCTGACAAATTTGACATAATATTTTATATACATAATGGCAAATTTTTCAGTACAGTATTTTGATTTTGGTCTTGAGTTCAAATCAAAAGACTTTCTAAAATCAGATTCATCAATTTTTATTTTTTATATGACATGTAAGTTTTAACAAAATAGACATTAAAGATGAGTTAGAATACAGATTATCTATTTTTGGTTCATTACTCACATTTTAAGAAAGGGATTTTTTTGTGTGAAACTTTAAATTGTTTTACCTTCATAAACTTTTATTATTAATCGATGTTTTCTGCAATAATCATTTATTGAACTGCTTACTTAATGTCATATTACTCATATAGTTACTTTATAAAATTGAAGGGAAAAAGGGGGGGGGGAACAGGTCACAAGAAAAAAAGCATTTCCGCGTGTAATGGCATGGGTGGAAAGTAGAGTGCACAAAAGACAAGAGATTATGCCATCATCCTGGTATATTCAATTAAATTTGATATCTCAAAAAATGTGCATTGCCTTAATTTGATAACTCATGTTTAATAGAAAATAGAGGAATTAAAAGTATTGTTTAACATGACCAAAATAAATTTTAAAATTTAATTTTAAAAAAATGGTTGTCATGACATAAAGATTACAAGAAGAAACTTGCAATAATCATTAATGGTCCCATCTTTTAAACCTAAAACCTAGTAAAACTTAACTAAAAGTTTGGCATGAGAAAAGACACTTATTGATGATTTATTCCCAATGAAACCAAGACAGTTATTTGTTTAAACATGGACTTTTACTTCAGAAAAACTAAAACTACTAATGAACTATTATGTCAAACATTTTTTTTTACTATACTATACTTTTTATTATTATACTATTAATATTATGGGTCATAACTACAACTGAACATTGACATTCTAATTATGAAGCATTTATAATATAACCACGTGGTTGAATGAATTAATGAATGGTTACCATTGACAACTATTCTGCACATTATGTTGTTTTTTCTTTCGAATAACAAGATGAATAAAGAAATTTTTTAAAATTATTAATACAATTACAATAAACTGCAGTCTTTTATTTTTATTTACATCAAGAGTTCATTACAAAGAAGTATGTTCTTCCAAGAGTTTTCAGATAGATCTATCAAGTGAATAAAGAAGGAATTCTAAATTGTATAAAATGGGTAGTCTTTAGCTTCAGAAACCAGAGAAAGAAATGTTGATTCAGTAGCCAATAGCATAGAAAGTTACATTGATATGTAGTACATGCACTAAACTTATTTTGACAATTATGTTATGACTAAAAGAGTTTAAAGAGGCACAGAATTCAATTGATGTGTGTTTTGGCTTTGATTTGAACTATTGAACTGTCTACATCCAGAACTGAAGGCAAACAATTCATTTTATTAACGGATTGACATATTACATAGACCAGCGGTTCTCAACCTGTGGGTCGCGACCCCCGCGGGGGCCGAATGACGATTTGGCAGGGGTCGCCTAAGACCATTGGAAAAATATGTTTTTTGTGTGTTTAAATGTGTAAACCTTGCCATGTACATATTTTGTCTATTACTCTATGGTAGTCTATAGTCTATTCAGTAACTTTAGTAAGTTTAGTTGTAACTTAATTATTTTTAGCTTTTTATAATGTTTATTTCAACACTATTTTATGAACCCCTCAACAACCGGTAATTATATCAACAGAGAGTAGGGCGCGTCTGCATGCTCAGAGGTCTGAGCTCAGCAGGCTGGCTAAGTGACGCAGAAGCTGAACTGCTGCTGCTTCTGGTTCCACACACTGTAGTGTAGGGCTGTAGGTCAATATTTCATTGTGCGTGGTATTGAAAGCTATCGTTATAAATTTTTCATTTTAAATTTATTTTTAAAACCAACCGATGGAAATGGAACATGCAGAGAAGAACATTATGATTAAGAAAAGAAAATATAGTGACGATTTCTTACAATATGGTTTTACTTCAATAGTTACAGCAGGAATTGAGAAACCAGCAATGTGTTATTTGTAATGAAGTTCTTTCAGCCGAATCTATGAAGCCAAACAAACTGAAACGTCATTTTGATAGCAAACATCCAAGTTTTGCGGGGAAGGATACCGAGTATTTTAGAAGTAAAGCTGATGGCGTCAGGAAAGCCAGACTTGACACTGGCGGCAAGTACCACCAACAAAACGTAGCAGCCGTTGAAGCTTCATATTTGGTGGCGCTCAGAATCGCAAGAGCTATGAAACCTCACACCATTGCCGAAGACTTATTGTTGCCAGCGGCCAAAGATATTGTTCGAGTTATGATCGGACCCGAATTTGTTAAGAAATTGAGTGCAATTTCCTTATCTAATGACACTGTCCGGAGAAGAATAGATGATGTGTCTTCTGATATTATTGATCAGGTATTCCAGGAAATAAAATATGCTTCACTTCCAATATTTAGCATCCAGCTTGACGAATCCACGGACGTTGCAAACTGTTTACAACTACTGGTTTACGCGAGATATATAAATGAAGGCGACTTTAAAGATGAGTTTCTTTTTTGCAAACCTCTTGAAACGACAACAACTGCACGGGATGTATTTGATACAGTTGGTTCATTTCTGAAAGATCATAAGATCTCTTGGGAAAAGGTTTGTGGTGTTTGCACTGATGGTGCTCCAGCTATGCTAGGATGTCGGTCTGGATCTCGTTTGGTACTAAATGAATCACCAAAAGTCATTGGAACTCACTGTATGATTCATCAAGAAGTGCTAGTAACGAAGACGTTGCCACAAGAGTTTCAGGAAGTAATGAAAAGCGTCGTAAGTTGTGTCAATTTTGTAAAAGCGAGTGCGCTGAACAGTCGTCTGTTTTCGAAACTTTGTAATGAGATGGATGCGTCCAATGATGTTCTGCTATTTCACACTGAAGTGAGATGGTTGTCGAGAGGGAAAGTTTTGAAACGCGTTTTTGATCTTGGTGACGAACTAAAAATGTTCTTTAATCAGAAGTCTAAACCACAGTTCGAAGCACTTTTCAGCGACAAAAATTAGCTTCAGAAAATTGCTTACCTGGTAGATATATTTACCGTTTTGAATGAGTTAAATTTATCACTGCAAGGACCAAATGCAACATGCCTAGATTTGTCTGAAAAGATCCGATCATTCGAAATGAAACTTCAGCTTTGGCAAAAAAATTTGGATGACAATAAAATGTACATGTTGCCCACCTTATCTGCTTTCTTTGAGGAAAATGACATTGAACCTGACAAGAAGTAAAATGATAATTTCTGTGAAAGAACACTTGCATATGCTGGTGGACGAAATTTCATCGTACTTTCCAAATCTACCTAACACTCCGTTTGCACTTGCCAGAATTCCATTCACAGTCAAAGTCGACGATATTCCTGAGACAGCACAAGAGGAGTTCATCGAACTCATTAACAGTGATGAAATGATTTCTCTTCAATGTCAGTTACAAAATTCTGGATCAAGTGTTTGCAGTCATATCCTGTTCTGTCCGAAACTGTGTTGCGCCTTCTTCTTCCTTTTCCAACAACTTATCTTTGTGAAACATGGTTTTCCAGCTTGCTGGTTATCAAGTCTAAATACAGAAGTAGACTTGTTGTGGAAGATGATCTTCGTTGTGCTCTCGCAAAGACTGTCCCGAGAATTTCTGATCTTGTGAGAAAGAAGCAACCTCAACCTTCACATTAATTGACTTTGGCTTTCTTACGTATTTGTAATTAGAAATAAATACGAATACCTTGTATGTAATGTATGACATGTATGTAATTGTAATCATTGTTACATATTGTGTTTTTTTTAATTACTAACTACGTTACTACGAGAATGGTGTCTGCGCTTTAATTACGTAAAATTTGTAAAAATGAGAATACAGTGTCATTCTGCATATGAGATATAATTAAATATATTATTAACAGTAGCAAAATTACAGCTATGAGGTAGATACCAAAAAAATTTGATGGCGGGGGTCGCCACAGCACGAGTAATTTATTAAAAGGGTCGCGACACAAGAACTGCTGACATAGACCAAAAACAATCTAGTTTAAAAAAGCTAAAATATTCCTGGCAGACGTGCAAAAGAGTAGGTGAGTTAAACTTTAAAAAATCATGCATGAGTGAGATCCCATTAGAATTACACTGAATGATAAGTATTTCATATTCGACCAGTCAAAATTTTTCATCTCAATGAACCCATTCTCAAAATCTTTCTGTTACTGTCCCACATAAAAAAATTAAATGTGGGGAAAATTTCAAGCCAATGTTTAAGAGAGAGATGAATGAGGAGTACAGTGAAAAAAAATTGACCCCCACAAATAAACATTGTTATGATCAATCATAAATTTAAAATCAATAATTAAGACATCATTAATGTCTCCGAGCAGTTTAAATTTCAAATAATTCTTTTTTAATTGTATTACAGCTTTCACTGCAATTTAATTTAAATATGTACATGCATTCTTTTCTTAAATGTGTTTATTTTTAAAAAATGTCTATACCTGCCAGTGTCGTAATGATTAAATTGATTAACCTATGAAACATTAAACAAGCTAAGCATTATAAACTTTGAGAGCAACTTGAGAAAATATGTTTGCTTTAGAGCCCACACTCTATCATAGATTACCACGGTTTCCTCGAATTTTTAGTTTTAAATTTAGGATAATATTTAAAAAACATTTTCTAATTTCTTCTACATCTTTTATGAATTTACCAGCAGTCAATGTCTGCGATCAGTAGTTAAGGCATAATTTACCACCGTGTAGATCTTTTGTACAGGCAAATTTTATACAAAAGGTAAGAATTTCATAAAAACATACTTTATTTGTCTTGTTTTTTTATTCTAATCGTAAAATATTGTCTTGGTAGTTGTGTTCATTTAAGTGCTTAATATGAATATATAAAATGATTATTGTGAAGTTGTTTCATAACAAACAAAAAAAGCTTTTATAATATACAAAATGAAAACGATGATATCAATTTTATACCAAAGCGAGTGTATTTCAGTCATTCATATTTATTTGAAACAAGATGCTTTACAATAAAGAGGTGAAGAATTGTCAAACGAGTGCATTCATTCTTAAGCCTATAACATCATTAACATAAGTAAAATTTTCACCAAGAAAAAACAAAAATACAGCAAAATTTAGCTTCTCACTTTAAAATGATGCTTCTAAATGACCTTTTATAGTCATGAACTGTTATAATGCCAAAGTCTTATAAATTATGCCCAACATCAAAAGCTATAAAAAAAAAGCTCATTCTTCCAATAATTTTTATTTAAGGAATTATTTGTAACTATTAATATTAATGACCTTTCATAAAGAATGAAGTATGATAAAGTGAAGAAAATATTAACTATTCATCAGCTTTTTCCTCTGCAGCTTTCCTTTGTTTCTTAAAAGCTTTTCGCGTTTGTTCTAACTCCTCTGGATCTCGATCAGGCAGAATGTCACTTATTACACCATAGCCAAGGGTAACCTGGCCATCCCTGACGGTAAAACGTTGATTTTTTTCTAAAACCATCTTCTTATACATGTTGAAAACAAGTTTTCCATCTTCTCCAGGCATTAACAAGTCTTTGTCTGGAATCTCAAGGAGAGCAGGCTGAGACCAGGTATTACAGAATGTTATGACTTGGGCAAATGGTGTGACAGGCTTGTTCTTACCACCTTCATCCTATTTAGAATACAATTATATATATATATTTTTTAAATAGTAATAAAAATCAAAACAATCATCAGGTAACTAATGTGGTTACACATTTTTTAGTGTAATGAATTTTTGAAACATAAAAAGCATTATGATTATGTGTACTAGAACAATTACTAAAAAAAATGTCTTATTCATCCCATCCACCTGCCAATTCCATTGTTTTGTTCTATAACTGCAATCTATAGTCTAAAATGACTAAACTTTAAATCAAGTAAGCCTGAACACCTCTTCCTCCCAACCCCTGGGGAAAATGGAGAAGCATGGAATGCAGAATTTTTTTTTAATCATGTACCTTAAAAAAAAACTGATTTTGTTTTGATATCTTTGATAGAACCAAACATGGCGAAAGTGAGTTATCCAAGAAACCATTCAAGGATTAAACACACAATTTGACGAGGTGTATGAATATTGTAATTATAAACAAGATCAAAGTGCTGTTTGCAAAAGAACAATATTTAAATAAAGCCTGAGATAAAAGAAAGGAAAAAAGTAAGTGTAAAATGACAATTTAAAGCTATCATTTAGTGTAGATTTTTGGGAGTAGAGCATTGAGCCAACCGATGATTGAGATAAATATATTAAAAAAAACAATGTAACAGCAATATTAACAAGTGCTTGAAATCATATGCCCCCTACTAATCAAATATAGAAATAAAAATCAGGAACTAATTGTACTTTTAAAACTTCAACTTTGACTAATGATGAATTAATATAAAGCGTTTCTTGACATCGATGTTTAAATTTCTTTGCATTTGATCATATTTTACTTTTATGAATGAAGCTCAAGGAACATAATATTATTAGTAGATACATAATGAGGTTGAATGAATGGTTGCCATGACAATATGCAGATTATGGTATTCTTTAATATATAGGGGTTTAGAGTTTAGACACCTTCATTTAATTTATTAATGAATTAATTTCATGTAAGTTTAAAGAACATTTTATGGCCGAATTATCAAATACAGTGGAACCTCTCATAACCCATAATTCGCATGAGCAAAAAAAAATATAAAAAGTTAAAAAGTTGCTCTCTTAACGCGCGACATTTCGCTTAACGATTTACGCAGACAGGGGAAGTCGCTTTTCATGAAATTCATTTGTGAGTCGGGACTTCCAGGCAGATGCATTAGTTTGTGTTTAGCTTTCGGTCTGTTAGCGTATTGTTTTCGTGTGTGATCACCCGTTTTTACAAATTTTGTATTCAGACAGTATTCATAATTTTTTTATGTGCAAAGTGGGCTAAAATATCTTCAAAGAAAAAGCCACAAGAAGACAATCATAAGAGAGAAAAAATAACTGTTGAAATGAAGCGTAAAATCACTGAAAAGCGAGAACAGGGTGTGAACGTAGCTAATCTAGCGCGCACATACAATTGCTCAACATCAACAATCTGCGCTATTCTCAAGAACAGAAACAATTAAGGAGATGGATGCTTTAAAGGTAGTGTCAAGAATGTCTACTAAACGGTTACGACACATTTTCGTCAAATTTTGAAGCGTTAGCAAAAAAAAATGTCCTTAGTCAGTTTTCCAGTAAAAAGGATTAATTATTTGTCATAAATTCATATTTTTATTTACATTTTTTGTTTTAAATCTAAATTGTATTCCAAGCTGTTACACTCCTTAACAATTCATAAGTAATTTTATTTGAATAAATGTTAATAAAAAATTAAGAAAAATTAATATTTTTCAGCATGGAACGCATTATTGTACATTATTTTACATTGATTTGTATGGGAAAAATTGCTTCGCTTAACAAGTGTTTCGCTTAATGAGTAGTTTCTGGAAAAAATTATGCTCGTTATGAGAGGTTCCACTGTATTTGAATGTTTATCAATCGGTATGATAATTTAATTTATTGTAACCTTGGGTGTTCCACCATTAAAAATGGGGCATAGTCAAATTATAGGTTTTACGCAGGTGAAAATAAATAACAATATGAAAGTCATATCCTAGCTCACTAGAAATGGAACGCACATATCTGTTTACGTTGCAACACAATATTTATACAGTAACTTCCCTAAGTTGAAAACTTCGAATTGTTAGGTCCCTGCCTAATTCCATAATACTAATGTATTTTAATACATATTTCCAAAATATTAATTTTTAAAATTTATTATTTGATGATTAACTTTTAAAAGTCTCAAAGTTAAATGTTTTTGAAAGCAAATTCTGACATAAAGGTTCAACCACCTGGGATTCAATGTCTTTTGCTATACACAGATACCTCTGTTATTGGAAGGCAAGAAGGAATGCTTTGTTTGCAGCGACAGAAGAAAACACACAAAAAAAGTTGAAAGGGCAGAAAACAGAAATGACACTGGTGTCGTGCTTGCAAAGTTGGGTGCCACCAGCATTGCGAGCCTCACTTCATTCATCAGACCGACCAGGGTCTTAGTCGGAAAAGAAAAATAATCAAAGACATTCATGTTTGTGGTCTTTGTTTTCACAGGTATTATTGTAATAATAACATTGATTGAATCAATTCAGAAAAGGAATTTTTTAAGTCAAGAAATGATCAATGTTATATAATTTCCCTTTTCTTTTTTTTTGGAGAGAACAAAATTTGAAGGTTACGAAAGAAAAAAATTCACCAAAATAAGCCAAAATTACATTTTTCAAAAAAATGACATTATATTAGGGCTGCGGATATTAATGATTAATTTTCTCAATTAATCGTTAACAAATTATAACGATTAAATTATTTTTCAACGATTAATCGACCCATCACTTACAAATTATTGGAAGTCAAAAAGTAAAAAAAAATAATAACAAAAAGCGGCCGATAAATAATAACAAATTTCTTGACGATGACACGAACATTTTGGTTTTAAACTATTTACTGGCGGGAATGTTCAAAATGTTGATAAATAAGGTTGTTAAGACCGCTCGTTTTTGAGGACCGGTTAACCTTTCAAAAAAAGACCGGTTAACCGGTTAGCCGCTCCGTATTTATACAATTTATACCATGTTTAGTGAACCAACAAGAGAATAGATCAAATTTTCCCATCGCGTGCGTCGTCGTTTAATTTGACATCAAAGAGCCCGTGATGTACCGACTCTAGTGTTGCTGTAAAAACAGCGAATTCAAAAAAAAATCCGCAACAAAGAATTAAACTGTAATGATATTCAATTTTTATATAATAATAGTATTAAAACGGCATATTATAAATTGTTGTCAAGTCAGTTTGTTTTTGAGGACCGGTTAATCATTTTTTAAAAGCCCGTTTTACTGAAAAGAATATTATTATTATTAAGAAAATGCTTTGATTTTGACGTCACGGTCGCTAGCGTGTTGGCTCTGGTATTATGCCGTAACACAACACAAAATTAACTCCGGGTAATAAGCTAATATACCACGTAATTAGCTAATATACCGACTAAAAGAAGTTACGATTAACCAGTCCTGATAAAACGGAGTAAACAGTGATAATAAGATGGAATTTATTTAAATTAAATACCATATTTTGTTTCTCTCGTCAACTTGCCAGAATTACGCGCACACGACGACCCCCCCCCCAACCCAATAGGGTGGGGTTTAGGTGGGGTTGAGCTACACTCGCCATTTTCCAAGGCATGCTCTGACTCAATTTAAAAAGAAAAATGTTCCTTCCCCCAACCCACTGTAGATGTATAACAGTGGGTGAGGGGAGGAAAGGTGTCTCTTGGCGCGGTCTTGTATTGGCGTGTCAAAGCAAGAGGCTTCCTGTTACGTAAACATCAAAGACATTTCAAGCCTTCTAGCCTCCCCCAACCACCCTCATCCCTAACTAGAAAACTCCGTAACTTGTCCCCACCCCACCCCCACCCCTTTGAGTTGACCGTGGTTCTCATGAAGCTCTCATACAGTGCCTCGACAACTAAGCAAATTAAAATTAAAAATTAAAAAAAAAGCATTCCTTAGCCATAGGCGAAGTAGACTAATAGTGATGACCTGTATATTATTTAGATACCAGAATAGGGAGAAAGCAATTTGAAGTCAACTCAACACAACAAAAACAGAACTCCTGGATAAAAAGCTATTACGGGCTTATTAAAGTTGCGGGGGGGCCTTAATGAATTTGCGGTTAACCGATCCTGAGTAAATAGGACCGGTCCTGATCCGAGGACCGGCTAACCGGTTAACCGTTAACAACCTTATTGATAAAGTATATCGTATCCATTGTGAGAAATCATTTGCCTACCATGGTTCTAACACTTCGCCTACTTATCAAACCAAATGAACGTTGTATTAAGCTAATGGCAGTAATGGAGTCTGACTCAGAGACAGAAAATGACGACAGCTCTTCTGATGAATTACTGCCTTACAAAATGAAGATGAAAGTTCCTGAATCCATTAACCCCCTACAATGGTGGAAACTTAATGAACCCCAATACCCGATAATGCCATTCCTTGCCAAGACCGTTTTGTGCATACCAGAAACCTCAGTTCCATGTGAATGATTGTTCAGCTTGGCTGGTTATATTGTCAATTAGACCCGCTCATCACTTGAACCAAATAATGTCAACACACTTGTCTTTTTGCATAATTTGTTAAAAAATGACTTATAAAGGAGACATTCCAGTGTTATTTAGATTTTCATCAAGAACGTTTAATAAATGTTACTTATGACATCATACATTTTAATTTTAGGCTTTAATCGAAATTAACGATTTAATTAATAGTTAATTTTTCAAAAGTTAACGATTAAATTTAAATTAATCGTTAACAGCCCTACATTATATACATTTTACAGACAACTATACATTTTCTGAAATAGTATTGCTTCTAGTATCTGAAAATCTTGGTTTATAGAGTGTGAGGGTGGTTTGAATGCAGAAGATGAGTAGTAAAATTTTACTTACTCTATGAAGGTCAAGGTCAGTGTCAACATACATAATATAAAATCAAATAATTTCGATACCATAAAAAAACCTTATCCAATGTACTTTCAGAAAATGTATACATGTTAGGGTCTCTGAGTTCATTTAGTATGGGATTTTGTCATTTTCAAAAGGCTTATGAAAAATGCTAAAATGGCAGGACGATACAGAAAAATTCACTGGACAGTTCTAGGGTTAAAAATTAACTCAGGGTTTACTGAAAACATAAAAGACAAACAGAGAATTTGGCAGTTCCTGTAAAAATGTCAACCTCTTAGGCCTAATTTTAATCGCAGTGATTATTCGCACAGTTTTGGTCGTGCGGATAATGCTGAGATTATCCGCACGGGTCATCTGCGCATGCGTCTTACTTATAGTGGCTGGTCACGGTGAAAAAAAAAGCGCCCGGTGTAGACAAAATAATGGCCGATATCACTCGATTTAGGCTAAAATGTGTAATTTATATGCGAACACTTATTAAAATTTCATGATTACTGAAATTTTAAAGTACCATTGCCATAAAAATTGATTAGTGTGCATTTAATGATAATTACTTATAATTTTTAAATAACAAATAATTTCATCAGCTTCTCCAGTTGAGTGGTTAATCTAGCTTAGTTCAATTTATCATTATGGTACGCGGATCGAATCCTAGGACGGTCTTACTTTTTTTTTGGGGGGGTGTTTTACAACCACAGTGAGGATGTTTGCAAACACACAAGCAGAAACATTTAATTTTTCACCCACCCATGCCTGTCTTATCTATTCTGTTACTAACAGTCACTGTTACAGACTCTCACTTTAACATTTTTATGCTATACTGGCTATACCATTGTATGATATTGTATCGTCATTCGTTTTTTCATGCTTTAAATTAAATTAATGGATTTATGTGGACCACAGGTACAATGCTAGTTTTGGGGAGAATAATAATTATTCTTTTTCATTACAGAGTCTCGTCCAATTAAATATGTATGAAAGTTAATAAAAAGTTACTTCATAATTATACAGAATAAACATACAAAGTTGATTGCACTGGAACAGTTATTAATAGTATAGTTTTATATCAGCTAAATCCGTAGTATTACTAATTAATTAATTAATCATTAATCATTAACAAACAATATGCAGGTCCGCTCAGATTATTGCTAAAATGGATACAAATATAAGATTCCAGACACTCGAAAGACGGTTAAAATGACAATTGAATTAGTTCGGTATTATTCTCACGGTCAAAATTTTAAAGTGAGAGTCAGTAACAGTGACTGTTAGTATCATTTGTTAATTTTTATTAACATTTTTATATGCATTACCCAAGTCCAAGGCCTTTAGATATCGTTTGGCATCATTCTCACGGTCAAAACCGTGCGCCAGTGCGAATAATGCTAGGCATTACCGTGCGGATAATGTTGGACATTATTCGCACTGCCAAAACCGTGCGAATAACGCTTACCAATTTTAATTGGTGACAGATTTTCAGGTGACATTACCTTTATAATTTATACACCATAAATATTCTGCAAAGGACCCACTCCCCTACAGAAAACGAAAAAATCTCCCAAAATCTAACTCCCTCCTTCCAAAGCGCACACATATAAATTATTAAGATGCCCATTTTCCCCATTGTAATTGAATATTTATTAATATAAATGTAATAGTAATATACTATTCAAACATTAAATTTAGGCTAAATAGTATCAGTATCATTTAAATATAATTCCTACAAGTACAAGCCTACCTTTGAGAGCAAATATATTTGAGCTTCAAAGCGGTTATACATATTCATTGTTCCTGGCTTTCCCAGACAAAGGCCTCTTCTCATTTCTTCTCTTTTCACACCTCTGATAAGTGCTCCTAATTGATCCCCTGCTTCTCCTCTGTCAAGACTTTTCTTGAACATTTCAATTCCAGTGATGCTAGTTTTCCATTTTTTGTCATATCCCATGATTTCACACTCATCACCTTTCTTGACAACACCTCTTTCTATTCTCCCTGAAATAACTGTACCTCTTCCAGGAATACTATAACAACCATCAATTGGCATGAAAAAAGGTTTGTCTAAATCACGAACAGGGTTTTCTATGTAGGTATCAACAGCTTTTAACAGTTCTCTTATTTTATTCTCACCCAGCTCAGGATCTGTACCTTCAAGTGCTTTTAATGCTGATCCAGTTATGATAGGGGTTTCGTCACCATTGTATCCAAACTCTGTTAATAACTCTCTGATTTCCATCTCAACCAACTCTTGCATTTCCTTGTCTGCTGCATCTGCTTTATTTATAAATATCACAAGCCTTTTAATGCCGATTTGTTTTGAAAGCAGCAGATGCTCTCTTGTCTGTGGCATGGTTCCATCGGTTGCTGCAACAACAAGAATAGCACCATCCATTTGAGTGGTACCTGTAATCATATTTTTAATGTAATCAGCATGTCCAGGACAGTCAACATGGCCATAATGACGCAAATCTGTTTCATATTCAACCGTTGCAGCATTAATAGTGATACCCCTCTTTCTTTCTTCTGGTGCATTGTCAA
Source organism: Ampullaceana balthica (assembly GCA_944989445.1). Taxonomy (NCBI): domain Eukaryota; kingdom Metazoa; phylum Mollusca; class Gastropoda; family Lymnaeidae; genus Ampullaceana; species Ampullaceana balthica. The sequence goes on from CALYLW010000200.1 coordinate 366,543, forward strand.
TGTCAGAGTACGCTTTAAAGGAAGCTTTGTTTTCTCCTGCAAGCACTTTGGTAATAGCCGCTGTTAAAGTTGTTTTTCCGTGATCGACATGACCTATGGTTCCAATGTTAAGGTGAGGCTTGTCCCTTATGAAGACTTTCTTGCCTGCGGCTGGCGGAGCTGCTAGAAGTCTGGTATATGTGGTAAAGTTTTCGTTCGATGTTTTAACTATCTGCTTAGCATACCTAAAAATTAAGGGAGACTTTTTCATCCCTTTGCTAGAAGCACACATGAAAGGTCGAATGATGAAGGCTGCCATTTTTGTTCAGCATGTGTTTCCTATGACCAGATATTTTCTGAAGTCAGTCATTGAGGCCAGGATGTCTAAATGATACAGTTATATAATTTAAAATTAATGTTATCAATCGAAGGTTTTTGACAGTTTTAAATCAGTTTTTACAACAACAAATATACGTAAATTTATAATGAAATAGGCGAGAATTATATATATTTCTAGTATTTAAAATGACCAGCACAAGTACAGTAATCTGCAGCCATGTACCTTGCTAAACTATGGTCTTTACCCTGGGTAAAAAGGATAACGACATTTAAAATAGAAAAAAAATATTGTCAAGAAAAAATATATTTAAAAAAGTGGGGGGGGGCAGTGGCGGATTTAGCTATAGGGCAGGGGGGGCGGCTTGCCCCCCCACGCCCCTGTTGGGTCTAAACTGGCGCCCCCCTAAAGACGCCCTCGATGAACACCAAAAAGGTGTCACAAGAGCAGAAAAAATGATTTCTAAACACGAAACTTGTAATCAACACCAAATTGCTTGCTAAAAATTGAATATCAAGGGATGAAACGGTAATATCTGGTTTAAATCAATCACTCGCATCTGAATTATCGGCGACAATTGATAATTAAGTTAAGTCTGCACAATTATTTTCTTTAATTATTGAATCAACCATTGATATATTTAGAATTGATCAGATGTCAGTTTCTTTACATTCAGTTTTAAAATCAGGACATGTTGTGGAGAGATTTATAGGCTTTTATACTTTGGTAAAAGCGGCTGAATAGCGAATAGTGCGCTCGCCTCACAAGCTGAGGGGCGTGGCATCTAGCCCACGTTAAAGCCACAATAAAAATAAATAGAGGTAAAAAAAAAGATTTTAAAAAACCAAGTTTTTATAAGTGTACTAAAAAGAAGAAAATGATTTAAAACTTATAAATTCAAGTTCATGTACTTTGATTTAATATGACTAAAAACTTGGGGCGGGTTTTTGGTATAAAAGTTAACTGAGATCTATGAGTGAGAGAATGAGTGAAATGCATTATGTAAAACCTCATAAGCGCCCTCATAAATAAAAAATGCTCCCGCATTTGCTGAGAAGATTTTAACGGAAATAAAAAAGTGAAATATTGATTTCACACTCTGTCGAGGACAGGCATACTCTGGAATTAAGAGTGGCCTTTAAACTCATATAAAGAAACTTTCACCCAATTATTGTGCCCATGTTTTGAATTTGGTTACTATCGAAGCAATGTCTGTAAACAGTGGTATACAGTTGTTTTTGGCGCATATTTAAGGTTGTATGCAGGGCCGTCTTAACGCATAGGCCCGATGGTCATTTGCCCGGGGGCTCACGAGCATAGGGGCCCCATGGGAATATGTTTAGTTATATATATTATATATATACGTCTTTTATTCCTGCGGGCCCAACACTATTTCTTTGCACGTGGGCCCAACCTGGTGTAAAGACGGCTCTGGTTGTATGCATGCCTTTCATCTAGTTTACCACGTCTACATACTCTTAAAGAATACCAGAAATATCAATATGAATCAACAGTAGATACTCTGAAACGACTTTCTGATACAAAATGTGCACGCCGTAAGCATGCAGTTGTTGGATCATTCTCTGCTATTCTAGCCACACTTGATTCAAGGGAATCAACAGAATAGAAAGGAAGTGTCAGAGCAGAAGCTATGTGACTATGTGTTTTAACAACAAAATATTCTTTTGCTTTTCTGATGCTATTTGTACAAAAGTTATCGTCATGTTATCAAACTAATTGCAATGGCTTTGCAAAACAATTGATCGATGTTGGACAAAATAAGTTTGTTGATATGAGAAGCGATGAAGCTTTTGAAATGCTGAATGTAGATGTCAAATCATTTATTAACGAAAATGGTTCCAAACTAGATGTTAAAACAGAATTTAAAGAAAAGCGAATTGCAAAAACGAAAAGCATGACAGGCGAACTTAGCAGTGATGTAAGGGCTGATGATCCAACTACACGCTTTAAATCTGAAACGTACGTCACTATCTTGGATTCACTTGTAACACAAATAGATGATCGATTTAATGAATTTTGGTGCACAGTTACTTATTTCTATTGTATTGATCCATCACAAATGTTGTAAGAAAATAAAGATTCTTTTCAAAGTTTATGCAAAATTTACAAACACGACATTAACCTTGAAGAAGCAATCGTAGAATATAAGATTTGTATGCATTAATACAATAACCTTCCGCTAGTACACTACAACTTAAAAAGGTTAGGCCATTCTTGACTGAAAAACTAATGGCATCGGGTCTCACTAATTTGTCAATATTCTATAAAATTTACATGACTCTTCCTGTTAGCAGTGCTACTGCTGAAAGATGTTTCAGTAGATTGAAACTCATCAAAAATTATTTGCGCTCAACAATGACAAACGAACGTCAGTCTGCATTGGCATTAATTTCAATTGAACGTGATCTAGCTGAGAAAGTTGACTATGAATCAACGATAAATCGTTTTGCTAAAATGAAATCACGTAGAAAGCAATTTATATAGGGCTCACGGCTCTTTCTTATCTTATCTGTTACAGACGCTCCTTCTATACAGACTAATATTGCGTCATATGCGTATCCATGGTTTGTATTTAGTCCTGCATTCTTATTAGAGTTTTGAATGTTTATTTAAGGAATTTACAATCATTGTTTGTGTAAAGTTCATAAATTTTCCCAAAGTTTGATGCTCAAACTTTCAGTGATAAATTTTTTTTTAAATTCTGAAGTAAATTGTTTAGTTTATTTATAAGTATAATATTATTGGCACTCTTTGTGTGTGTGTTACTAATCCTGACCAATCCACTCCACCAAAGTCTCTGTGTTTTTCATTACAAGCTTTTATTTAACTCACACTGTTTGTATGTTGTATCCGTCAAATCTTGTAACGTAAAATTAAACCACTTCTGATGGTACTAGAGATCTCAAAATTTTACCACAGATAGATCTTGGATGACAATACATTGTATCAAAATTTCAGATCGATCGAATGTACCGTAATTAAATAAATGCATTTTTACGTTTATCTTTATATATAAGCTGTATCCGTGCTATTCTTGACTTTCACGTGAATGTCACCGGAGTTCACAACCAGCCATGGATGACGACATTCCAGGTGTTAAACAACTCAGTAATTCGAAACTAAATCTAAATTGACATGATAATACAAGAGGAACAACTGGTATTTGTGTAGCCTAGTTGGCCCAATTGTTAGCTTAATGGATTTTCGACCTGGAGGTACTGGGTTCAATTTTCAGTTGGGGAAACTGTTATTTTTTAAATACATAAATTTGTAATTAATAATCTATCTTTTTACCACTATCACATTTAAGTTATAGACAACGAAGTTTGACTAATTAAATTGAGTTGATTATGTCAAAAAATTGATTAAAAAATTGTGTTACTAAAAAGTAGAAAATAAAATATTTAAAAAATCTTTTTTTAAAAGGACGCGCTTTTATTTATATATAGAAAGTGCACTAAAAAGAAGAAAATACAAATTTTCAATCCGTGAACCTATCGCTTGCACATAAAAGCGTGGGGCCCTCATCACAACTCGCAATCATGTACAAAGCTGCGAAAGATAAATACAAATTTATATGAATATTAATAAACATTTAAAGTTTCACAACTTTGATCATATACATGCTACTATCATATTAATTAGAAAAATGTATCTATATGCAAAAGAGTAGTTGCAATAAGAAATGAGTTGTGATGGGCGCCCCACGCTTTTATGTGCAAGCGATAGGTTCACGGATTGAAAATTTGTATTTTCTTCTTTTTAGTGCACTTTCTATATGTAAATAAAAGCGCGTCCTTTTAAAAAAAGAGTTTTTAAATATTTTATTATTTGTAGCATCAGATTACCTGGTCTTAAACTGAACCATTTTGCCAGATAAAATTCTCATTTCATTCTTTCAGATAGAAAAGTATTACAAGAACTAAAAACAGTAGCTCTTAAAATTTTATTAGTAAAAATAAGTTGTTCTCTTTGAAACTAAGTTCATAATTTACTGTCATCTTTTTATCCTACATATGATATATGCATATAATACGTATATGATATATGATTTCTTTAATTACTTAGGCCTTTTATTAATTATTAACATTTTTTAAAATACATTATATTTTGTTTTATTTGTGACCTATTACTCTCCTGAATATAAAGCAATTGTTTGTATATTGAAGAGATTCATTGCAATGGTTTGATGTAAACAAAAATAATATTAAATAATGTACTTTGAATGATCAACACAGCATTTATTATTTAACACTTAGTCACTTAGTTATTTGTTTGAGTTGCTGTCAGTGCTATTTATGGCAAGCTGAACAAACTGATGAGTCATCTTGCAGATAGTACAACAAACTATTGGAGGCATATAAAAAATTTAATTAAATTCTACCTCATTATAAAAACATTTTAGAAGTTTTATTTAGCCCAAAGACTATAAACTTATTTTGCTGAGTTTTCTATGTTAATGTCTGCTAGGATATTCAGCAATTGAAAGTGAAAACAAAGGATTATGAGAAATTTAGATTTCGTCACAAATAACAGCCCCCAAATTAACTACCATTTTCATAAATTCAATTGATTAACCATATCTACTTAAGACTAGATGTTTCTTTTTGTCTGCAGCAGTCTCTTAAGATGAAAACGTATTAAAGTTAAAGTAAAACTCACATTTAAAGTGAGCAGAAAAGTTTTTTAACATAAAATATAGCAATAAGAGTGAATCTCATATCAAATTTCTAATCTTCATTGCAGAACCAGCAATTTAGACAAATGAATTTTATTTCAGCACCTATAAATATTTGCACTAAGTGCATGAAAAAAAAATTTTTGCGGCGCCCCTTGAAATTCTCCTCGCCCCCCCCACGAAGACAAACCTAAATCCGCCACTGGGGGGGGGGCTACGAAACGGGGCGTTTGCCGCAGTTAGTAAATTATCATCGAGAAAGAGGGGTGTAAATCTGTATGCTAACATTCCGTAGTAACTCACCCAGGAAAGTCTTATCCATTAGTCATTAGTAGGAAAAGCACTGTGCCTAAGGCCGACGTACATTTGAGGGGAATGTGAACTCTTTTTAGGGGCCTTTGAAAGCCAGAAAATAAAATATTGAAGACATAAAATACATAAATGTAGCACTTCACGTATGAATTAGCTAAGTCGCAAAATGTCATATCTCGCATCAAGTTAGTTTCATATGAAATTAAATGTCAGGAAGGGTAGTCGGTGACTAAAAATATATTTTTTTCAACAGCTTCAATTTGAAAAGAAAAAAAAAGTTCACGTTTAGTATATGCTATTTAATTTGTTCCAAACTGGAAAAGTAGATTGGGTCCTAACATCATTAAGAAGTATGATGTAAAGACCTGAACGCTTCTTGTTTATATTAAGTCGGGTGAGTTCAAGGCCGTTTTAAATGCATTCTAACAATATGCGTAGATTGCCGTATATCTCACTCCGCTTCAACTGCCAGTTCACCAACAAACTTTATTTTTAAGACAACGCCGTATCTCATTATTTTTTTTATAATTTTCTAGGTCATCGTCAAGTCAGAGTTTCCTTTTCTCTCTCTTTTTAAAAAAAATTGAATGAGTTAATAGTCCCTAAATTTATATCGTTAATGGAGAATCTTAATGTTGCTTTGTCAAACATATTATTATTGGTACGCTAGCAGTAGCAGACAAATGGAATTGATGCAGAATTGCAGAGGGACAGAAATATTTCTCTCTCACTTTCTCTCTAACTCTAAACTAAACAACAAAACCCTCTAGCTTCTTCATCATATCGTCTGTGTCTTTGGGGCTATGAGCAGAGGAGTAACAACTTACTAACAACGACTCGGCATTGGGGCAGTTGCCGAGGGCTAATCCTTCAATAATCAATTTATTCTATTTTCTATTTGAAAATGAGCATGTTTCAAATCACTTTTTTTTTGGTTGTCATGTAAGTATGACACAGTATTCAGTCACTAGTCACTATGGCTGTCTAAAGTCCCGGCCATCTGCATTTATTTTGGTTTGTGACTTTTATGACTATTATGAGTTCAAACATTTTTGTTAAATTTAATAACAATTAAATTTTTATTTATTTTTATTTTTAAAGGATTGAGAAAAAAGTTTTTGAAATTTGTTATCTCTCTTTTTATTATTTAAGTTTTATTTTTAATTTTTAATAATATATTCTGCGCGAGACTATATTAGAATTAGAACATCTCAGTTGCCATAGAGTTGTTTACTCCTGGTGGAGAGTTAAAGATGGACTCCATTCAAGATAAACACTACGATCCCACAGCAGTAGATTTAGACCCAGAAACAGACATACTGAAAGTTCATGAAGATGTATCAAGAGAACCATCAGGGATTTTATTGGAAGAGCTGAATGAAAATAATGAAATTAAAATGCAGGAAGAGGAACATACAGAAGAGGTTAACAAATTAATTTTAATTTAATCATAATTTTATAATCATTGCCTTGGCGCCTTGGGCTTGGCCCTTGGCCTTATAAGTTATATGATAATCATAATAATAATATTAATCTATATATATAAAAATCAAAGTATGTATGTATGTCCTTTATAGCTGACTAAACCATTCATCCGATCGCCATGAAACTTTTGGAGACTTTTGAGTATGCTCCTGGGATGGTAACTGGCAATTTTTTTTTCAAAATTTAACACTCATGGGGCGCCGGGGGCCCATAATATGATTTTTTACTTATATGAGCTATATAAAAATAACTTTAAGCGTTAGCTATTAGGTTAATTACTAGATAAATATAGAGAAATATATCCGCTATGAAAATGATTGAAATAAACAGGTGTTTTGAACTTGACATCTTGCACTAATTGGGTCTTGGGCCCTTAATGTATTTTTTGCTTATATGAGCTATATAAAATAGTTTATGTGATAGCTACTGAGTAAATGAATGGAACTTAACCAAATTTTGTATATAAAAACTTGGAAGCCCATATAAAAATAAAAATGGGCACTGTACGTCTAATGTCCAATCGTTCAGGCCTTGGGGCCCCAAATGTCTTTTTTTCGAATATGTTTGAGATATTACATGCCATTCTATTTTTAACGATTTTGAGAAATATATACATGATGAAACTGAATTAAAATGAACAGCATGTTGAAATTTACATCTTAAATCGATTGGGCCAGGGGCCCCAAATGTCTTTTTTTCGTATATGTTTGAGATATTATCAATATATATTATTTCCCGTTGTCTGTATGTATGTATGGATGTATGGAATAATGCTGTTAGGTGGCGCAGCAATCGATTTTGTATAAAAATATTATATGACGTCATTGTTTATGCTTATATTTCAATTTTTGAAAAGGGAACAATGTACAAATATGATTTGATGATTTATAATTATTATGAAACTAGACGCCCCGTTACGTAGCATACGCCGCAGACTTGCTCATGGAGAGTGCAAAGAAAGTGGAGAAAGAACGGAAACAAATTACAGCAAGAAGAAATCAAAACAACGCGAGCGAACGTCGGTTAATAAACGGGAGGCGGGTAACAACAATGTCAGTGTGCATGTCTTTACGTTTACTCTCTATTTTTTATATACTAACTGCTGCTTTTGTGTTTGTCCTCTCACCCCCGCAACCGTTCTTTGCACTGTCTATGATGAGCAAGTCTGCGGCGTATGCTACGCCGCGGGTCTCTCCAGAGTTCCTTCTTTTCATTCAATCACAGTTGTTTGCCCAAACCCACCCCATTTTGACAACTGTGTCTTTCAGGAAGTCTTCACCCATCACAAAATCATTAGTGGTGTATGCTACGCCGCGGGTCATCTAGTATATTATATATGATATTGCGTGGCATTAATTGAAATCATTGTCATTGTAATTTTATAAGTTTAAAAAAATAGCCTGTTTATTATTGTTTATACTATGTTTGTCGGCACCATATTAATAATTAAATTCTTAAAAGACTTAGCCTTTGAATCTTTGAATAATATTCATAATATATTTATAATATTAAAACTCAATTGAAATAAAAATTATTATTATTTTCAATCAATATATATTATATATTATTAAACATTAAATTGTAATTGGCAAAATTGGCACAAATTCAATAGTGACAATTAAGGTTGTTAACGGTTAACCGGTCCTCAGATCATCATCAGGACCGGTCCCATTTAATCAGGACCGGTTAACCGCAATTTCAATAAGCCTGTATAATACGGCGTATTAGTTTATTATCCGGAGTTCGTTTTTGTTGAATTACGCTTCAAATAGCTTTCTCCATATTCCGGTATATAAATAATATACAAGTCGTCACTATTAATTTACTTTGCCTACGGCTAAGGAATGATTTTTAAAAATTTTAATTTGCTTATTTGTCGAGGCACTGTACGAGAGCTAGCACACAGTGCACGTTTAATGTCAATGTCGCTAACTGTTACTATTTCTATTACGGGACAATCAGTTAAATGAAAAGGCTTTATGAAGAAAAAAAAGTAATTTGACAAAACATATAGTAAGAACATAAGTAAAAGAAAATAATTATAAACTTACCTATTCTGAAAACAAAGAATTTCAGCTACAAACACTAAAACTTTTTAACTAATTCAAGATCGCAATGATAGTAGTCCATGTGCTCACAAAATAGACAACAATGTAATTATAATCTGTTTATTATAAGGACAAAGAAAGCTATAAAAGCATATGACCCCGTGACCTATCAGTATTCTCTAGTCACCGGTTTATAGTCTGTTTCCCCGCATCAAAATAGACAACGATGTAATTATAATCTGTTTCTTATAAAGACAAAGAAAGCTATAAAGGCATATGACCCTGTGACCTATCAGTATTCTCTGGTCACCGGTTTGTAGTCTGTTTTCCGCATGCAAAAAAATAGATGGGCGCGCACCGCTTAGTGAGGTACCTATATTATGAGAGTCATTTGAGAGATGTAGCAAAGATACAGGGCGATTAATCGGTCCTCAAATTATTATTATTATTTTTTAATTCGCAAGTTGACCAGCATCATACACAAGAGAGGTAAATTCCACGTCCCTACGGACGAGGCGAGACGTGGGTTTTTTAAACTATGGAAAAATACTTTGCGAACTTTAACGAATGTTTTAACCAGTCCTCTTATTTAGAACAGTTATTAATCACAAGTCCTCAAAAAATAAAAACCCACCGAATTAAAAATTGACTATAAACCATCACTGTTTACTTAATTCTTTGGAAGTTTTTTTTTAAATTGCTGAATTGAGGGCATCGCGAAAAAAGAGCTGATCGCAAGCGGGGGAAGCGGGCTATGATGCCACACGACGCGAGGCGAAAACATTCTCTCATTGGTTCTCAAAAAATAAGGTTTATACGGACTGTCGGTTAACCAGTCTTTTTTTGAATGGTTAACTGGTCCTCAAAAATGAGCGGTCTTAACAACCTTAGTGACAATAGTCTTTAGTCTATAGACTACACAGTATTGAAGTCAATACAATAATAATAATAGTATAGTCAATAGTACAAAATCAATATTTAAATTTAAGTCAAAGGTGAAGTACTGAACTAAAATCCTACATGGAATGGTTTGTTGAGGTGATGATGTTATGATCTATAGACTATAGAGTAAATAATTCAGAAAAAGATAACAAAATCTTATAAAAAGATCTGGAAGAGATTTAAAATTGGAAACTATCTGGAGTATCTTCTTCTACCCAAGAGTGTCAACTGTTAAGAGTAAAAGAATGAAAAAGAAACAAATGAATGAAAACTACTTCATTCATGGAAAACAGCTAATTAAAATTAAAGATGCAAAGTACTTAGGAGTAATAATAATAATTAAAACTAATCATAGATGTTAAGGAAAAATATTTAAAAATCCAACAAAAATTTTGGCCTTATGAAAAAAATCTTTTACAAGTGTAATAATAACATAAAAATAACATGCTACGCTACACTGTTCAGACCTATTCTAGAATATGTATTTTCTGTATGGGGCCCGTCTACCAATGAAAACAAAGATTAACTATAAAAACATTTAAAAGGAGTTGCATTACAGGTGAATAGTCACAATTGACGAGAGTAACACCATTAGTTAAATAACTAAACCTAAAAGCACTTGATGAACAAAGAGCAAAGTAGTAAAAATACATAAACCTGTAGAAGAACATGGACATTTTAATTATTGTCAAATTGCACTTTTTTTTGTATTGCAGTTATCTCCTGGTGGAGTACTTGATGAAGAAACCATTTCAAGGGGCTTATCAAACTTGGGACGTTCTGCTCATGGAGATCATCAAGTTTATTTGAATGTTACAATTCCTGTAAGTGGTATTTCGTTCTAAAAATATTAAGAAACTATAAAATGGTTCTAGTTTAGATCAGATTTACGTTAACAAAATTTTCATAAAAAACCTTACATGGTTTTTGAGGAACTAAAATTTTCTTAGCACATTGATACAGTCTTAAAACCTAGAAATCTTAATTATAGAAATATCCAAGCTTCGTGGGGTAATCATGATGACATATAATAATATATCAATGATCAAATACTAAGAAACATTTCTAGAAACTTTAGAAAGCTGTTTAACATAACTGATTTTTCTATAAGCTTAAAGAGCCCTAATTCATTCTTATGGAACAATAGATAACCACAGTAATAGCAAATCTAAAGCTTTCCTGTCATTAATCTGCTATTATGCATAGCTTTACTTTATAAGGTAATGTAGTGGCTAATTGGATTAAATTTAGAAATCATAAGGGAGGCAATCAACTCTGTGCTCTTGGTATATGTGCGATGAATTTATTCAACAAAAAATTCGTATTTTTAAGTATCCAAAAATGTTTTGATTTCAAGGAATGCAAATCATTGTCTAAGCTTATACATCTGTGTTTTACATTTTGTAATTTTAGGCCCAATGTCAGTCAGTTGCCTCCAGTTGTTCTCTGCACATTCTCGCTTTGCTTAATAGCTAATTTAATAGAAACATAAAATGCATGTTTGTGCGCATTTGCCAACATGTCTCAACTCTCCACCGATTGTGAAATTGAATTTCTGTTAGGAAGCTCTATAAATGTCTCTTGTTGAAAGAAGAAATATTCTTACTGGAGTATTAGTGTCACTTAGAGGCCGGGCCGTCCATCTTATCTTATCTGTTTCAGACGCTCCTTTTATACAGAAGATTATTGCGTCCTACGCTTATCTATGGTTTTTGTTTAGTCCTGCATTCTTATTAGAGTTTTAAATGTTGATAAAGTGTTGGCTTTCCTGTTTTTTTCAGGCAACCCATTCCACGCCGGAATTCCGGACAGGAATAACGAAAATTTGTATGAGTTTGTTCTTGCATACGGAATAAGAAAGGTGTTTTTATCCTTATGTCTATCTGAGGGTTGTATTAAGTTATCTTTGTGTTGTATTTCTAAATTAGAGTTAATTGCGTTAGGTATGATTACTACTTTACTCTTGGTTCTTCTATCCTCTAGTGTTTCAAGGTTTAATGATTTAACTAATGGTGTTATTCTAGTCAGTTTTGAATATTCTCCAGTAATGAATCTGGCAGCTCTTTTTTGGATTTGTTCTAGTTTATCAATGTTTTCTTTGGTGGATGGGTCCCATACAGAAGATGCATATTCTAGTACAGGTCTCACCAAAGTGAGATAGCATTTTATTTTTATATCTTTATTACATTTGTAAAGGTTTCTTTTTATAAAGCCTAAGGTTTTGTTTGATTTTTTAATAACTTCATTGACATGTGGATTCCATGATAATTTCTCATTTATTATGACTCCTAAGTATTTTGCATCTTTAGTTTGGGTTAGTTCCTTTCCATGAATGAAATATTTTGAATAAATAACATCACACAATTTTGGCTAATTTTTTTTACCCCCCCCCCTCCCCCCTCGTCACACTCAGTCACAAAAACTTAGACCCCCCTCCAATATGATGTCATAAAGCTTTGACCCCCCCCCAAAAAAGCCGTATTTTTTAATTGAAAATTAGCATGTTGCAATTTACTTTTTTGTCATTTAAGTATTTATTTAGTGTAAGGCTGCACTCTAATATCCTAACACACGTGAAGCCATTGAAAAAGTCATTAAATAAATTGCAAGCAATCAAACTTTTATTAAAGCTATATCTTTTTGTTGTGATGTCACATTTCTTAAACACCCCCCTCCCCCTCGTCACACATCGTCACAAATGCGTGACCCCCCTCCTCCCCCCCCCCTGTAGGCACGTAACATCATTTATGGACTGCCCCTTATATCTTTGCCGTCATAAAAGGAGACCAAGCTTTGGCAGAATAATTTCAAGAGATTTTAAAGAACACCAATTCCATTTTTGAATTATGTTGCTTCAACAAATATGGAGTTTTAATTAACCAGTGATAAAGGTAAATGTGATGTATATTACAAGTTCATAGAAACATTGTGGAGAGCCACACAAATCTGCCAAAAATGCTTCACATTGCATCATTCTTGTTCACATCTCTTGCTCTGCCAAGTTGTCTGACTTCTGACAAGTATGGGTATGAAAATGCTCTAGTGTTTTGAACAATTAGCTTCTTGACTCTTTCAAAGATGTTCATTTTTGGTTTATGTAGGGACCTGAGCAAAGAGACACACATGATTATAATGCATCAAAACAAATATTGACTGACCAGACTTACAGAATCACCAAAAGAACTATTTTTCTTCATGGCATTACCCCTTTCCATTTCAATTTCTTGCTGTATAATACTTTTATAAATAGAAAAATGAAATAGCTTGAGCTCAGCATTTACAAATGCATGTATGGTATGCCTTAAGATGATTTGAGTTAGTCAAGGTAATCATTAGTTACCTATAATTCAATGTAAATGAACTTTCTATAAATTTACATATGAATTGAAGAGACAATGATGCAGCTAGATGACAAAGGTGATTTATCTATATATGTTTTTCCTACAAATAGAGTTTAAGAAACACCAATATGTAGTTGTGCCGAGTCAAAAGTGTAAAAAAAAAGGAGAAAAGGTATAAAAAAAATAAAGAAAGGTCGCTAAGTCCTACAAACATATCTATATATATACATGTAATTCTCTTCGTGTGACCATGCGAGACACCACGCAAGTATGTGCAAACGAGCATGGCAAATGACCCTCACTGGGGTTAACTAATCACAGTTAACGGTTGGCAAGCGAAGGTAGTGGAGGGGTGTGACATGTCTTGAGACCAGCAATGCTTTTTGCATTAACTTTTGTTGTTCCTTCACAGTGTGCATATATTTCGTAGTGTATTGGTTATTACATCTGCCTGACATGCGGAAGGTGTTAGGTTCAAGCTGAAGCGGCAACATTTGTTTTTTTTAATTTTTAAAAATGCTTATGCCAGCTCTTTTCCCCCCTTTCTTAGCGAACATAAACACCGCTTCGCATGTCACGGAAAAATGCTTCGTTATACCAATTCCTTCACCAGGTAACTGTCTGTTTCTATTGGTCGCATATTTCGTTCATGGACGAAGTTGTTGCTCTCCAACTTGGCTTCCTGGCTGTAATATTTGCTTCTCAATATTGGTATAACTACGGCAACGAGCTCTCCGTTGTTCTCATTGTCGGGAACGTAGTCATACACTCTTAACAATACGCTCAGTACATGAATACTTCAGGAGTTAATGGTGACAAAGCAGAAATTGTGGCGTTGTCCGAAATACTTCCCAAAAATGCTTCGGTGGTCCCCCAACGTTCACTAGCTTTGTTCCCATTTGTTCGTGCTACTGTTTGTGTCCGTTCTCCCCCTCCCCTTTTTTTTCTTTGCACTATCTATGAGCAAGTCTGCGGCATATGCTACGCTGCGGGGCGTCTAGTAATATATATTTTCTCTAAGTATCTCATTTGGATTAGATTGATAAAGTCAGTCTATGGACCTTTGAAGTGTGGGCTTTAAGAAGTTTCTTTTATCTGTCTTATGGTAAAACCAACTCATCTGACATTAAAAAGCTCCTTAATTTTTATAAAGAATTAGAACACATTTTAATTTCTCATTATCATACGAGACCATTTCTTTGTTAACATAAGCTGCTATAGACTCGATTTTTCTCAATTCCGTCCTCTAATGCAGCGGTTCCCAACCTGTGGGTCGCAACCCCCAAGGGGGTCGTGACGGGTTTTCTGGGGGTCGCCAACTGTCGACTAAAAAATATTCACTATAATGCAAATTTACTCTATTTTGTAAAAACGTTTTTGAAAATGACTTATTTAATGTCATGGGGGTGGCGGGTCACATGGCTTTTATAAAAAGGTGTCGCCACCCTAAAAAGGTTGGGAACTACTGCTCTAATGCTTATAAAATTAAAGGCTTGCTTGCCTACACATGATCTATTGCATTTCTTTTGTCTTCATGTTTCAGCCATTTTTGAAAAAGATGGTGTTGTTTAATTTTTTTGTTTGTTCATTATGAAGGCTTATTTTGTGAAATCTATTTCTCTGGCTTTATCACAGCTTGTTTTATTATTTTCTGCAATATCTGTTAAACAACAATACTTGATATATTTTAGAGTACTGTTTATGTGAAATATTTGATAAAATATCCAATGCGTTTAAATAATCCTTATCTTTCCCAGGGTTTCTCTCTGACCGATATAGCCTTGTTAGGGGAATATGAATACCTACAGAAAGTTGAAATTCCATATAATGACATTACAGGTTAGTTACAGCTTTCTCATAACTAAAAAATCATACTAAATGCTTCGCATTTTATAATGAATAAAATTTTACAATACAGTCATGCTTACAACTGTTAACTTTCCTTTCAAAAGACCATCTACATTATAACCAAATAACTATTTTTCCGCATGCAGATCTTTCACCACTAGGAAATCTTCACAACTTGATCATTCTTGATGCATCCCACAATAAAATCGAGAAGTTATTGGATTTTACTCCCCCTTTTAATCTCCAAGACGTGAATTTGTCATGGAACAACATCTCTGAAATGGCAGATTTGTCCAGTCATCGCTGCTTAATTAAACTTGATTTAAGCAGTATCCTTTGCTAAATGTTATTATTATAATTATATGTTTGATAAATTTAGTCTGGATCTTGTTTAAGAGAGAGATAGGAACATAATCATGTGTTTCAAAAGGGCTGTGTAATATTTAATCAAAATCAAAACAGCAGACTCTCTCCCCTAAAGAAATGGAGTAGTACAAGTCAGGGGCGTAACTAGGATATTTTTCGCCCAAGGAAAAACTATAACTATAAAACTGAAGCCCCCCCCCCAAGTTAATTACCCTTGTTCACTTATTATTAAACCTTATATTATTTGCACCCCAGTGCCTTGATGCCCAGGGACATATGCACACCCACCCCTTTGCTAGGCCTCTGGTACAAGGACAAGCAATATATCTATCTATCTATATATATATATATATATATATTTATTTATTAGGGCTGGTACTGATTAAAATATTTTTGTTAGATTAATGGGGAAAAATTTAATCGATTAATTTCGATTAATTATATTTTTATAGCGCATATATAGATCCCGTTAAGTTGCGATTCATTATTTCGCGAAATCGGTTAAGTCGCAGTAATTCCATGGCTTCTAATTTTGTGACATAACACAGGATCTATATATGCGTTATAAAAAAATAATTAATCAAAATTAATCGATTAATCAATTAAATTTTTCCAAATTAATCGAACAAATTTTTTTTCCTCAGTACCAGCCCTATATTTAATATTGTAAATGGTAACTATAGTTTGTGCTTTTTTCTTCCTATAAAAAATTTCAATGAACTTATTTCCATTTAAATGCTTATCAGACAGACAAATAACTTAGTATTTGTATCAATCTATAAAATGCTAAATTGTATTTATTATTTTTTAAAAAAATCTTTTGGGGGGAATTGATATTACTAGCTTTATTTCTGCATTAGTTGAGTAGATAAAATGATGTTTACTATAGGTGCAATGTCATTTTGCTCAGCAGAAAGACAAGATTTTAGCCTATTTGACGAACTTGTACAATCCTATTGCTATGGTCCTTCTATAAGTGTCAAGATCATTATTGTTTTAAAAATTATCTGAAACCTATTTTTTTTAGCCAAATGAAGATAATTCTATTTCAGAAATTTCAGGACTGAGCCATTGCATGAGACTGAAGTATCTCAGCTTGGCACACAATAAAATATCTCAAATCGGAGGACTGGAGTTTCTGCCAATCCAATATTTAAATCTTGTAAGGGTTCAATTGTTATATCACTATTATAATTATAACCATTAAACATTTTAAAAAAAAGATTTGAAGGTTATAGAGACATTTGGTTTTGGCAAATTTTTAAAGCTTTAACTTTATCATTATTATTGTGATTAAGTTACAAGTCCCATGTCTTTCAGTAGGTGTACTATTTAAGTGTACATAAATTGCAAAGCAAATTAATCAGCAATCAGCCAAATACTTGTTTGTGCAACCCTAAATTCAAATCAGATGTTTTTAACATATGTCAAATACATGTACATGTAATTGTATTTCATCATCCTATTTCTCAGAGTAATAATCTGATTAGGCTGAAAGAGAGTTTGGAAAATCTGAAGTATCTCAGAGTAAGTAGATAACAACTTATCAATGTATGTCCCGTCCGTGACGCTACTAATTTTAGAAAGCAGCGCACCAAATTACTGCACCAAAAATAACTCTTTTCGAACGTCCGCATAAAATTGTTCAATATGAAAATAAATGAATAAAATAAAAATAAATAAAATAAATGAAAGTTCTGTATAACTTTATTTTTTATTCTCATGTGACATGTTCCCTTTAAGCTGCGCAGATATCTGACTGATGCTGCGCAGCAGTTTTGAATTACCGTGCAGCAAATTTTAAAAAAATATTGCACAAAAAAATGGATGCTATGCAACTTTGCACTCAAGTTTTTTTACTTTGCACACGGACAAACGAACCTTAGAGGGAACATTGCTCATGTGTATTGTTTCAAAATTAATAGATTAATAGATATATTTATTTTGAAAACTTCTGTCATTTTTGATGGGTGATACACTAATATAGAAATATTTGCACTATTTGGTATTTTTTAAAAAGCTTCTGGAGGATTGACACTATCAAAAAGAATGCATGTTTAGTCTTTTAGTAAATTGAAATCATTAAATTAAGAAATATAAATTAATAATTTCAATTAAAATTTAATAAATGAGTTTATTTTTGCATATGTAATTTCAGGGCAGAGTAATGGAATAACTGTACATCTTAATAAAAGAACAAATATGTAAAGTAGATGTAAAAATTGCAAAGAACCAGTCAACAGTGAATCAGTATTCATTTGTATATTTTAAAAAAAATTTTCCCCAGGAATTAAATTTGTCTGGAAACATTATAAGAAGTTTGTCTGGTCTACAAAGCAATTCTCGACTTGAATTTGTGGATTTGGAGGATAATGAGGTAAACAGAAAAAACAAATTTTTGCACACTTTTAAACCTAGAAATAAGGACATAATAATCTAAGTACTGGTAATGGAAAATTTCTATCGATTAAAAACAATAATTTTTGTTATTTTTTATTAAAAATTATTAATAGATAGATAGATAAACTATCCAAACCATTTCAAGAACTTCTCATCTGCTTTAGACATTTAATAAAATATGCATTCAAGTAAAGCACTTTATAAGAATTCCAAAGAGTGATACCCCTTCTCCTCTAGGTATGCCACTGCACACGTTTTCCAGCACTTTAAAAATATCAGTATTTTAATATTTAAATGTCCTTCCACATCTGTAAAATATAAATACATTTTTGAGTGCATTATTTTATATTAAGTCTCGATCACTGATGAACTGGAGAGCCTAAACTATACTTGGGATTAACGATTTTAATACATTATGAACCTTCCACATAAGGCTTCATTTATGAATTGTCTCAGAGGAAGGCACTATCAACACATTTTTTTTAAATAAGAAAAATTATTTTTAACTGTTTGATTTTCTCTGAGCAGGTGATTGACATAGCTGATGTGGACTATCTTAAACACGCTAAAGGTTTACGTGAGTTGAACTTGTTGAGAAATCCCATCCAAGAATTACCAGACTACAGACTCTCGGTTCTTTACCGCCTCAAATGCTTAACAACACTAGACAGACGTACGGTCAAAGAAGTTGAAAAGGTAAAGGGAAACATTTATGAAGACTTGAATAAAGAGCTTTAAAAACAAATAAAATCTGTTTGAAAAGTATATCATTTTATTTAATTATTATTGATATAATTATTATATCAACAACTAAGAGCCATTCTTTGGAATAGCAAATACCTAATTAAAATTTAGACCAACAGCAAAGTTATTTTATAATTTGATTTGATTCAACTATTTTTAATTTCTGTGCTATCACATCTGAAAAACTTACTTTGCAATTACTATTTTTAATCTTTGTTCCCACAGGTGGCAGCCGTTAATATGTTTGACCCACCTTTGGATGTAGTGGCTGCTAGAGATCATATCATGCATGTCGTCTACTCCTTCCTTCAGCCTTCTCGAGTCTGGGATAGGTAAAGGTTTTAAGTCTAAGCATAGCATGGCCCACCAAAATAAATACACACTGCTAGGTCTGTGTGGAACATGAACAATATGAAGAAAAACTTTCTGAGAAATGACTATACCTGAAAATCTACCTATATTGACTGTTCCTAAATGTCCAAAACAAGCAATGATTCACAGTGAAAAACCAAACAAAGAATCACAATGAATTCTTAGATCTATTTGTTTAAGTTTATTCTTGACCTTTTATATGATATTTATTTACATCTTTTTAAGTAGAAATTTTTGTGTGTGCAAAATAGTAATAACATGGGGTGGGAGCCCCAAAAGCTAAAAAAAACACTCCTTCTGGAAGTAAATCTCCTTTACACCCCATCAACTAACTGTTGAATAGACTGACAAATGACACAGCATCATGCTTTGACTGTGACAAATGACACAGCATCCAGTTTTGACTGGTCGGAACATCAACCACTCTCAAACATATCAACAACAAACGCATATTTCCATTTTAAGAAATTACCCTAGACAATGTTATAAGTTCATCTGTTAATTAGTTAGCTCCACCATGCCAACTGCATATTGTCTTATTGAAATGCCTGGACAAATAAGAAAAACTAAGGATAAATTCTTTCAAAATAGCTAACTAATCAAGTTACACAATAATTATGTATTACAAATTCTCATACACCAGCAGAATTACTTCAAGGGTAATGCAATATTTATAAATTTTAAATACAAATTAAATATCACTGTATATAATTTATGAAAGCTCTGATGCTTTAGGTTTAGAGTTGAATGGATAATAGGGCAATTAAAATGCTCTTCTAGAATATGTTGGCTTTATTATTTTAAAAATAGATTTGTAATACATTTATAGATTTTATCCCCAATAGCATAAAGTTAAACTAAATACAATACTGAAAATATAATTAACAATTTATTTTGACTAAGTTACTTAAAGAGCATCACACAAATAGTCAAAACTGTTACATTTTTAAAAAATTTGATATTTTATTTATTGTTTTATTTTTTAATTATTTCAGCACACTTCCAAATATCGAGACACCATATCCTATGCTTGTCTTAGTTGGACCACAGGGCTCAGGAAAGAAAGATTTGGCTATGAAACTAGTAGATGAATTTGGGGATTACTTTGGATATGGGTAAAATAACAAGATGGAACATTACTGAAATGACATGCATCCAATTCAAATTTTAATGGTTTTTCCACTTTTAATTTGTTAACGGAAATTAAATTATAATAATAAAAAGGACTATTAGAAATATTTTCAAAGGAAAAAAATTAAATATAAGAATCATTTATTTGTGTATGTATACAATATTATACTCGTTATTTATTTATAGAATATCTCACACAACAAGAAGGCCAAGACCTGATGAGATATCAGGAAAAGACTATTATTTTGTTTCTCTTGAAAAGTTTGAAATGGACATTAAAATGGTTAGTGTAAAGACTTTACTTTGTGAAGTTATGTTAACCATAATTATTTAAATGCTCACATCAGTTACCCCTAAATGACTAAATGTATCTCTTAATGGTCTTAACCAGGCTGCTGTGTCAGATTTTTTATATGCTCTTTTTGTGGTTCATTTATTTAGTTTGTTGTCATTTAGGGCTCGCCTAGGTTCTCTTACATCTTATGTTTTATTTTAATTGCTTGTCACTCAAAAGGGGTTTTGGTATTTTATGTTTATGTGTTAAAAAAGAGCAGCATTTGTGCCAACCGCACAATGTTTTCATAAATTCATGTGCACAATAATCTTGCCAAGATAAGCCACTGATTGATTTAGTTTATTATTTAATAATTAGGCAGTTTATCATTCAGTTTAAATTCTTGCACATTTTTAAATGCTTTACCAATTATAACATTTAAAAACAATAATTTAATTTATTTTTAATGATATCACTCTATGAATTAAAGAAATGTTTTGCACCTTTAAGGGTCAGTTTGTTCAGACCCATCAGTATAATGGCAGTTGGTATGGACTTCAAATGGAATCAATAGAAAATGTAGCAAGAGAAGGTCTTGCCTGTGTTGTGCATATGGAGTTAGATGTAAGTTGGATAAACATTAATGTATAGTTTATACAAAATATCTTTTTGAAGCCAATGTCTTTACCATATCTAAATCACTGGAACATTTTCAGAGAAATGCACTTTTAAAATTTAAAAGATGATTAAGTTTATTGCTATCAATCAGGTTATACATTTTATTATACACTTATGGTTGACTTAAAAGATAAATTTGTTTTTGTGTGTGTGTGTTTTATTTTTTGTTTAAAAAAATACAACAGCATACTAGTTATTCATAAAATCTATAAATGACTTTAATACTATTTTTTAAAGGGTGTACTGACTTTGAAAAAAACTTATTTTGAGCCTCGATATGTCCTGGTATTGCCGCTTAATCCTGAAATCCATGAACGCAGGCTTCAGAAAAAGGGTTTCTACACTGAAGATCAGATCAAGAACTCATTAAAAAGAGTTGATGTGTATGTCAAGCAGAATCAAGAGCATCCAGGTTTCTTTGATATGATGATCTGCTCTGGTGAGTATATTTTTAAAACAATGTTAAAACATTTTTTAAATTTAGAAACAAACAAATCATTACTCTATGTAAGAGGTTGTGTGTTTAAAAAAAATAAATTAAGTCATCAGAGTCTGGCCTCAAGTTAACTTTTGCAATAGAAAAGATACTTGAATTCATCTGATGATTTAGTGTTTCAATGAGGATGTATTTTTAAAAAATATTTAAAAAGATAAATACTGCGCAAAACCATTGAAATAAAAGAATTTAATTTTACATGCTGTTTTTCTAATGATACAATTATGTATTAAAATTAATTTCAAGTTATATTATATTATAAGTGGAAGTTATATTTGGTTATGTTCTATTAAAAATTTCAATCATTGCTAAATCAAATTCTTTTAAAGCATTAGAGTAAGCCTAAACTTTACCAAGGTTCTTTGCCCTTGTTTAAATTATATCTTAATAAGAATAAGTAATACACAAATTCATGAGGACCTTTTTTCGTTTTTGTTTTTTCCCTTAATAGATGACCTTGCTGCAGCATATGTGCAGCTGAGAAAAATTGTGATGGACTACCTAGGTATCACTGGGGAAGCAAAAAGTGCTCAGGTCTTAACAGAAACAAGGGAGGCCACCCCTGCTGCTAATATACGGGGAAGAACCTGGTCAAAACCAAGCAATCCAGAAAGCCAGACACAAGTTCATGCATCAATGAATGAAGTTGGTTCTGCACTAGTTCGGGGAATTGTGGTGAGTTTCACTGAAGCTAGAGCTGGGTAAAAATTAAGCAACCAAGGAACATTGGTTAGGTGAACCACTAGATGACCATCAGAGCAGCCTAGCCAAAGCCAGTTTTCACAACATACGTCAACATTTTAAAAATGATACAATCTATATATTGATGGCATATTTTATTCAAGCTAATCGTTTCCCTTAGGTTTATGGCCATAAATATATAGAAAATCAGTTTCTCAGTCTGTCAGAATTCACCTCTCGCTGCCATGAAATCAGTTTACCACTCTTACATAAAGTTTAATTTTTTAGCCGCTGATTCTAGTCTCTTTCCTAATGGGATTATATGTCTTCAGGGAATCCCATTTCTTGTGATCTAAGGCTCCAATGTGATCCCATTTCCATGAGATACTTTTTTCTCTCAAGATCACTTTTGTTTAGCCCATTCCTGTGGATTACCATTCTCATAGGATCCTGCATCTCTCATACAATCCCAAGCTCTGATGGGATTTCATTTGTCTGGGGATAAGGCACCTTAGTGGATTTTATTTCTTGGTTAGATTACATTCCCTAGCAGATCATCTACCTCGTTGGTTCTCATTCCCTTTAGGTATCTATTTCCTCATTGGATTATGTAAAATAAACAAACATGCTCATCTTTGTTACTTCTGCTGCAATCACTGACTTGAAATAACACACCACCTTCTGTGCCATCAAAGGAGTGGCTAACACCACACTTCTTAAAAGACTAATTTCAGGCCTAGATTCACCCCAATATTTCTTAACCCACTCACACACTTGGACAATTGTGTGCCACTCCATGTTTAACTGTGACTGTGGGATCAGATTCTGAACCACTTGATGTTTATCTGATGACTGTGAGGTCAGATTGTGGACCACTTGATGTTTATCTGATGACTGTGAGGTCAGATTGTGGACCACTTGATGTTTATCTGATGACTGTGGGATCATATTGTGGGCCACTTGATGTTTATCTGATGACTGTGGGATCAGATTGTGGGCCACTTGATGTTTATCTGATGACTGTGAGGTCAGATTGTGGACAACTTGATGTTTATCTGATGACTGTGGGATCAGATTGTGGACCACTTGATGTTTATTTGATGACTGTGGGATCAGATTCTGGACCACTTGATGTTTATCTGTTGACTGTGAGATCAGATTGTGGGCCACTTGATGTTTATCTCATGACTGTGGGATCAGATTGTGGACCACTTGATGTTTATCTGATGACTGTGGGATCATATTGTGGGCCACTTGATGTTTATCTGATGACTGTGAGGTCAGATTGTGGACCACTTGATGTTTATCTGATGACTGTGAGGTCAGATTGTGGACCACTTGATGTTCTGTGGGATCATATTGTGGGCCACTTGATGTTTATCTGATGACTGTGGGATCAGATTGTGGACCACCTGATGTTTATCTGATGACTGTGGGATCAGATTGTGGACCACTTGATGTTTATCTGATGACTGTGGGCTCAGATTGTGGACCACTTGATGTTTATTTGATGACTGTGGGATCAGATTCTGGACCACTTGATGTTTATCTGAGAGACTGTGAGATCAGATTGTGGGCCACTTGATGTTTATCTGATGACTGTGAGGTCAGATTGTGGACCACTTGATGTTTATCTGATGAATGTGGGATCAGATTGTGGACCACTTGATGTTTATTTGATGACTGTGGGATCAGATTCTGGACCACTTGATGTTTATCTGATGACTGTGAGATCAGATTGTGGGCCACTTGATGTTTATCTCATGACTGTGGGATCAGATTGTGGACCACTTGATGTTTATCTGATGACTGTGACATCAGATTGTGGGCCACTTGATGTTTATCTGATGACTGTGAGGTCAGATTGTGGACCACTTGATGTTTATCTGATGACTGTGGGATCAGATTGTGGACCACTTGATGTTTATTTGATGACTGTGGGATCAGATTCTGGACCACTTGATGTTTATCTGATGACTGTGAGATCAGATTGTGGGCCACTTGATGTTTATCTCATGACTGTGGGATCAGATTGTGGACCACTTGATGTTTATCTGATGACTGTGGGATCATATTGTGGGCCACTTGATGTTTATCTGATGACTGTGAGGTCAGATTGTGGACCACTTGATGTTTATCTGATGACTGTGAGGTCAGATTGTGGACCACTTGATGTTCTGTGGGATCATATTGTGGGCCACTTGATGTTTATCTGATGACTGTGGGATCAGATTGTGGACCACCTGATGTTTATCTGATGACTGTGGGATCAGATTGTGGGCCACTTGATGTTTATCTGATGACTGTGAGGTCAGATTGTGGACCACTTGATGTTTATCTGATGACTGTGGGATCAGATTGTGGACCACTTGATGTTTATTTGATGACTGTGGGATCAGATTCTGGACCACTTGATGTTTATCTGATGACTGTGAGATCAGATTGTGGGCCACTTGATGTTTATCTCATGACTGTGGGATCAGATTGTGGACCACTTGATGTTTATCTGATGACTGTGGGATCATATTGTGGGCCACTTGATGTTTATCTGATGACTGTGAGGTCAGATTGTGGACCACTTGATGTTTATCTGATGACTGTGAGGTCAGATTGTGGACCACTTGATGTTCTGTGGGATCATATTGTGGGCCACTTGATGTTTATCTGATGACTGTGGGATCAGATTGTGGACCACCTGATGTTTATCTGATGACTGTGGGATCAGATTGTGGACCACTTGATGTTTATCTGATGACTGTGGGCTCAGATTGTGGACCACTTGATGTTTATTTGATGACTGTGGGATCAGATTCTGGACCACTTGATGTTTATCTGAGAGACTGTGAGATCAGATTGTGGGCCACTTGATGTTTATCTGATGACTGTGAGGTCAGATTGTGGACCACTTGATGTTTATCTGATGAATGTGGGATCAGATTGTGGACCACTTGATGTTTATTTGATGACTGTGGGATCAGATTCTGGACCACTTGATGTTTATCTGATGACTGTGAGATCAGATTGTGGGCCACTTGATGTTTATCTCATGACTGTGGGATCAGATTGTGGACCACTTGATGTTTATCTGATGACTGTGACATCAGATTGTGGGCCACTTGATGTTTATCTGATGACTGTGAGGTCAGATTGTGGACCACTTGATGTTTATCTGATGACTGTGGGATCAGATTGTGGACCACTTGATGTTTATTTGATGACTGTGGGATCAGATTCTGGACCACTTGATGTTTATCTGATGACTGTGAGATCAGATTGTGGGCCACTTGATGTTTATCTCATGACTGTGGGATCAGATTGTGGACCACTTGATGTTTATCTGATGACTGTGGGATCATATTGTGGGCCACTTGATGTTTATCTGATGACTGTGAGGTCAGATTGTGGACCACTTGATGTTTATCTGATGACTGTGGGATCAGATTGTGGACCACTTGATGTTTATTTGATGACTGTGGGATCAGATTCTGGACCACTTGATGTTTATCTGATGACTGTGAGATCAGATTGTGGGCCACTTGATGTTTATCTCATGACTGTGGGATCAGATTGTGGACCACTTGATGTTTATCTGATGACTGTGGGATCATATTGTGGGCCACTTGATGTTTATCTGATGACTGTGAGGTCAGATTGTGGACCACTTGATGTTTATCTGATGACTGTGAGGTCAGATTGTGGACCACTTGATGTTCTGTGGGATCATATTGTGGGCCACTTGATGTTTATCTGATGACTGTGGGATCAGATTGTGGACCACCTGATGTTTATCTGATGACTGTGGGATCAGATTGTGGACCACTTGATGTTTATCTGATGACTGTGGGCTCAGATTGTGGACCACTTGATGTTTATTTGATGACTGTGGGATCAGATTCTGGACCACTTGATGTTTATCTGATGACTGTGAGATCAGATTGTGGGCCACTTGATGTTTATCTGATGACTGTGAGGTCAGATTGTGGACCACTTGATGTTTATCTGATGACTGTGGGATCAGATTGTGGACCACTTGATGTTTATTTGATGACTGTGGGATCAGATTCTGGACCACTTGATGTTTATCTGATGACTGTGAGATCAGATTGTGGGCCACTTGATGTTTATCTCATGACTGTGGGATCAGATTGTGGACCACTTGATGTTTATCTGATGACTGTGGGATCAGATTGTGGACCACTTGATGTTTA
Organism: Ampullaceana balthica; assembly: GCA_944989445.1. Taxonomy (NCBI): domain Eukaryota; kingdom Metazoa; phylum Mollusca; class Gastropoda; family Lymnaeidae; genus Ampullaceana; species Ampullaceana balthica. The sequence goes on from CALYLW010000200.1 coordinate 392,884, forward strand.
TCTGATGACTGTGAGATCAGATTGTGGGCCACTTGATGTTTTTTGATGACTGTGGGATCAGATTCTGGACCACTTGATGTTTATCTGATGACTGTGAGGTCAGATTGTGGACCACTTGATGTTTATCTGATGACTGTGGGATCAGATTCTGGACCACTTCATGTTTATCTGTGACTCTGGGGTCTGGATGCGGATCATTCATCCACTTGTTCCAAATTTCATGCATGTTTTGTTGAAATGGAATATTCACTGACACATCTTAAGGCTGCTATTGGCCTGTCCCTCCCCTAAAAATAACAGCCAACTCTCAGCCTATTCTACCACCCTACAAGACTGTAATCTGTAGTTGGTGAGAGTCAGGCAGAAAATTAGTCTACAGGTCTGAAAGTGATTTTTTAAAACCTTTTAGCCATGTCTTATAGACCATCAAATATAGTATATTTATAGTGTCACAATTCCTACCGCACATATTGCCTTTGTGTTTTAATGTGTTTAAGTTTAGTTTAAAGGAATTTTGTAAACTTTCAGGAAGAGGAATCTATTAAAAGACGCCACAGTGCTGCAAAGGAAGTCATCAGTGGATATGTGCCTCCACTCTATCAACAGCTCATGGCCAGGTAAGTGTATTAAAACAAGGGCTGTAATCGATTAATTTAAATTTAATCGTAAACTTTGGAAAAATTATCGATTAATTAATCGATAATTTCGATTAAAGCCAAAAATAAAATTTATGACGTCATTAAATTGAAAATTTCAAGGGAAGTGACAAAAACAGGTAATTTACATTTTTTATGTTATTGAGTTATTTCCCCTGTCCCCTGACATTGAAAAATAAGGATATTTTGAACTAAATTTTGTTTCTTTAAATCCACACAAAAAATTGAAATCAAAGTTATGCATACAATGGAAACAATGTCTAACTCCAATATTAACAATGGAAAATATAGCTAAGTCTCATTTCTCAAGTGTTATTTCAAGCCATGATTTTATCACTCACAGGCTTGTTTGACTGACACAATAAATAATTATTTATTGATTGTACTTGTAAACTCTTCCTGTCTCTATTGACAATAAAGTAATACACATATTTGTGCTGAAGGTGATACGTCAGCGATGTATTTGATCCTTTAAAAGAGAATTGTTTATGGTAGTGAACACAGATAACTTTTTCACCATCTTCGACTTTGCCATCCGCAAACAAAATTTTTGCTCAACTTTCCAGTTATAGGCTTAAATTTAACTGTGCTGATGGCACTGGTGTTGTCAGCTATTTCTTAGTTGACGTCTGCAGGCCCACATAAATTAATCAAATACATTGTAATATTAGGCGCAAGAAAGTTGTAAGTCAAAAAAAAATCACTATTATTATTTATTAATTTTTAAAAAATTTAATATAATAAATACTTTCTTTAATTTTAATAGAATTTTGATCGATTAAAATATTTTTAATCGATAAAATTTTTTATCGATTAATCGAGAAATTAATTGTTCATTTCCACAGCCCTAATTAAAACCCTTGTGTTTTCTGTCTAAATATATTTTTACCTGCATCATTTTAACTTCTATTTAAAATTTGTCAATTACCCACTGAAAAAATTCCTGAAAAAATAATCTTTTATGAAATTTTTCACTGCCTAAACATATGTAGTTTGTGTGGCTTTAACGTTGTCTTGGGGTAACACCAAGCCCTGCTTGTATACACAACAGACAGGCATCATAAATACAAGTTGTGAACATCAGTTTAAACCAATTCTTCATTTGCCAGTCATTCTGCAAAGTGACAAATTCACAAAATTTCAAGGAAATATTAAATTTTCAATTTTAAGTCAATTTTTTTAAAAATATCATTTAAAATTGTGTCACTTGGTGTGGTCCACACCCTCACTTGGTGTGGTCCACACCCTCACTTGGTGTGGTCCACACCCTCACTTGGTGTGGTCCACACCCTCACTTGCTGTGGTCCACACCCTCACTTGGTGTGGTCCACACCCCTTGTCATGCCAGGCACCAATACAAACATTAATGTTATCAGTATCAATTTCTATTACCATCCAAGTAGATTAAAAGAGGATAATCAATAAGTACATTAAGAATTGTAACTATGTAGCAAAGAAACCAGTAAGTAAAGTAATATATGAAAAGGGATATCAAAATTTGTTACTTAAAATGCATAAAAAGTCATGAAGTTGTTCCATATTTCTTTTTTTATTTTAAAACTTATTTATTCTTTTCTACGTCACACACCAGATACCCCAGAACAGCCCCTCAGATGACAGATAAACAAGCCGGTTTAGGCCAACCAGTCAAATCAAGAGCCTATTCTGCTCCAACCTATCAAAACCAAGAAGGAAAAGATTTGTCTGAGCAAGGCCCGCCCATTTCACCTGACTCATCTGTCGATGATGACAGCAGTTCAAACCTGTCTGACCTTGACTCAGCCACAGAACTTCATCAGAACCGAAATGATGATGCAAACTTAAACTACTCACGTTTTCTTCCAGTGGAAACACTAAATCCTATCTTTTTAATGGAGGATCTCTCCCCACGTCAACATTCCCCCGATCAGCCTGATTTCAAGGCACAATTGCAAAGGCCTGGCTCAGATAGACATTCTGTGCTACCCCCAATACAGCCGACTGCTGCATGATATCACTAAATTGTTTTATCTGAAGTTTCTAATGAGATGTTTTATACTGTAATCAAAATTATAAACTATAATTAATGACGAATCTTGTCAGAGATGGTTTAAATCCAAAAGGAGAACTTAACCTTTGAGATAAATATATGAGCTACCATTAATTAAATTGGATTAATCATTAACTTATGGACAACTTAATTGTGAAAGGAAAATATTCTTAATCAGTGATAGATTGTAACATTTTTAGAAGACTATGAAGGGTGATTATTTAATTTTTCACTCTTTATTATTATTAGTAAGAGTCTGTTAATGTTTTGCATTTTAACATATTGCTAGGAGATATTTTATATAAAGGATTTTTTTTTAAATGACTGTTGGTTACTATTACTTTCATTCCCTCCAGCCAATGATAAAGATTCAACAAAAAAACAAAAAAAATGCATCAAATATTAAAGACCTGCCACAGTGTTTGCTTTATGATAGATTTTTTCCAAAGTATTTCTATATTTTAAAATGAACCTGTTTTATTAAGCAGAGTAAAATTTCAATGTTTCTATAAGTCAATTTTTTATTGAGTTTCCCTTTGAACAATACACAACAGCTAGTTATAAAAATTAATTTTGCTTCATTTTTATTGTTTGTTTTCACCAGAAGAATTCTCATCTGCAAGTTTATTGTTTTGTTGTCTTTTTTTCTAATTCTTTCTACCAGGCCTCATTGCAGTTTCAACTCTAAATTATAATGTTCTTGGTAATTAAATCTTACTTATATAAAGTTAATTACATTATTAAATTGGATGTTAAAAAATTAATATTCGTAAATACTATCTAAGAATAAAATAAAAACAGTAAATGTTCCATGGTGTATGTGCTCTGCTCTAAATTTTTATTTTAAAAAAAATTGTTTACCAGGTTTGAACTCAGGCTCCACTTTCTTTGGGCCTTGACCTGTCTGCAAACATCAAACAATTTAATTTACTTCTTTAACTTCCCATGTGTCATTTGTAGTTTTATCTTTGAATTATATCAGGTCTTAATACATTTTTAAAAAATACTTTTGGATAAAGCATAGACCTCTAATGTTATGTAATGAACTGAAAAGGTAGGGTAATTTGATTATGACAACCTAGAAATAATTAAAAAAAGACCTGGTATTTTCACTTACATTTCAATCTAATGATTGCTGTTGTCAAGGAGGATCAATAAAATTAACATCCACACTCATTTTAGTTGGAAATTTCATGCTCTAGTTTTTATGAATCAATCATCTGGGTGTTATAATTTATAATTTTAGTTGTTTGTTGTTTTTTTCTGCCTATTTACATTGTGTGGGGTCGCTATGGGGACCAACATGGGACCAAGCTATGCTTGTTTGTTCATGGGTCATTTTGAGCACAGAGTGGAACAAGAGAACACTGGTCACCTCCCCGAATCTATAAGAGGTACATTGATGATGAAATTGAGGTGACTCATATGGAGAGAAGTGAACTGGACACATTTATCAATTTTGTTGAACCTTTTCCACCCCTCCATCAAGTTCACTTGTCAAATTTCGGAACTGTCTGTAGACTTCCTGGACATTCCTGTAACTCTCCAGAAAAACCGCCTCCTCACTTCTGCCTACTTCAAACCTATAGACAGCCACTGTTACCTACTTTATCCCTCTTCTCATCCCAAATCCTGTAAGGACTCTATCCCCTTTTCTCAACTTCTTTGCCTCCGTAGACTGTCAATCTCAGAAGGACTTTTGGGAAAAGGCGTTGAAAATGGTGGAGTTTTTTTAGGCAAAGGTCTTACCCTGAAGCTATACTGCAATCTGCGCTTCAGCGAGTCAAAAGCTTCACTCGTGCCGACGCCTTTGTATCACGCACTAGTGACAGTAATTAGCCTATCAGGGCCAAAGAAATCTTTTTGACAAACCGCGCCATCCTCCTCGCGGACCCTGAGACTAACAACATATTCTCCGCCCCACCCCTCATTGTATTTAGGAGAGACAAAAACCTGCGTGACCGGCCGGTTCATAGTTGCCTTACTATTCCACCCACCCATCTGGATACTAAACCATGCGGCCCTCGTCGTTGTAAGACGTCCTTTTGTTAACCAGACGGACCAGATTGTCTTCTCTAATGGTATATTTAAGATTAGCCACAATGTGGTCTACTCCATTGCGTGTAAGCGCTGCTCTTTGAAATACACAGATGAGACGGGGAGGTTACTCTCCTGCCGCATCGCAGAGCATGTACGTGCGATTACAAAAGACAAACAGTGTCCTGTCTCCCAACACTTCAATGGACGCGACCATATGGGCATCGATGACCTGTCTGTCACCGCCATGGTTTCTTGTATAAACACACCCGGCAGGGTCAGTCTAGAGAATAGACTAATCCAAGAGTATTATTTGTGTACTATTTGTTAGTTGAGGAAGGCTCTTTGCCGAAAAGTTCGCTGTTTTGTTACGTTCTGTCAGGCTCACTCATACCCTGTTTACATGTTATTCACTTGTCACTTACATTGTGTGTGTTAGTGTTAGTTCCTTAAAGTAATTTGTGAATTAAAAGTTAGGAATACTGGTAATAATAATAATAAAATAAGAAACAATATTTTCAGATACCTCTTGTGCAAAACTTTAAAATTAAATTAACAAAGTAAATTCCCCTTTTAAAATCAGCTTCTTTGCGATCTTCTAAATGAGAAACGTTTTATTCTCCACGGAGGAAGTCACTGATCAGGGTGATTTTTTTTTGGTGGCAAGCCTGGAAAAGTCTGGATAAAACAACAAACGTATTTGGAAGACGCCTTCAACAGCATAAGTATTAGTTTGGGGAATATAAATGCGAGTGGGCATTACGTTACACTCAGGGGTCGGGAAACCATGGCTCGCGAGCTATATATGGCTCTTTTGATGGCTGCATCTGGCTCGCAGAAAAATGTTCATTATAAAGAAAAAATGTTACTTCAGACTCCTTTGATCTAAATAATTATTGGGAAAAAATGATTTTTTATTTATTTAAAAAAACAACAACCTCGTCATAAGTCAATAACCTTATTAATAGTTTTCTATTTTTATGGCTTACATAAAACATTCTTGAAAGTTTCGAAGCGCGAAAATTTTTAGAGGTTGCATGTTGGTTGACCAATCAATTCTATCCGAATAGTAATGCGGAGAGCCATACGTGATAGAATCATAGAATACATAAAATAGTCAAGGTTAGGGGTTAGTAACATTAGGAGTTAGATATTTTGCTATTTAAGGGATAGCGATTTTGGAATCGGGATCAAAGTGATCGCACTGATTTCTGTGGAAAAGTGTCAAAAATACATTGTTCAAGTGGGGTTGGTGTATATTGCTTTCGAAAATAGCGGACGATGTGTGCATGTGTAAAAGGATCCGCACAACAGATTGTCGTCGGATCAGAAAGTAAACGTTCGTCTTAATCGCGTTCTCAGCTAACTAATTTTAGAAACCTTTTTGACAAGATGGCTAAAAGAAAGAAAGACGATGAGTATCGTCCTTTTCAGCAGGAATGGACAGAAGAATTTGCCCTTATGGAGAGAACGGGCTCTGCAGTGTGTTTAATATGCAGTGATAAAATTACGTCTATGAAACGGTCAAATGTAAAGAGACACTTCGAGACACGCCATTCTACATTCGCATTGAAATATCCTGAGGGAGACAGCAGGAAGAAAGCATGTCAAGAATTGCTATCAAGAGTGCAAGCTGGTCAGCAGCAAATCAGTGTTTGGACCCAACAAGGTGACTGGAATTCGGCCTGCTTTGCTGGCGCGTTAGCTATTGTAAGAAACGGAAAGCCATTCACAGTTTACAGATGGGGAGTATGCCAAAGCATTCATGCTTTAATGAACTTTTTGATGACTTTTCAAATAAGGACAAAATAATTAAACGGATAAAAGAAATGACTATCGGCAAGAACTGTTGACGATCGTAGCATCATGACGTCAAATCAAATTGAGGAAATGGAAGTGAAGGACATGAATGCGGCACCGTTTTTCTCTCTGGCTTTGGATGAGTAAACAGACGTCATTAATTTATCCCAGTTCATCGTGGTTGCAAGGTATGTTGTCGGTGAAACATTACATGAGGTTACATTGCTGTTTTGTTTATGAAGGGCACAACAAGAGGGCAGGATTTATTCGAGTCCTTCACTAAGTTCGCTAAAGAAAAAAATCTACCGATGGATAAACTTGTTTCGGTGTGCACTTATGGTGCTCCGTGCATGGTGGCGAAAAACAGAGAATTTGTCGCTCTTCTTTGTGAGCATGAAAACAGACGCATCCTAAGCTTTCATTGCACCCTACATCAGATGGCGCTTTGTTCTCAGATGTGTGGCGAGCACTGGCGAGCAGCTTGGTGAGGTTATGTCGCTGGTGGTTCGGGTAGTCAACTTTATTGTTACCCGAGCATTAAATGATCGCCAGTTTAAAACACTGTTTGATGAGGTTGCGAATACATAATTATCCTGGTCTGTTTCTGCACAGCAACGTGCGTTGGTTGTCAAAGGGGAAAGTGCTCAGCTGAATTGCGGCTTGTCTAAGCGAAATCAGGACTTTTCTTGAAATGAAGAATGTCGAGCATCCCAAGTTAGCTGACACTGAATTGTTCCTGAAGTTTTGTTATCTCGTAGACATGACTGAACATCTAAATCAGCTCAATGTGAAAATGCAAGGCGTTGGAAATAGAATCTTATCCCTGCAACAAGCAGTGTTTGCATTTGAAAACAAGCTAGAACTCTTCATCACCGACATTGAAACGGGTCGTTTAATACACTTTGAAAAACTGGGAGAGTTAAAAGATATGTGGACATCAAGAAACCCTGCTCAACATCTTAATATTCAGCAGCTTCACGTCTTATCTCCTGCAGTCATTTAAAGCGCGCTTTGGAGAATTTTGCGAGCCCACCCGTCTTTTTAAGTTCATCACCAATCCACACGAGTGTACAGTGGACAGCACTGACCTGAGTTGCATCCCATGGTGTCTCCGTCGGAGATTTTGAGCTTCAGGCTGCTGACCTGAAGGCCTCAGATATGTGGATGAATAAGTTCAACTCACTGAATGAAGATTTGGAAAGATCTGCACGACAGCAAGCAGAGTTGGCGAGCCAACAACACAAATGGGCAGAAATGAAAAAAACTTCAACACGCACACCAACTGATTGTCAAAACTTGGAACGCGCTACCCGTGACATACCACACACTGCAGCGTGTGATTATTGTTGTACTGACAATGTTTGGCTCTACGTATGCATGCGGACATTCTTTCTCACATATAATGAACATCAAGACCAACCACCGAGCACGTTTAACGGATGGAAGTCTCAACGCCTGCATGAAGCTTAACCTTACCACGTATCAACCAGACTACAAAGCCATTAGCAAATCCATGCAGTACCATAAGTCGCATTAATGGTAAGTAATACTCATTATTTATTAGTTTATCAACAGCATGACAGTGTTATTATAAAGATTTCAGAGCCATAATTATTGTGCTTTTAGTGTTGAAATTACACAAAATGCAAGCATTTAACCTGAATTTTTAGTCTTAAGAAATATGTATGGCTCTCACAGAATTACTTTTCGAAATATGTGGTGTTTGTGTCTCTCTCAGACAAAAAGTTTCCCGACCCCTGCTGCGTTACACAATCCCCTCATAGCCGCGGCCTGTGAATGCTGCGTCACAAAAGCCAGCGTTGTCTTTGCTTTCTAATTAAGGGGCATAGGCTACGAGGGACGTAATATCTATACAGATGGAGCGTCTGTATTTTTTTAAAAGTGTGTATAATTCTTATAGACAACAACCAGATTTTTTATATTCTTTTTTAAAGAGGGTTGCAGCGGAAACCTCAAACTTCTCTCATCGATCTCCGCTTCAGTCGCTTTTTTTTTGGACATAGCATTTATTTTTTAATATTTTTTTTACATTTACATTTTATCTGAAGGCCTTACATTTTTTTATTTTTCAAGTTTTCGATGATACAGTTAAACATTGTTAAAGACACAAAAATAGTACATTTTTAAAAGGTTAGTAACTTATAAAAGCATGATGATGTGAGTGACGTTACCCGTGGAGTGAAATATGTGTATGACAGGGACGATAAGTGACATGCTGTGAAACAAAGTGTGAAAAGTGCGAAACAAAAAAACATAGGTGATGGCTGTTAGCACAGTCGACTTCTTCGTGTCTGCTTCCTTCGATTATGTAGTTTCCTCTCTAAAGGATAGAGCGAATTTCTTAGCGTAGACATTATCCGGAGTTGTTCATGCCTTAACATTTTATGCATAAATAAAATATATTTATATTTACAAGTATTTACAGCGGTTGTTTAAACTTCGGCTAATTTCAATGTTATTTATTTTTAAAGACAATTTTGTTCAACATTATTTGTTAACCCAACAAATTGGTGAAATTTTAATTGTTAATGTTTTTGCGGATTCGATTCTTGAATTTAAGAATTTCGAAATTTCTTGTAATCACCAAAGTTACCAAACAAACAATCGGGTTTTAGTCATGTTAAAAACTTGGTTTGTGTTTTGGCTGACCTACTTATCAGATACTAATTTCTTATGAATCAACCTTAAACTTTATATTTAAAAAAAAATTATATAAAAAAGAAGAAAACGCGTTTCGGTTTGTTGCAGTTACAGCTCAGTTGGCTTTGTGTTGGTTAAACTTATTTTAAAAATTGTGTAGGCCAAGCAGTGTGTGCTTTGTAATTACGTAATTATTCATATTTTTTAGGTGTTGATTTCATAGATAATTTTACCCGGTACAGTACACCCCCCCTACCTTAGCTACGCCCATGCCCTCAGTCAACCATGCACTGTACTTCCTTGCGAGCCGGTATAAATTTTTATTATTTAAAGCCCTATGTATTGTACTTCTCAAATGTTGCTGCAGCAGATGTGACCATTTAAGCATTGCATCTAATACCACGTATGGCGTATGTGAATATCGAGGAAATGCTTCAGTCTTATCGACCAGTGCAGTGAAAGGTGTTGTAAAAAAATTATTAAAAGTCAGATTCTGATGTATCAGGTTATTCAAATATTACTCCTCTGATAGACAGACAGATATACCTAAATGATCGTCCACGATTAACCTAGTTTTCGTTGTTATATTTTAATAGTTTTAAATTAGTAGTTTTCAAAATCAAGATATTATGTACAACTGTTAACGAATCTTCAATACACGTGTCAAGAGTACTCAAGAGTCAAGAGACGTTTAAAAAGTAAGTTAAAAAGAAACAATAAAAAAAACGAGGCTGTTCTATCATGACCTACTTTAAGGGAATACGTTGATTGACACACAGACACATGCCTAACACAGCGAATAAAATGCAAGCACAAGCTTGTTGAGTTTTAGTTTGAATAGAAACAGACTGAAATTAACACATCGGTTCATTTTTTCGGGAATTTTTCTGAATAGTTGAAATTATTGCATTGTTTTTCCTGATATACTGCACGCAGAATTGCGTATTTATCAATTTGAGGTATGTAATCCAGAGAACTATTCGTGTGTTAAATCTAATCTGATTTGGCTTAGTCATTTTGTATTTCGACAAAATATTGTAAAAAAGAATTAACAGCTCTGTAACACCCTTTTCTGTAGAATAAAGTGATAAAATAAAGTGGTTGGTTATCTTTGGCCAGAATTGTGGAAAATTTGAGGACTACTGTTATGATATTGGCATTGGGCTTTTAGAATCTGAAATTTGAAAATAAATTATAAATAAACTACCTTTGTAAGAAAATTAAATGTATTCATACTTTCTGAATCAGCTATCATTATCATAAAATATGACTGTAAAAATATTTGCAAATATAATATCTAATTATCTGACATCTACTTAAAATTTTGCAGTAGTACTATTCAATCCTGTAGTCTGTAGACTGTAGGCCTACTCAGGCCAGGCTGACACACATTCATTTTTAAAAAATAGCTTTTACCAGTCATTACCACAAATTAAAGTTTTTATATAGTTGTTACTTCCGTTGGAAATTATGAAAATGATAAAAGATTAAAATTGAAAATGGTTTATAGCATTTAATAATTATAACCCGGTTTTGTCTCTTTGTTTGAGTTTTATCCTTTCATTCTTTTTGTCGCCTGGCATGCATTCTTTACAAAAAACAAAGTCTATCTTTGGTGAGAGTTCTAATCACTGGAATTTTAAAAATAAATTCGTTGCTTATTATTTTTCATATTCATGTTTTAGATGAAAGAGTTTTTTTTTGTGAGTTAGCAGCAATAGCTTATATAACATATAAAGTAATCGAGTAAAAAGTCTAGCCTTGAAAAAAATATTTTAAAAATTAAATTAAATCTGAGGTATAAATGCTTAAATTTCACCACGCCTGTTCACTGTTGCGAGACTTCAAAGCTCAAACTCAGTAAACCATAGATCTAATTATCTTTTCATTTTTTTTCCATGTCCCAGGACCGCGTGGTTTGTTTTGTCAAAATATCGTTTGCAATTCATTATAAATCATTGAGCCAAATTTTAAGATCAATTAATATTATATATATATACACGCACACATATCATATATATTTCGTTAGATAACTATAAAAAAACACACTTTGTTAACATTGACATGTATGACTCAACAACATTTTAAAATTATAATGGGGATTATAATGGCGATCACGACTTTTCTACTTCATAACACAAACCTCCCCCAAAGCCGTCCCCCCGTTTGTCTATAACTAACTGCGAAACTCTACCCAACACAATCCTCTTATATCATGTTCACGTAATATTAAAATTTATTTTCAGTCCTATGCAATGAACTGAATATTTGACACTGGTTAATTTTCCCTGTCAGCAAGAAATTTTGAAGAAATGCGTAGCAGCCTAGAGTTACTGCGCATACAATTATATAATGAAAATGTATGCTGTATGTGGGATTTAAATTGTGCACAGAAAAATGTGGATGCTGTAAAACTAGAAAGACGAATTGTTTGTTTTTTTCCTTTCTCTCTCTCTCACACACACATAAACTGACGAAACTTAGAGAGATTACTCTTGGTAACCAGTCTATTCTAGAATACATTTTAAAATTGTATTAAAATTTATTTATATTGTTTATATAAATTAACTCTAGTCACTTTGGTTGCTATAATTTGTATAACATTTTCCACGAAGTTTCAATATTTAAGCAATTTAAAGGCAAGTATTCAGGCATTTTATAACCCTTTTTAAAAAATCGGACATGTTTTCAGTTTGATTATTTATCTGAATGCTTTTAACATGGCCTCCTATCTTATAAAGAGCTTAGCTTGAATGATGTGTTTCTAAATTAGCCCCACATGACGACCCCGTATAAAATTAATGAAAAAAAGTATCCATAAAATTGTATCTGGGTGTAGATTTTTGTTTTCGTATATTCTCAATTTTCTGGGAATTTATTTTATATAGTTAATTAATAAATATAAGATTTTCTAAGTTTCTGAACAAATTAAAATTAATTATCTCTTTTAACGACTGAAGATTTTCGCTTTATTTAGATATTAAAAAATAATATGTTTAAGTTTGATATATCTTCTACCATTTTATCTGACTGGATAAAAGTATTCTACGTGAATGGGACCGTATTGAGGAACAGTATCCCACTGCGGAATAGGATTCCATGTGGGAAACATTATTCCACCGGAAACGGAAAACACCATGCAGGAATGGGATCCGAAAGAAGAAGACGATCGAATCAAGTCATGCAGTTCTACGGGAAACGGGATGTTCACATAAATGTGTTGTTTGTAGTAGAAAAAATATAATTTTATTTGAGAGATTTCACGCCAGGGTATGGAATACATAGCCGAGGCCGTTTTGACCAGGGCCGACTTGTCTGGGGCATTTTTGTCCGGGACTCTTTTGACAGGGGCCGTCTTTGCCGGGACCGTTTTGACGGGTCGCGGACAATGAGGGGTGAGGGTGAGAGGGATGAGGGAGATATGGAGAGGGAGACGGGGAGAGGGAGATAGAAATAGTTAGTGGGAGGATTGAGGGTACTTTCTCATTTAGTGGGGGGAAACCCCTTCTGCTGGAATTTGTCGGTCAAATACCGGCAGTTATGTTTATAGACTGAATCGGATTCCTGTTTTGACCTTTGTCCTTCTTGTACTAAGATTACAGTTACAAGGTGGAGAGAGAAGGGGGGGGGAGAGAGAAAGAGGTGTACTCTTTGTGTGGTGGCAGCAATAATATAGTTGATAGGTTATTTTACACAGGTAATGATAATATTACCTCCAATCAATAATGATTTTTTTCAAATAGCAGAGGTGTGTGTTTGTGTCAGTTGTGGAGATGCACATTTTTACGTTGGCACAGAGAAGAAAAAAGGGGGGGGGGAATGTAAGGGAACCATCGGGGGGGGGTATGAAAATATACCACTGACCCCTTTCATCTGCTAGTTCCAATTGCACTTGGAGAAAATAAGAGTAACACTTGATGTCCACACACTCCTGTCAGCTGCGTGTTATACAAAATTTTCAAAGCTTTTTTTAAAAAAAATATTTTGTCTCCATTTTGTGTATCAGAAACTCAGACGACAAGAAGTTTAGTTCAAAATGAATTAACTAAATATTATTTTTTAATGCCATATATATGTCTTATAAGGCAAACGTCAACTTCGACAGTATATAATAATAATAAATTTATTATATAGCGCTGTATCACAGCAAGGAGCCGGGCTCACAGCGCTTTACATGGAGACAATAACATACATATACTAATTAAATTAACGTTTATATCATAATAACCACATAAATGACAGTGCGTTACACATAAGGTACGTTAATCATTAAAAAGAAATGTTGTTTCATTAATTTTGAAAATAAATTTTGAAAAGATGCGTCTTAAGCGCAGTTTTGAAGGACTTAATAGTTGAAATACTACGGATGTGTAATAGTAGAGAATTTTGGCTGCACAAAAAGAGTATGACCTTTCGCCAAATTTTTTTGTTCGTGTCTTAGGAACACAGAGAATGCGTGTATCCGACACTGACGTGTGACCGATTAATGCCGCAACCAACTGTTCAGCACCTTGAAAGTCACTCGAATCTGAGCCCAAATAACTGATACCGCATGTTCACTGTGTTACGAGTGGATGTCCTTGAGACAAGCGACAGCCAATTTCTATTATTCAACTCTGTAACTAACGCGATTCGGGCCAGGTCATGTGATAGTGCTGATCGTCAGGTCAAAAGTAAGGACATCTAGTGCTGTCATATAAGGCTTTGAACACATGCCTAGGGGCGCAGCTCGGTTTCGTAGGGATTATAGACTTTCCCAATGATTTATCTATAGTATATAGTGATGGAGTAGCCATCATTGCCATCAACGTTATTGGCTAGTGTTTAACAAGTCGTGGGGAAAGAGGGAAGTTACGAAGCTCAGATCATGCACTTTGTCCTTGTGTAATGTGTTGTAAAATTGAAGATTGTGAAACGGGTAGCGAGCGTTTCGTAAAAGTTTTCTCAACGGTGCTTAAAATTTTCCTGAACATTTAGATGAAAACCACATTCAAAAGTGAACGATATGAAAACGAATGGTATTGAAGTAAAAATCATTGGCCATTGAGAGGTCGCCCGTCTTATGGGGCCGTCCATAAATGACGTCACGCGAATTTGGCCGATTTCCCCCCTCGTCACGCGTCGTCACAAAAACTTAGGCCCACCCCTTTTTTTCAACATGACGTCACAAAGCTCCCCCCCCCAAGCTGTACTTTCTATTTGAAAAAGAGCCTGCTTCAAATCACCTTTTTGTCATTTAATTATGTATTAAATAAATTTTAGTGTAAGGTTGCACTATAATATCGTAACACGCGTGAAGCCATGTTAAACGTCATAAAATAAATAGTAAGAAAAAAAGAAAGCAAATATTTAAGTGGGACTTTTATTTAAAGTTGCCAGTTTTGATGTGACGTCACATTTCTTAAACCACCCCCCTCCCTTCGTCACACATCGTAACAAATGTGTGGACCCCAAAAAAAAACCCTAGTCGCGTGACGTCATTTATGGACGGCCCCCTATTGTCACTCCAGTTTAACTACAGTAAATCTAAATTTTACAGCAGAGAAATAAAACTAATTTAGTACATAACATTTGATAATTTCGTCCAATAATTTTGATACAAATTGTGCTGAACAGTATATAAAAATTGGTTTATATTAAAAATCAGTTGTTTTTTCCGTTAACCCCTTGAAAACAAATGCACATATTTGTACCAAATTTAAAAAAAACAAATATTTTCAAATGCATATAAAACAAATTAGAGCCGTCGAATTTGTAAGAATCCAGCAGTGAATAAACTGACTATATTACCTTGTTACTGTGAGGGAGTATTTCATTTTGAAAACCCTCCGCAAAACTTAAGTTTATTTTTTAAAATTAATTAAGCAACCTATTAGCCAAATTTCACAATACATCTGGTTTTTCTTGTGCGTTTCATAAATGTAATCAATAATTTTTTATTGGGATTCTTATTTTCAATTTGTTTTTGAAAATTTTTGGAATTATTACCGTGGGACATGTAATGGACATGGGTTAAAAACTTAACGATGATCCATCATTTTTCTGTTCTTTAATTTTAGTTACTGTCATTATGCCCATGAAGTTTTATTATGCATAATCAAGTTTACTAAGAATGTTTATTAAGTTTGGTCTCGTACCAAAATCCAATAATTGTTAATAATTTCAAGCATAATATATAGCAAATCTGGCAATATGTTTGAATTTATCAGATATGTGAAAATCCACAATATGAAAGTTGAAGTAAGAGAATTTCATATTTCATATGAAGCAACGTGTTTTCAGGTTTAAAAAATCATGAATGCCTTAAGTTTTAGTCTATTCACCAACATTCAACACTCCATACCAATCCATTCAGTTTCTCTGAATTACAGATTTTGCACCATACCTGGGGCTCCCATCGTGGCAATTGCTGTTTTAATTTTAAATCACATAGTAAATAAAAGACAGAAATAGAGCGTGGGTTTGAGTTAGAGAAATAGATGGTAACCAGAGTGTGGGATAGAGTTAGAGAAATAGAGATAATCAGACCGTGGAATAGAGGCAGAGAAATAGAGGCGGAGAGATAATGACAGTGAGAGATAATTAATGACACGGACCTGTCACCAAATTCATTTAACTTCATCCGTGGTATTCGGTTAGTAAATTTAAAGCCTACCTCAGCATAATTTAAACACATTGGCTTCTTGTAAGGTGAAAGTGATTCTGTTTGTATAATAGACAATGAGTGTTTTGGTATTAGTAGTTTTTTTTTAAAAATTGGAGATAAATGAATGTTTTTATTTACAAGCATGTGCAGTTATTTAGTATCTTATTGAAAATAACTTTACTGCTCACGTGTGTTGCTTATCTTATCTTATCTGTTTACAGACGCTCCTTCTATACAGAAGATTATTGCGTCCTACGCTTATCTATGGTTTGTGTTTAGTCCTGCATTTTTATTAGAGATTTAAATGTTGATAAAGTGTTGGTTTTCCTGGATTCTTCAGGCAACCCATTCCACGCCCGAATTCCGGACGGGAAGAAGGAAAACTTGTATGTGTTTGTTCTTGCATACGGAATAAGAAAGGTGTTTTTATCCTTATGTCTATCTGAGGGTTGTATTAAGTTATCTTTGTGTTGTATTTCTAAATTAGAATTAATTGCTTTATGTATGATTACTACTTTGCTCTTGGTTCTTCTATCCTCTAGTGTTTCAAGGTTTAATGATTTAACTAATGGTGTTACTCTTGTCAGTTTCGAATATTCTCCAGTAATGAATCTGGCAGCTCTTTTTTGAATTTGTTCTAGTTTATCAATGTTTTCTTTGGTGGATGGGTCCCATACAGAAGATGCATATTCTAGTGCAGGTCTCACCAAAGTGAGGTAGCATTTTAGTTTTATATCTCTATTACATTTGTTAAAGTTCCTTTTTATAAAGCCTAAGGTTTTGTTTGATTTTTTAATAACTTCATTGACATGGGGATTCCATGATAGTTTCTCATTTATTAAGACTCCTAAGTATTTTGCATCTTTAGTTTGGGTCAGTTCTTTTCCATGAATGTAATATTTTGAATTTATTTGTTTCTTTTTCTTTGTTACTCTTAACAGTTGACACTTTTCTGGATGGAAAGACATACTCCAGTTAGTTTCCCATTTTATCAATTCATCTAAGTCTTTTTGTAAAATTTTGCTATCTTGTTCTGATTTAATTGTTCTATAGATTATACAATCATCAGCAAATAGCCTAACTTTTGTACCTGTTGAGATGTTGTTGGGTAAATCATTTATATAAATTAAAAAGAGTAAGGGACCTAGCACAGTTCCTTGTGGAACTCCTGAGTTAACCTTTATTGGTGCAGATTTAGATCCATTAATTATTACAGTTTGCTCCCTGCCCAAAAGGAAGTCTTGGATCCAGTGATGTAAGGAACCTGAGATTCCAAAGTAGTTAAGTTTTTTAAGTAAACTAAGGTGGTGAACTTTGTCAAATGCTTTTGAGAAGTCTAGTAATATTGTATCTATTTGATCATTTTTGTCCAAGCCTTTTGATAGTTCATCTATTAAACCTATTAATTGTGTTTCACATGATCTGTTTTTTCTAAAGCCGTGTTGATGTGGGCATAGGGCATTATATTTGTCAAGGTGGTTAACTATTCTACTATATATTATGTGTTCTAGTAATTTACAGGTGATACTAGTAAGTGATACAGGCCTGTAATTACCAGGGTCTGATTTATCCCCTTTCTTAAAGAGTGGACTTACATTAGCTAATTTCCAATCCTGGGGCACTTTACCCTGGTTTAGAGAGGCTTGAAAGAGAACTACAAGGATTGGGGACAGTTCATTGCTTAGTTCTTTTAATAATCTTGCAGGCAAATCATCTGGGCCAGTAGCTTTGTTTATTTTTAAGTTTTTTAGGAGTGAATGTATACCTATCTCATCTACAGTTATGTTACCTATTTCCTCCATTTTATTTAAATTTATTAAAACTTCCTTGTCGCCTGAGGCAGAAAAAGATGATGCAAAATATGTGTTAAGGATATTAGCTTTAGTTTCATTATCATTATAGGTTTTATTATTTGAGCCTTTTAGTGTGGCTATTCCTGAAGGTTCCATTTTTTTAGATTTGATAAAGGACCATAAGTTTTTATTGTTATCTTTGGTAATTACATTGTTTATATATTCATTTTGGAGGTTCCGACTAAGTTTTTGTGTCAAGTGTTTAATCTTTAAGTATTTTTTGTGTATCCTATATGAATTGGTAGCTTTATATTTCTTAAATAAGTTCTCTTTTAGTTTGCATAGCTTTTTCAATCTAGAATTGAACCAGCATTTGTTAATTTTATTTGATGTTAGTTTTGTTGGAACATTCTCATCCATTATAGTTTTTAGATTTGTTTTTATATCTTTCCAAATTTCTTCTACTGGGCTATTTGTGTTAAATTTACTAAGGAAAGTTTGTTGGAAGTTAGCCGCTGATTGGTGTAGTTTTATTGAATTACATTTATTCCAAAGATAGATTATTCTTCTAGGTATCTTATTAATTTTAGTTTTTATTGTATTGGTGACCCTAACGTGCTCACGTGTGTTGCTCACTTGTGTTTTATTATTGAGCGTTACATCCTTTTCTTTGTAATTTTTATTAAAAAAAGTTTTCTTTTAAAAATTATTTTAATAAATTAATAGTGAAATGTTTGAAGAATGTGTTGAATTAAATCTTCCATTGGTTCAAGGATTCCCAAAGTGGGTGCTATTGCCCCCTGGTGGGTGCTGCAGCGATCTGCGCTGATGGTCACTGTTGTATTGGGGGGGGTGAATAACTGCAAGGGGGCGGTAAACGCATAAATGAAAGAAGAGAAGATTTATAAAAATTGATTTATGTATCCCGCTCGTAACGCGTAATTTTTCTTTGAACAACGTACTGGACTTTGGCTGGGTTCTTGTATACTCCCTCACTCGCATTGAGGTATGTGCAATCGCGCACTGCTACTGTTCATGTGGTGCCACTGAATTGCCTCATCCTATTGGTAAAGAACTAATTATACCGACTATAAGTGAAGTTATACATCGTACTCTGCAACACAAGCCAGCATCTGATATTATCAGATTATCAAGAACATTTCGTTGAGCAGTAATACAATGCCAATTGATGAAATGGCTCACGATGTTGATGTTTCATTGAGTGGCTATTTAAAAACATCTCTATTTTCTAACCAACTTGATTAGTAAATTTTTCCAGGAATCGAAATTTTCCTCTTAGCATACGTGCGGTTCACAAAGGAAGAACAAAGGGAATTCAGCCAGTTCCCAAATTTATCAGGAGCAGAAAAAAGACGAAGGCATCAGAGGCGTAACAACGACTTGGCATCGGGGCAGTTGCCAAGGGCGCCGAGGGCTAATGCTTCCATAATCAATTTGTTCTGTGTAATTTAATATTTCCCCTATTTCTTAAGGGCGCCAAAAATGAATTAGCCAAGGGCGCGGGAAAAGCCAGTTACACTTCTGGAAGGCATTCTTTCTTATGGTGAGCATTTGGCTGCACTCCTTTCAGATTTTAATCAACGATTCGATTATATTTTGGAATGAACACACCTGATTATATTTTTGATCCTTTTTCAAGTGCAGAAAAAGAAAGAATCTCCACAGTTACAAGAAGAACTGATGGAAGTAACTACAAATGATGAATAGAAACTTAAATTCAAAAGCGGCTACAAACATTTATCGTTGCAAAAAGATATCCTTACGGCTTATCCTGAAATATGGACTGTAATTCGAAAGTTATTAATTGCATTTCCTTTATCATAATTAGGGGAACGTGGATTCAGTGCGGTAGCCAATTTTTTTAAAATTATTTTTTTTTAAAGAAACCTATTGCAAATAGTAAATCGCGGTGACTAGAACTAGAGCCGAGAAATACTTCATTGGTTTCCTGTACAAACACACCCGGCCGGGTCAGTCTGGAGAATAGACTAATCCACGAGTATGGGACTCTTACACCACACGGGATCAACGTTGTGTTCGCACTGACAAGCTGATTGATTGGTCACACCCACCCTATCCTTTCCTATATAAGCTCTTACTTTTCTCTTCTTACTTTATCCCTACTGGACTGCTTGGATTTCACCGCAGCTAAGTGTTTTTCTATTATTATTCCGTGTTTTTCTTTTCATGTGTGTACTATTTGTCCGTTGAGGAAGGCTCTTTGCCGAAACGTTTGCTGTTGTGTTACGTCTTGTCAGGCCTACTAATACCCTGTTTTTTTATATCATAAATTTACCTTCATTGGTATCAGCACACCAGGTTCATCCTTCTCACTAAAATGATTTCGAATGTTTTAACTGCTTTTTGTATTACCTTTTTATTCTGAGTTCAATAAATAGTTTCATAATTTCCAACGTCAATGCTTCTAATTCACACCCTTCTTTGCCAGATTTTACGAAAAATGTATATATATATATATGTGTATATATATATATATATATATATATATATATAATATTTCTATATAATTGATATTAAAATGAAAATGTCAAGGGCACTGAGTAATTTTTTAAATTATTATTTTTATTTTTTATTTTTTTGTGGAAAGAGGTGGTAGCCCAACAAATTTTGGTAACCACTGGTCTAGTTAATGCATTAATCCCTAGCTGGTCCCTAACTGTACGCCTATATCATCAAAATTCATTATTTGTATTGGTTTAGAAATACGTTTTTTTTACTGGATAAACATTGTTTGTACGCCATTTAAACAGAGCTGCATTCGAATTATTTTTAGATCCCATTAGTTCTTCGTTTTTTTTTGGGGTCTATTTCTCAAGGGCCCACAATCAATGTGACTCCGATGACCTTGGGTAGGCTGTAGGTTTACCTGGCCGCTGAAGACAGGTCCGATTCCTGGGAGACCAGCAAACTTCATTTGTTTTAAAATTGTTCTTTTCCCCCTTGTTTCTTTAATTACATACAAAAATTAAACGCTTACATTGGTGGCTGCGTGATCTTTGGATCATGGTTTTATTTGCTGTATTCAAACGTCGAACCAGGGCCTTGAGGGAGAGAGCAAGGGTGTCCCCCTGTTCGCTCACACAAGAATGACACGAAACAATAAGTCAATAAGATTTAAAAAGAATTCATGCACCAGGAGCGGCCTATGGGGGTGGCAGCTGGGGCAATCGCCCCAGGCCCCGCTTTTCAGACTTGAGACTATAATTAGTAACAAAAGAGCCGGCAGATATTGCACTACTGAGTTTGCGCAAGAATTGATCTAATCTAGGGGGGCCCTCGCGGGGTCATTGTTGCACCAGGCCTCGCGCGTACCTAACACCGCCTCTGTCATGCACTATAAACTATAAAAGTATCGGCTTATTATCTTTCATTAAAAATTTAATATTAAATTAAAAATGCACTGGTGAACAAGGTGAAAGAGATATTGTCGTGCATTTAAAGGTTGCGAGATATATCTTGGATATTATTATGTGTTCAACATCACGCCTGAATGATCGCACAATGTTTTCATGCAAAGTATAATAAAATATATGCTTTTTAAAATTAAGTTTCATACGATCCCTGGCATTTATTACATTTCCTAAATCTTATGCATAATGACAAGTATACTCCAGTGAAAGTTTCAAAAAGACAAATAAGGTTAGAGTGGCAATTTAAATTGCACTTAATTTTATTTTTACTCAAAGACACTTCATATTTTATATGGAATGCCTATAGGAAATGTATGAAACATAAAACATTTCATACTTTGCCTACAATTTCAGGCATTCTATTTAATGCCTAGGCATTTTAATATAATGCCCAAAACACTCCTCATTATTTTCTATGATAGCTCATGTGATGTACTTCTAGACATGGATTCAAAAACGAAGGCGTTCTAAAATCTGGTATTCTCAAATTTTATTTCATAATAAAGATAAAGCTGATAACAAATTAACGGTTACTCAAACACGTAATGGTTGAGATTTCTGATAATATTTCTTCAGTTCTACCGTTGTACTTAATGGATCCTTACTGTCGAGGTGAGAATCCCTGACTGTGTGGCACTGAGGCGTGAGAGATAATGGATGACCAGTGACGGATGAATGGGGAGGGAAGTGTAAGGTGGGGGGGGGCTAGAAATGGGGGAGTGTGAAGCGGAGGTCAGTAGTTAGCGTGGGCCCTTCGGTGCAGGTATTCTTTGGCTAAGTATGTTAGCAGAATCCTCGCACTGATGGTCTTATAGATGTAATTTTTGGCTAATAAACCATTTATTAAATATAATAGTGATTATTGTTCTTGTGAGTGTGGCTGTGTAATTGTTCACCACCAAACCCCTAGACAACGACGCCACGCAAACAACGATTTGTGACACTTACATTTATTCAAATGTGAATGGCTTCTCGTCTGAGAAGTTTCGATAAATTGGAATTAGAAATCATTTACATGTAATTTATTTCACCTTGATTAGTTCATTGTTTTCATTTCACCCCCCCCCCTCATTTAGAGAATAATTCTTTTTATTCCTGCATTCAGTCAAAAGAACAAGAATGAAGATTGCCATCATTGGGCAAAGTGTTTTTGGTGCTGAGGTGTTTAAGCTTTTACGTAGAAGTGGGCACGAAATTGTTGGTGTGTTCACTATACCAGACGTCAACGGTAAACAGGACCCTCTAGGTCAGTGCAGCTTGTAGTCTTTTGCATTTAACCAGAGATTATAACTTTTACTGAATATGAAAAGTTATCGTTCAAATATATTATAAATTATAAAAATATTGTTTTACTTTTGCAGAATGTCTCACTTCTCATGTTCTTCTTTGACTTCGAGAGTGAACGTCAGTTTGAGACACGTGTTGTTTGGTTGTGATGTTTGAGAACTGCCCTGGCTTTCGATCCCATTTTATATAAAACTTCAGGAATGGGAAAAAATGCAATTTTTCCCTAGCTAACTCATTAGTCAGACCTGTAATAGTATAGAATATGCCCATTCTGTATTTAAGCCATCTACCAAAGGATACAGAAATATTAAAAATAATTTTAAAAAGATGTTATATTCATTACTTGTAACTATTTACAATTGATAAGAGAAACGAGTAACTCCGTGAAAGGACGTAACACAACAGCGAACGTTTCGGGACAGAGCCTTCCTCAACTGACAAACAGTACACAAACAGTCCAGTAGAAAAACATTTTTCTACTGGACTGCTTGGCTTTCACCGCAGCTAAGTGTTTTTTTTTATTATTTCGTTATATTCGTTTCATTTGTGTACTGTTTGTCCCGTTGAGGAAGGCTCTCTGCCGAAACGTTCGCTGTTGTGTTACGTCCTGTCAGGCCTACTAATACCCTGTTTTTATGTTATACATTTACCTATTTAAAAGCCTGATTGCAGTCTCACATTACTTTTTTAACTCCGTGAAAGATGGAAATCAGTTCAAGTTCATGTTAAACTGCCTACTTGTTACTTTTAATGGTCTATTAACATTGAATTACATGGTCATGGTTAACAATATCTTATGCAGTTTCATTAATTATTATTTTTATTAAGGGGACAAAACTGGATTGTTGCTTCCGCCACAAGAGAATAATTATTCTCTCTCTCTCTCTCTCTCTCTCTCTCTCTCTCTCTCTCTCTCTCTCTCTCTCTCTCTCTCTCTCTCTCTCTCTATCTCTCTCTCTCTCTATCTCTCTCTCTCTCTCCCTCTCCCTCTCCATCTCTACCTCTCTCTCTCTATCTCTCTCTATATCTCTATCTCTCTATCTCTCTCTCTCTATCTCTCTCGGCTAATGAAAAAGTAATTGTCTTCAAATCTAACGTGTGCATGTCTGATGTTTCTTTTTTATATTGTGACAATAATACATTAAGTTGGCATGTGTGCGTAGATACAGATTCATGGAGATTTCCCCTCCCCCACCCCCACCCATACTAAATCCTAAATCCACCGGCACCACCACAATCTGTTCACAACATCTGGTTGTCCTAATGTCAGTCAATAGTATAATAGTAATTAATAATAGTGTGATAATGGCTTCATGCGCTAACTTATCTTTTCAGCAACTGCCGCTACACTTGCTGGGGTCAAAGTCTTCAAGTACAAGAGATGGCAAGTTAAAAAAGAGGTTTGAATGCAGTTTCCTTAACACAATATTTTAAAAAATCTACATAATTGCAAACAAGATACAAATTTACTTTTTTGAATGTAAACACAACCAACTCAAATACAAACCTTGAAAGCAATATTCTGATCTGGGAACATGGACATTTTTATGTATACTACTGTAATTTGTTTTTCTTGTTTTGTATTAAAGAGGCTTGTACTTTTGGCTAAAATCCTCTTCTTGCTCTTTCTAACCGAAACTTAATTATTTTGTTTCACTCTGTATTATTTTCTATCAATATTCATAGGAATTGATGAACAATGGAAATATATGAGATTTCCAACAAATAGATAAGCATATGACGAAATAATCTTATGTATAAATGGAGCGTCTGTAATGTACAAGATAAGACAAGAAAATGTAACAAAATTTTTTCTCAAGAAGATTATGTCAATGTCATTTTGAATTAGATTTTTATTTCTTATGTTGCTGGTTAACAAAATTATGCGAGACTGCACGTGAACATCTCATTGTATGTATGGTACGATTCAGACATGATAACTGAGCAAATAACTGGATAAAAGTTTGCCTTAGTATACTTTATGCAATAAATATTAAATTGTGACTTTATTTTTAGGTCATTCCGGAAGTCCTTGAAGAGTATAAATCTCTGAATGTAGAGTTGAATGTATTACCATTCTGCTCCCAGTTCATCCCAAATGAAATCATTCTGTTTCCTAAATATGAGACCATTATATACCACCCTTCTCTACTACCACGACACAGAGGAGCCTCGGCCATCAACTGGTTGGTAGTAGCCTATATCAGGGGTCGGTAACCTGCTGCTCGGGAGCCAAATGGGCCTTTTTCGATTTCAAGTTGCGGCTCTCCAGTTCCATGCGCAAATATTAATAATTTTTTCATTTTGTTTTCAAAACTCTTGTTAGTGGTGCTTTAAAAATACTGAGAAATTTTCTAAATTGTAACTTTTGGCTCACTCGTCTCAAAAGGTTGCCGACCCCTGGTCTATATAATTATGTATGAACACATATTTGCCAGTAATTCTTAGAGTTACAGTAAAGTAATGAAACCCTAATGGTCTATATAGTTATGTATGAACACATATTTGCCAGTAATTCTTAGAGTTACAGTAAAGTAATGAAACCCTAATGGTAAGCAATGCATTATTTTAGGTAGTTTAGCATTAATAAAATAAAGGTCTTCAATCAAATTAAAATTAAAATTTAGGCTGCAGTGGTGGCTAAGCAGTTTTTAAAATGTTTTTGATATTTAGTATTAAAAACAAAGCTTGCAGATTATTTATTTTATTGGTGTTTACAGTATAGAGAAACTGCTGAAGACATTCACATGGCAGACAGGTGCTATTATGTGCAATAGTTCTTTTATAAACACTACGTCTCATTCAGATATAAAGTCAATAAATTATTATATAAACATTGCATTTAATAAGTAGAGCCTTGAATGACATCACATTAAAAAAAATGCATAATTGGTAGTCTAGTCTAGTCTCACATTCTGGAAGCTTGAGAGTACTGTTTGGCTAACACCTGGGCAACTAACCCCATCTGCTGGGGAGTGCCATACAACATTGTCTGAGTGTAGGACTCACCTGCCGCCCCAACCTCCCCGTCTATGTTAAGCTTTGAGCACAAAGTCCATTTTTTGATATTGCTTAATTGTGTGATGTCACGGTACAGAGCGAAACTAGGAAACAAAAGCTTACTTGGATTTTTCTTGCTTGTCTGTTGTGTATAAAGGCAGGAGTTTGGGTCATTCTCATTAAAATTGACAATGGTACCCAGACGAACAAGGACTGCATGCGTTCAGCCGCAGAGAAAGTTCGTAACAGTTACTTTTTTCTGGAAATATACCATTTCCAGGTCATTGTAAAATCATCACAAGAGGAAGTCCTTGCTTCAGTACAACGACCACTTAGCAACATCATAGGGGCAAAAATTTTGCTTTGAAAATGGAAAAAATAGAAGTAGTGCTTTTAGCTTCTATATTTTTGTAATCATATTTTTTTTTAAAGTCCCATTTTAGCAATCTTTTTCTTTTAAAACTAAAACTTACTTTTTTTTCCTAGCAAATCATTTTTGCTATTTTTCTTATGATATATTCTCTACTTACACTTTCCAAGGACTCTCATCTGTGGAGATAAAAAAGGGGGCTTCACAATCTTCTGGGCAGATGATGGACTTGATACTGGGCCCATTTTATTACAGAGAGCAACTTATGTGGCACCCAATGAAACTGTAGACTCTTTCTACAACAGGTTTTGTTTCCCTGAGGGAATTAAAGCAATGGTAAAGATTTTTACATAGATTACCCAAAGCATGCCTTCATCAATGAAAATCTAAATTTTAGTATCCAAATTGGGGCCAAATTTAAAATAAAAATGATAAAATTGATTTTGTATAAAAATTAAAATAATTTTATTTAGCCTACCCCCATTTAATGCTAAAAGTCTCTGATTTCCTTCATCTACCATCAAAAATCATGGTTATAGAGTTGGGGAGAGGATTGTGGGGCTCTACTGGTTGATTGGTTTAGGGGGTAAAGAAACACTATCAGTGGGCTATTTAAGGAATGTTAATATAGCATTCAGGTCTTTGCTCCAAATAGAACCAGGCAATATTAATAGGGAAACAAAGGTTGCTGCTTCAACAGGGCCGGACGCATTTTGCTCCTTATATTATTATTATTCAATTATTTTAAAATTTTATTCTTAACTGGCAAGTAATGTAATTGGGGTGATGCTTTTTAGTGCCAAAAAGTACAAAATATGAGACCAAAAAAACTGCTGCTGCATTAAAAAGATTAACATAGGTGTATTGAAATGAGAAGTTCCATCAAAATCAAAAGTGGCTGATTCTCTCAAGGTGTGGAGGAGGTCGTTGATTCCAC
Source organism: Ampullaceana balthica (assembly GCA_944989445.1). Lineage (NCBI taxonomy): Eukaryota > Metazoa > Mollusca > Gastropoda > Lymnaeidae > Ampullaceana > Ampullaceana balthica. Next base: position 419,552 of record CALYLW010000200.1, read on the forward strand.
AGTGCAGTTTAACATGAATACAATATTCCTACATTCCTTACTTGTTAAAAACTACAAAATCGTATCCATAACCTACACTTTGTGATGAAAACAACCCAGATATACCTACCAATTGAAACACATTTTGATGTATGAACTGTCTCATTCAACTCATGGCCTCTATTCTTAAAAATATCCCACTTTTGTCTTCCTTCTTCTAGTTCTAGTGAAACAAAGAAGAAACTTTGTGGTGTTAGAGGCTTAAAACATGTTGCATCACTACATGCACTTTGAAATTTTCTGCCAGAAACACTTAATAATTAGTGCACTAATCTTATTCAGATTTTCACAAATTGACTGAAAACTGATAAAACTCATTATTGAATGAGATGAGGATTGATGTGCATTGAATTAATTTGACTTTTTACCAAGCATTACTCTACTCTCTCACTGTTCTCCAACTGTCATGCATTCAATTTCTCATTCTTAGATCACATTGACCCTCTGTCTTTCTCTTCCTATCATTAGTATTTTATAAGTTATGAACATTGTTTAGAAAAGTATACCAAAATATAGAAAAGAATATGCATTGCTGTATTTTAGTGTTTATATATTTCTTCCTAAGGGGGAAGCTGTGGAGCTAATAGCAACTGGAAGAGCCCCAAGAATTATTCAACCCGAGGAAGGAGCTACCTACGATGCATTATTAAAAAAGGATAAAGTGAAAGTAAGCTGTTTAAATACTTATACCATTTTTAAAACTATTCCTCCATTTTAACTTATTTAGGTTTCTATGGGACAGTACAGGGAGTTGTGAACTCATCCAAAAGCACTAGTTATTATTAAAGTTAATGTTTTTATAGAAATGTATCATTTAACATATACTTAATAAAACCAATTAAGTTATGTTTTGGCATACAAAAAATCTGTTTATTTATTTTAGAAAGTAAAACAATATGTAATTAATTTAACATGAGACACATAAAATTAATAACGTTCAAGAGTTATTATTGAAAACTGAAATATTAGTCACACCATTGTTTGGTACATTTTTTATAAGAAATAATGTTTGTTTGTCAGATAAATTTTGACCAACCAGCTGCAGACATTCATAATTTTATCAGGGGCAATGACAAGATACCTGGTGCATGGACAGTAATTAATGGAGAAGTATGTCGAAATATTTATATAACTATATTTATATTTAAATAACTTTTAATTTGCTCAAATTCTCTGACAGTTTTTCTTAATATAATTAATTTAGAGATTATATTCTTTAATGACTTATCTTCTACACTATTTTTCAAACCTAAAAATATATAATAGGACCACCATTACAAGAAGCAAAGAAACAATTAAAATTATAATGGAATACCATCCCCACCATCAATACACACAATTTTAATCTGCATTGTTATAAAAACATGGCAGTACATAAATCAATAATTTCCAAAGAATTGAAAAATATAAATATTTTTTCAGACAATTACATTCTTTGGCTCCCAACTCTGGACAAGGCTACCTCCTCGAGGTACTCAAGTTACATTGGATAATGCAAAACAGCAAGCCATTGTGCATAAGGGTGGAATAATTCTGTTTGGCAATGATGGAAAAATGGTTATTCTTTACATTATTAAAATTACCAAAGCAAAAACTATATTAAAATTTTAATATTAAATTTAAATCTACAACAGTCATTTTAAAAAAAGATGAGACTTACAGTGATAATAGTGTGTGTTTATTTTTTCAAATTTAGAATGAAGTTGCATTTACTTATGGAATTTTAATATTTATATTTCATAATAGGTAAATGTGACTCAGATTCAATGTGCAAGTGGTAAGATGATTTCTGCTTCAAAATTTGGCAAGGAGGATGCTTCAACACAGAAATTTGAATTAACACCTGAGGAACTAGAATTTGCCAATATTGTGAAGGTGATTTTTAAAATTTATATTTTTTAACTTAGTGTTTAAAGGATTCCTCTAAATATCTATTTTCAATCAGTCAAAAGAGTTTATCTTAATTGTAAAATATTTTGGCTGAATGCCATTTTAAAAAAAACAACAGAAAAACTTTAGATTATCATCTTCAAAAATAATAAATTTTGAGCTTATTATATAATTAGTTTAAACATTCATCAAATATAGCTGAAGGGTGCTGGGTGGCATCTGAAAAATAATTTTTAGTATTTGTTCTTATTAAAGAACAATTTAAGACATACAAAGTTTAGCTTTTAATTTATTCTGTGAAGCAAAGCAAAAACAAAATGTATTAAAAAGTTTGCCAGAACACCCAGCTATAAAGATAGATCTATTGACATAAAATTCTTCATAAACAGAGCCTATTGAAATAGAAAATTCTGCATGCACAGAAAAAAAGACAAAGCTTGAAATTATAATTTAAAAAAAAAGATTCAAATAAAAATACAGTTGGCAGAGTTACATGAGAATTGATTCTCTTAATTACTAGTTATGGTGCCTAGATAAAATTGTAAGTCTTTCTATAAAATTAATTTTATTAATTGCTTATAGGCTAATAAAACACCATTGTACCACAAGGTCCAATAAAAATCAGGCTACTTAAATATTTAAATAATCCTGTTCTATATAATTTCCATTGAAAATACTTTTATGGTTGACAGTTAAAAAAAAATGTTATTACTAATTCAGTTTTATTAATAGTCGAAGTAAATGTTAATACTGGTTAAAACTCAATTAGCGATAAAGGCAAAAGGGCTTGACAGCATTATACAGATGAAGCCATGTTATACATGGGAAAATATTTACTTAAACTGAAGAGTGGTGTTTAAAAAAGTAATGCAATATTTTTAACAAGAATGCAATGTTCATATCATACACATTAAAATATAAGTGCTATAATGCTATTTTAATGTAAATATTAAACCATATTGCTAAACATCAAGATGTTTAAGTGTACAAGCCTGAGATGCAACTGTATTGTGATATACACTTGTTACTTTTCGTGTCTAATTAAGAAGAAAGTCACTCAATTGGTACACTAAAGCAGTAACTAAAGTCTGACAAAAACAATGTAAAAAAATCTTTTATAAGAAGACATTAAACATTTTGTCTAACAACAGTTAAATTAAAACACAAGTTGAAACAAACCATTTTGGATTCTTGTTAAATTTTTTTTAAAAAACATCTATGCCAAATGAACAAACGCTAAAAAAATTACCTCATATCAAGTTGACACCATTAAACACTTCGCCTCTGTATCTGTTTTTCTAAGAACATTCTATAACTAAGCTTGGGCATTCCACCTCAATGTTCCCTTTAAGGTTTGTTGGTCCATGTGCAAAGTAAAAAAACTCATGTGCACAGCATCTATTTTTTGTGCAATATTTTATTAAATTTGCTGTGCTGTAATTCTAAGCTGCTGTGCGATCCACGCAGCTTAAAGGGAGCATGGTTCCACAAATAGATTCTCAAGCAATACATTTCTTATTTGAGGTTTAACTGAATTTTTTTTTCAGGCTGTTTGGAAGGGTATTTTAAACACAGAAATTGAAAATTCTTTAGATTTTTTCAAAGCTGGAGCGGGATCAATGGATGTTGTCAGGTAAAAATTTATATTTATATTAAATAATAGTTTATGTCTTAACTTTTAAACATATTGTTAGTCACAAAATAGTTATGGTGTTGGAAAAAAAATTTCTAGCTTGTGTTATTATTTTGTGCATGTGGTAAAACTATACTCTGTAAGGGTTTGCTAATGCTTAAAGCATTAAATGTTTTGAATTTCAGACTTATTGAGGAAATTAAAGTTAATCTTGACATCAAATTAAATGTTGAAGATGTTTATATGAACACAGTGTTTGAAGATCTTCTCATGTGCATAATTAGGAAGGGGCGAGGAATTGAAGATAAAGAACCTTTCACTTATCATGCTGTAAGGACCTTCTCATTAAAAGAATAATTGAATGTAGCTTAGAATTTTTAAAGTAAATAGCTTAATATTTCCTTAGATGATGTTTTGTATTCTTGAACGTGCATAACGATACCTTCTTTAACATTTATAATGTAAATCTATTAATTCATAATCAAATAATATTAATATTGTTTCTGATGACAGATTGAAATTGAGGCCAACAAAATGAAACTTAAATTTCCACACCAAATATTCATTGACAATGAGTTTATTGATGCTTCTGATGGTGCTACATACAACACAATAAATCCAGCTGATGAATCAGTAATTAATAACTTTCATTTCCAAGAAATAATAAATATGCCATTTAAAAAGTATTTAAAATATTTTGTAATTTTTTAAAAAAAGTTAAATTACTTATATTTGTCAAAGATAGGTTAAAAGTTTAAATTTACATAAATATTACAGTTTTTTTGTGTGTTATCTGTAAATAATGTGATGAGTTTGAAGTAATTAATTAAAGGGCAATAAATTGAAATGTGGAATCTTGTATAATTTAGGTAATTTGTGCTGTGAGCAAAGCAACTAAAGAAGATGTTAATAGGGCTGTTGAAGCTGCTAAGGTAATTTGTCAACTAGTTTTGCTAGCTATTTTGAACTCAAAAATAAAAAATCATAAAATGTATTGAATATCTTGTTATGAAAGCAAATTATCAAGGTGCTTTAAATTTTTGAAAATATGTCAGATAAAGCTTATTAGTGAGAATACACTTTTTAAAAATTCCAGCTCATGTTAAATTAATCTTTTTTATTTCTATTGAAAATGCCATTATAAGCAATAAAATCATAATATATTGTCTTAGGAAGCCTTTGAAGTAGGCGATTGGGGTAAGATGAATGCAAGAGACAGAGGAATGCTTCTTTTTAAGTGAGTCAAGTTTATCATAGTTTTTCTTGATATTTCTTTGTATTCTTATGATACCTTTTTGAAAATTCTCTGGAGTTTAAATTAAATTTTTTAAAATATTTCTTTAGGATATCTAAAAAAAATGAAATTAAATTGAATTGATAAAAAAAAAGGTTATTTGTTAAAGCAGTTTTATTGGCAATTTTAATAAAAATATTCCTGTTTTGGGTGAAACCTGTAGATTTTTGCCTATATTAATGTTAACATGATTCACCTATTATCATCAAGGTTAATGTATTCACATAAAATGAGAAGAAATGTAAACATATCAAAAACATTTTATTTATAAACAAATGATTAATGTCACCCAGAGATGTTACTGTTTTCATGTTTACAACCATCTGAACAGTTCTCACAATCTTATAACTTTCTTCAAATGCTCCTAGACTTGCAGATCTGATGGAAAAACATCAAGAAGAGTTGGCGACAATTGAGAGTCTTGATTCTGGTGCTGTATATACACTTGCCCTAAAGACACATGTGGGAATGTCTATTCAAACATTCCGTTACTTTGCTGGCTGGTGTGATAAGATACATGTGAGTTAAGACATGGGAAATTTACATATTTTTGTTTTACTTAAATTTTTATTATTGTTTATTTTAATTATTGAGCTTCTTAAAACTTAACTTTATGTTCCAAAGGGAATTTATGTTAAAAATGTGAGACATTTTAAATGAAATCAGCTGTGACTTTATTTTATTTCATGTAAAAATACAGCTACATGTATTTGAAGAAGTTAGAAAAATTTCATGATAACCCTAGTGACCATATTGCCCTGATAATAATAATAATAGCAATTCTCAAATCTATTGCTCTGGTATCAAAAGCACATACTGCATAAAATTTGTGTATATTTAACCCCCAGAAAAATATGTCGGTTTGTTTATGATTAGTTTGCTATTTATTTAATTTTAATTGGCTATCCCAAATACCTATAATTTGATAACATCCAAAGAGATTTTAAGGAAATAACAGAATTTTTTAAACTATTCCTAAAAAGTGCAATACAATTTACAGATTCATTAACCCTAGCATATTATTTCATATGGATAAAACTAAAGGATGTCCTAATCTATGGCTAAACATTTCCAAAGAGAGGAAATTGAAGATTTATGTTCAACAATATCATCAAATACATTGGCCAATGTTTCTGAAGCAATAGATTTTCACATTGAGATATGTCTGGAAACTTCTTCTACTTCTACTTTAGTCAAAAAGCGAAATGCAGTTTGTCTTTTATCTGGTTCAGAATAATTTACTTCAAAAGTGTATTTTATCAGTTTTTTGGTTTTTAAAATGGTATTCATTTTTTTTATTACACACTCTCCATATTTCAATGGTGGTTACAAGTGTATGGGAGAATTTATGTACCAAGTTTTTGTGTACATTTTTATGTGTTATTGAAGGAGCATTAAAAATTATTTAAAAATCTAACACAAAAAACATTTTCAGTTTGAATAAGTCTTTTATTTATTTCTTCTATGCAGGGAAAAACTATTCCTATAAACAATGCTCGACCAAGTAGAAACCTTACTTTCACTAAACGAGAACCTATTGGGTAACTTATTTACATTTTTTAAGTATTTATCATTTTTGTTATTAACTTGTATATAAAATAATTTTTTCTAAATGTTTAGAGACAAAATCCAAACAGGGAAATGACAATTTAGGCAAAAAATAGATTTTTTAAAGCTTAACTTTTATTCTTCTATAGCTGCATTTTGTAGTTAAGCTATTGTTTATTAACTTAACTAAATTATACATTTTGATGAATCTTTTTTAACTATACAAAATATGAGATTTTTAAAAAATTGAATTTTAACTCCTACTTAAGAATTTAATAGCTTTGCTCCGAAACTATTTACTCATTAAAAATTTAATAATAATGTAATTATAATTCATTGAGCCAATACCTTTTTTTAAAAAAAAACAATTCAAAATTATTTTTTAAATTCCTTATATTAACTTCACCGTCTTGTCTGTCGTGGTCCCGCAGAAAAACAAAAGTAAAAAATTATCCACCTCTCATGATCCTATCAAGCTGAAATTTTGCACATAGACTTGTGTCACCTAACAATGCATTGTATCAAAATTAAATTTCAGATCAATCGAATTTATCGTAATTAAATTAATGAATTTTTAGTTTATCTCTATGTAACATGTGTAGCCGTCTGCTAAAGTTGACCTCCACTGTCACTGTAGGTTCACTCCAGCCCTTGATATCACAAGGGTCAGGAGAACATCCCTACCTGCCTGACCACATCCCCGTGTTTTACAGTACGGGGAGTTTAGTCATGTGAAGACTAGGGACACGACCGGTGGGCAGTAACACACTGCCACTGGTCTGTGAGAGAGGGAGAGAGGGAGAGTGTAGAGGTAGCATAGAGAGAGGGAGAAGTGACTTAACAACTGTGTATTCTGTGTCTTGAGTTAATAAACCTGTTTGATATCCTTAGCAATTAGTGACTTGGACTTAACTGTTTTCACAACTTAGCCACCACTCGGCTACACATGTAAATGTTTATGCTAGTCTGTCGCACGGTGCATATTATATTGAACATACTTTGCGCACTGCATATTATATTGAACATACTTTTATAATATTTGTCCGATCTGTAAATATTTATGTTAGTCTGTCGCGCGGTTTGTATTATATTGAACATAATCAATACTTTTAGTTGTGTCTCATATGTAAGGGATTTATATTCAAAAACTTTGTTTTTATCGGTAGTTTTTTAAAAAGTCTTTTTGTTTTACTTGAACCATCTACCTTCAGATTAGAAGGCAAGCATGTAACTTATTTTAGCAAAGACCAGTCATAGTAATTAGATAAATGTTTTTAAAATTTAGCTCATAAAATTTTAAAGATTTTTATATACTGTAGTTAGGTGAATTAAAACTCAAGTTTGTACTTGACTGGCTAGAGAAAGAAATGTTGGTAGGGTAACTTCTTGTTAGAAAATGAGTTGCAGAGGAAGAGTGAGCTTAGATTGTGAATTCTATTAAAAGGTTATCAGTTCAAATCCATCATGAACTCACACAATTTTTTTTTATAAAGCTTTCTTACAATTTTTAACATCTATTGTTTTAAGAGATTATAATCAGTACCAAGTTTCAGCTCTTTAGCTTATCAGAAGTGAATTTAATTTAACTCACATAAAGACGAGTCAGTGATTTAAATAAAGGTATAAAAAATAATTTACATTTTAATTATTGAATTTCTTAGTGTATGTGCCATAGTAGTGCCATGGAATTACCCCCTGATGATGTTGGCATGGAAAATTGCTGCTTGTTTGGCAGCAGGAAATACAGTTGTACTCAAACCAGCAATGGTGAGATATATTTTATAACACACTTTTCTTTAAGTCACAATGTTTGTATGTTGTATCCATCCATCCTTCCATCCATCCATCTTTCCTTCAAAACTTGAAACGTAAAATTATACCACTTCTGATGGTCCTAGAGATCTAAAAATTTTACCACAGATAGATCTTGGATGACAATGCATTGTATCAAAATTTCAGATCGATCGAATGTACCGTATTGAAATTATTGCATTTTAGTTTATCTATAGTCTATATATAAGCATCGGTACCCGTCTGCTTTGTTGACCTCCATGAGTTCACCACGTGAACACAACACCGTGGTATAAAACGTTGGGCGGGCGCTTATGAGGTGTTTGGTATAAAAAAAATAGTGGTAAAAAAGATGTGTGGGCTTCAGACGTGAATTTTAAAGAGTTTTTATTATAAGTTTTAAAAAATAGCTGTAAAACAAAGTTTTTGACTATAAATCCCTTATATATGAGACATAACTAAAAGTAGTGATTATGTTATAACCGTGTCCTTTTTAAAAAAAGATTTTTTAAATATTTAATTATTTATCATTATTTTACCATGATGACTAAAAAGGAATTGTTGTTTTTTTAAATGTATATTGATTTAAATAATTTTAAAAGTTTTTTTTATTATCATTGAATACATACATGATTTAGATTTTCTATTTCTGAAATAAAAATAACAATATACTTTATTTGTAATTTCTGATAAGTAAAATTCATGCTTAACCGATATATTTTTCTGATTTTTGTAATAAAATAGGTTACACCACTGACAGCTTTGAAGTTTGCAGAATTATCTGTTCTTGCTGGTTTTCCTCCTGGTGTTATCAATATATTGCCTGGTTCAGGTCAGTTGGTTCAAATTGAAGATATGGAGATTTTCCAGCAAACTCTAAATAAAGTAGTACTGTTTTGTGGTTATAAATATACACTATAAAAATGAGTTAAATTGAATATATATTATATTATAATTTAGTTAATATCTATTTGAGAGGAATATGCTGAAATATAAAATGAGGATAATACAATGTTTCTGCAGGCTTTTTGGAGTTACTAGACATCCTTGAAATCTCCTGGAATTTGAAAAAATTATAAACATCCTGGAAAAATACTTTCATTACAGAAAGTTTCTTTAAATGTCCTGAAATTTAATTTGTACTGATGGTGGATTGAACAAAAGTGATCAAAAACTCTTTTTTTATTTCTTTCCCCACAGTTTTTAAATAAGTGACTAATGATCATTAATTTTAATATCTTCTGGAAATATCTACTTTCTCCTGGAAAACTACTCAAATTTGATTTTAGATTGGTGCTGGAGCCCTGGAGGTTTAAAAGGGGATAACTTTTTTAAAGAATTCTTTTATAGCTTTCTTCTTATAAACCTGATAAAACTTTAAGAAATTTTAATTTAATACCATTTAAAATCTGTAAAAGTAAGCAGAAATAAATGGAGAAAATGTAAGATGATTTAATGGTAGAAAATGGGATCAATTAAAAAAAACCAGAAATAAAACATTAGAGATATTCTTATTTTTTCAGGAACTCTTGTTGGCCAAGCCATGTCTGATCACCCAGATATAAGAAAACTTGGTTTTACTGGTTCAACACCTGTTGGAAAAACAATTATGGAAAGGTAACAGCACGGTCTAGAGCAACTTGTGAGTGACATATAACTTTATGAAATGTTTAACTTTGGCCTTCAAGGAACAGGATTAAATTTATAAATGTAATAATTTAGAATGATATCTGTCTTTGCAATTAAATGTTATTGATAAAATCTAGCCAGATAATATAAAAAATAACAGCAAATGTACAATTATTCCAAAATAAAATAGAAGTGATTTTCTTTTCTTGCACAAGTTTTAAAATGTTTATAGGTCATAGACTATATAATTAATTATTATGCTTCACCAAGCATTTTTTAAATTTTAGCATAGGCCCCCTCACAAAAAAAATAAAATAATAATAATGTGTTGCTCACACTGGTTGTAGAGATGGCATCTAAGCTTAAACAATTGGGTACCCACTTACCATTTCTCCAAAATTGAGGCTTTTTGTAGTATACAACATTCCGTTTGATTTTAGACCCCAAAAATGTTTTAATTAAAAAGTTTAAAAATTTGGGTGGGTGGGGGAAATAAAAATGACTTACAGCATAATTAAGGAAATCCAAAATGTCTCAGTTAAATTATTGTTTAAATATTTAAAATTAAAATGCTTTGCTATTAATATTAGATGATTAATATATGCTGATAGTGTTATTTATAAATCGTGAAAAAAATGGTTGAACATTTTATTAACAGTTTATCAAATTTATAAAAATTAAAATCTGCTTTTAATAATTTAAGAAAAATTATTCAGGTGTTATTTCATTTTTACAGCTTAAATTATTTATCAACAATTAAAGGTTTTGATTAGAAAAATGTATTCTATTAAGCTTACATGCATATAGTTCACAGATTTATTTGTAATGTACAATATCTCATGTGAAGGACTTTGATTTCATTCTTTTCAATCTAAATTTTAGGGGATATTAATAAGTAATAAGTAATGAATTTTAATTTTTTTTTACTATAAGTTGTGCCAAAGCTAACCTTAAGAAGGTCTCTCTTGAACTTGGAGGGAAATCACCACTCATCATTTTCAATGACTGTGACCTAGATAAAGCAGTTCGACTTGGTTGTGGTGCTGTTTTCTTTAACAAGGGAGAGAACTGCATAGCAGCAGGCAGACTGTTTGTTGAAGAATCTATACATGATGAATTTGTCAGAAGAGTGGTAAGTTAATTCTCTGATGAACATTTTCCATTAAAATCTCTTAAATTTTATTTTACTTCTAAAATTTCTTCAAAGTCAAACCTAACAAATTTTAAAATCTTTTTTCTTACACTTCCAGTTATTTTCTTTTGTCAAGGCTAATCTTGTGTTTACTATTGATAATGTGTCAGTTTACTCAAATTAACGCACTATATAAATTAAATTTCACGTTACATTATATAGACTTATTGCTATAGATTACAGAAGTAGACAAGATGAAAATTGGCAGTCCCTTGGACCGGTCAACAGATCATGGACCACAAAATCACAGAGCTCATCTGGAAAAACTGGTAGAATATTGTGCTAATGGTGTTAAGGAAGGTGCCACACTAGTTAAAGGTGGATTTCAAGTTAAAAGGCCAGGTAAGAACCATCATAACAATAAGCATTTTTGGGAGGTCTTTATTTCACATACCTCTCCTTCCAAGACAAAGACCAGGCCATGATAAGCAATTCAGGCTAATCACACAAAATCAATGCAGGAGCTACTTTTTCCTGGCAAGGATAATCAGTGACTGGAGCAAGCTTCCAAAAGGATCAGTTGAGGTGGCAATTGATCAATTTGTGTCTATTGCATCCTGTTCCCCGACCTCAAGTCACTAATACCTTGATGGGCACCCCTACAAAGTATAATTTTCATGGACATATTTACAAAACCTCAACTTTCATAGGAAACATAATGATCTCTGTATTGATATTAACCATCCATCCATCCATCCATCAGGTGCCGGGCCCAGAGGCGTAGGCGGTCATGCCTCTCCACAGCTCTCTGTCTTTTGTCTTGCTAATCAACTCCGTTGGTGATTGTGCCCCATGCCATCTTGTCAGCCCATCCAGCATCTTTTCTCTCTGTCTGCCTCGATCCCTTTTGCCCTTGATCTTTCCTGTTGTTATCATGTGTTCCAGCCTGCCTCGCCTCATGACGTGTCCAAAAAATCTAGATTGTCTCTTCCTGAAGTTAGACATAATTTTCCTTGTCTGGCCTACTTCTTTTAGAACCTCTTCGTTACGCCTTTTCTCCGTCCATGGTAATTTTAACATTCGTCTAAAGAACCACATTTCACAGGCTTCCAAACGTTTCTGTAATTCATTTGTGACTGTCCAGGCTTCACATCCATAAAATAAAACTGGTTTGATGTAACACTGAAGCATTCTATTCCTCACTTCCATTGATATGGATTTGTTGGTCAGTAGATTCTTCATTTTATTGAATACTGCTTTGGCTTATGCCATTCTGCTTTTTATCTCAATTGTGCATCTTCCGTCTGAGGTCAACATTGTTCCCATATATTTAAATTTGGTGACTTGTTTTAATGTTTCTCCATCTACTACTAATCTACATTCTGGGTTGGTTTTCTTTTTGGATATTACCATTACTTCTGTTTTCTTTTTGTTCAAACGTAGGCCTTTGTTTGCACTTTCCTTAACTACTTTGTCCAACAATCTTTGTAGTTCTTCTTCGCTCTTTTCAATTAGCACTGTGTCATCTGCATATCTCAAATTGTAACCTTAATTGATATTAAGCCCTTGGTAAATAGTAGAAGAATCAACAAAAATAGGATAATTTTTCTTACTCTGAATTTAGAAATGCCATACATTTTAATGCCAGACTTTGTTTTTCTAAACTGTGTCACCCATAGGTTATTTTCAGTTTAAAAAATCATTGTTAAAAATTGTTTTAAGACACACCTGTATTGCTTTAAACTTCCATAATATTGTAGTGGAACCTTACTTAAACTTACTTTTTGGGTCTTAACATCAATTAATAAAAGGCCCATTTTAACAAAAAGCTTAATAGATTCAAACAAAAAATATTTTTTTGTTATATCTTATTTAATAATATTTTGTGTTCAGTGGGTTAAATGATTCTAAAAATGGAATAATTATAACAAATTTGTGTGCTGTATTTCAAGAAATTTATTGAAAGACAAAAGTTTTTATATTATTTTTAGAAGTTAAAATGTCAGAAGTGATGCCACAATTTTATAATCATGTGGTTTACCAGTGTGCTTATAAAAAAAGTTTTAAATATAGTTTTAAGTTAATATTCCATTGTATTGTCCAATTTTCCTAACTTGCATTCCATAGGGATTAATTTTTTAATTTTCAGGACTCTTTTTTGAACCAACCATTTTTATAAATGTTGAAGATCACATGATGATTGCCAGTGAAGAATCTTTTGGTCCAATTATGATCATTTCTAAATTTACTGATGGGTAAGCACTAATTTTAATTTGCTTTATAGGTTATTTCTTTTATTTATAATTTATATTCTAAAATATTTTTTTCCCTCCACTTTTTAACATTAGATGATTCTTGAGTTTATAACATTAAAATAAAAGAAAGTCAATAACTTTTGTTTCTTATTGTAATCCTTATTAAAAAGTGACATTGAAGGGGTGCTGCGGAGTGCTAACAACACAGAATTTGGTCTTGCATCTGGGGTTTTCACACGTGATATTGACAAAGCCATGAGGGTTGCAGATAGCTTGGATGCAGGAACAGTCTTTATCAACACTTACAATAAAACTGATGTGGCTGCACCATTTGGTGGGTTTAAACAATCTGGATTTGGTAAAGACTTAGGTAAGGCAATTACTATTTAAATGTTTATATATAATGACTCATAGATCTGTAAGTCAGAATTGTCTTAAAATTAATTAATAAAGATACTAAATTAAGCATACATATTTTCAAAAATATTCATTATTCAATCATTCTTGTTAACTTGGTTAATTGTTTATAGCTGAGATTTAAAGTTTATGTATGTGTTGTGAATAGATCTATAAGTATTTCTATTTTCAAGTAAATACAATTAACAATAATGCTGTTTCTGAATAGGTGAAGAGGCCCTGAATGAATATTTGAAAACCAAATCAGTAACTATGGAATATAACTAATCAGATGGAGGTAAATAGTAAGTTCCTAATAGACTTGTTTTGCAAAAGAATAAATAAATAAATAAAAAATACAGAACACAATACTCAGTTACCATAATTTTGATAGGAGATATCTCTATGCAAAGTGTGGAAAAATCAATTGACATCTCTTTCTTTCAATAAAATTGTACATGCACTTTCAAAATTACACTGTAACAATTAAATGAGAGCTTGGATTAAACTGGAACAACCACGACCTTTACTTATTTAAATATAGGTATTTAATTGCTTTAAAATCATCACTGGAATAGTTATTTGTTAACACACAAATATTAAATGTAAAACTAAGATACATGTATATCTAAACCTTTTAAAAATTGAATAATTTAGAAACTATGTTATACTATAGAATTTTAAGTAAACACATTTTAAGTTGTTTTATTTATAACGTTAAAACCAACTGAAAAAGAGGAAATTACAGTTACAGCTTTAAAATTTTGAAAAACCTCAGATTTATTGCTTTTTATATATTCAATGATAGATCTTAAATCTCACATAGGCAACACATAAATTGTATTTCCAAAAGTCTGATTTTTTTTTCAACATATTACAGGTGTGTCACCATTGGCTTTTATCAACTGTCTGGAATTCCATTTGTTTAGTGCAAATAAGTGTTTTGCTAAAAATTATGTGCACAAACTGACAACATTATAGCATTTATACTTAAAAATTGCCAATTATTATTGCATTTAAAATTAAAATAAAATTTATACTGTAGTAATAATAACATATGATAACACATCAGATGTTGATTTTATGAAAAAATACATTGTAATTGTAAAGCCAGTTGTAATACTTTTAGAAAAGTGTAAAATAATACTTTGAAAAATGTAATGTATGCATTAAGTAATTAAGTTTAAAATTAAAACAAACATTTATTGTTTTAGTTTTATTGTTGTTAAAATAAAAAAAAGACTGAGTAGCTGCTCCTTCTTTCCATCCATATTAAGGGGATAGTCTTCCTTATTTGTGAGACTCAAGATGCCCATAATTTCTGACTTTTTGATGTTTATTTTCAATCCATTTCCTAGTCCTGATTCTTCTTAAGTTTCTATTATCCTGTTTATTAAGTTGTTATTTTGAGGAAATAATATGGCGTCGCCCGCATACGCTATTAGTTTCCTTTCCCCTCTGTTAGGTAGGTGAATTCATTTTATTGTTCTATCCAGACACCACACACTGAACAAAAAAAGAGACAGACTACTTTTACTCTTCTTCTTGATGGACTCTGATTGGCCTGTTTCCAAAATCCTTTTAATTCAGCCAACTGTGTATGTCCGCTTCTACCTCAGTAACACAAGGAACACAAGGGATACCTTCCAAAAGTTTCATTCACGGACTCAGCGATCTAAAACCTGGGGAAGAATGGGGTGTTAACAGGTGTTATTTTAAAACCAGTCTCCATGCTATGGGTCAATGAATGCAGAATATATGATGAGAACTGAGAGTCCAATAATTTTTGTCACAGTATTGTCAAACTATCGTAACTTGAATTCAATAGAAATTATGTTTTTTATTTTTATGATTTTTTTGTTTTAATCCCACCATTTTTATAAATGTGGAAGATCACATAATGATTGCCAAAGAGGAATATTTTGATCCAGTTATGATAATTTCTAAACTTACTGATGGGTAAGCAGAAATTTTTAATTTTGCTTTGCAGGTTATATCTTTTAGTTTATATTTTTTTCTTAAACATTTTATCAGTTGTTTTTCCTCCATTAACATAAGATGATTGTTCAGTTCATTAAATTAAAGCAAAAAATAAACAAAATTTAATATTCTATGTCTCTAAGTTTCCATTTCTTTTGTTTCTTACGGTCATTCTTATTTAAAAAGTGACATTAAAATGAGTACAACACAGAATTTGGTCTCGCATCAGGATTTTTCACAAGATATTGACAAAGCCATGAGGGACGCAGATAGTTTGGGTGCAGGAACAGTATTCATTAATACTTAAATAAAACCAATGTAGCTGCACCATTTGGTGACTTAAATAAGACAAATCTGTTTATTTTTATTATTTTTAATAACAAAGCTATCTGTACTCGGCATTGTTTTTAAATTAATAAATAAAGATACTAAACTAAATATGATACATGTAAAAAATCAATATTTTATGTCCAAAGTGGTTTGAAAAAAAATCTATAAAGAATTGCAAATCACAATTATTGTCCCAATTTAGTTCCCAGATATTATCACTCTTACTCTTACAATTTATAATAAGATTTCCATATGCCATTTTTCTTTATAATCTAAATCCGGCCCCAACAAATATTTTAACTTCATGGAATACGGCCCTATTTGAAAAAAAATTTGGAACAAAAGTGTTTCAATGAACACAAAAATCAATGCATTTGTAAACGAAAAATAAAAAAGTAAAAATAAACGTATTAATTTTATTACATAATCGTAATCTGAATAAATAAATAATATAGCTTTTATTAAACTTTTTCAAAGATTAACTTTGAATAATAATTGAAAAGAGTCTTTAGGTAAAGGTGAAGAACCAAAAGCAAGTAATTTTGATATAGTTAACATTTACATGGTGCTTAATCTAGCTAAGAAATCTAATACACTTATAAAAAAAAACATGAATTTAAATTAATTTTGTTAGAATAATAAACAAAAAAAACATTAATTTAAATTAATTTGTTAAAATTTCTCTTTACTAAACATTTTATTTAGAAATTAAGACAATATAATTTTACTTATTTCTTTTAATTTTTCAATGTTCAATAAGTAAAGAACATTAAAGAATTTTTAATTAGAGATTTTTTTTTACATTTTTTTAAAAATGGTCAAAAGTAATTACATTTGTAACTGTAAAATATCAAACTAATTTTTATAGCAACATCATTGACTTCCCCTTTTTTAAATTTAAAATAATTTTAAAATCAAGCGTATTAACTCATGTAATCGTGTTGCCTTGAAGAATTACCGTACCTGTTGTTGTTTTTTCCACTTTTAATGGAAAAATCTTTTGAAATGGAAATTTAAAATGAAACAACAGGCAATCATTTCATCGGAAGTAGAAATTTTTAATGTTTTATCGGAAGTAGAAATCTTTTTTATCGTTTGGAAATAAAAATGGTTTATGTTTTCCCATTTTGAAAATTAACATCGTATGAAGTAAATATTAAGTTAAGTATGATTATAAATAATATTAAATACATTTTTAAGAATTAAGCCCAAACTATAATTTGCTATGTTTATGAATACCAAGACTCTAAGAATTTACTCCCCTACACCTGTGTGTGGTTTTAATTTTAAGTGATTTTTGAGTTAGAGTTTGAGTCAGTCACAGTTGACAGTTGAGTTAGACTTTCGTTAGAGTGTCAGTGTAGAGTTCAGTAGAGTAACTAGTAAATAATTACTACTAGTAATGCAGTCCACCGCATATACACGCAATTGTTGTGCACGCTCATAAGTTTGTTCTTTCAGTACACATGGACATTCACACTGAAACTATCGAAGGACTGTGGATGCAAGCGAAACATAAACTCTGATATCAGATTGATTAGGCACTTTGGTAAAAAAATAAACTTTAAAAATATAAATAACCAATAGCATAGTTAAATAGAGCGTATTTTTAAGTAAATTTTAACACCAAAGTTATAATTTTAGGATTTATAATTTATAGTTTTAAAGTTATGAATTTTTAAAGTAGTGTTGTTCAAATTGTCCCAATCCCCGCCAATGCATTTTATCCCCACATTTTTTGACCCCAATTCCGCTGTTCGCGTCAGGCACTTTATCTCTCGTTTTGATAATTCAGGATCAACGCTATAACTAAAATAATTATTTCTTTATTTTATTTTAAAAATATTCTTTATTAATAAATCATTTTACTTTGTATTAACAGTAAATCAGTATCAGTAAAATTTATCTTTAAACGAAGTTTATGCTGTGTTTACAAGTTCCAGCTCACACAACCATCATGATCTACATATGACTAAGTGAACTGCCCTCTATAAATATTTACAAATAATATTGGGGAACTCCTTTTGAACCTTCAACTTTGGCTCATGACTAATTAATTTAACAACCCTGACAAATGGCTAAATAGTTTTTGCACACGGCCACAACTAATGAATGAAACTATTGAAGACATAGTAATAGTAGTAGGAGTCACAATGAGGTTGAATGAATAGTAATGGTTGCCAGGGACAACAAGGCTGCACACGGTACATTATGATCTTTTATAATATCAACTCTGAAGGTTTTAGCCCTCTAAATTAAGTACATTATTGAATTAATTCCATATAAGATCATCTTTATAGTTCAATTATCAAATATTTTAATGTTTAAAGGCAAAATAATTGAAAATTTTATAATCATCAGGAACTTCCGCCATTAAAAAAAGGGCGGTGTCACTTATGTAAAGAAGGGTCATGTCACTCAAAATGAAAGAAAGTAATGGCCGACAAGTCCTAGGTCAATGAAAATTGGCACATAGATAGTTCAATATATAGTGCTGATGGTGATTTAATATGGTAGATGGTCCATTTAGATTTCAACAAAGATGCAGTATATTGACCTTTTTATTCCAAAATGCTTGTCGATTGAAAATACAAAAGAAACCTATTAAAATGTAGGCCAATATGTCTTGCAAAGCTTTAGACCGGAAAAGGAACTCAAATACGTTTAGAAAGTACCTATTTATTAATAGTTTTACACCCCCCTCGGAAAATTAAAAACTTGGATCTTCTTGCGCCGAATTTAATTTCCCATACAAAAAACGTAGTAGTCGCCCTTGGCATACCGAAGTACCTAGATTGATACTCTGTTTACTGTGTTTACAAGCTACTTACTACTTACTTGTCGGCCTTTCACTGGCACAACAGTGCAACAGTCACAAACATAACGTTTTCGGCAGCTATTAGCAAATGCTGTGGGACAATTACGATATCTAGTATTTGCTGACTGGTTATCGTACTATAAATAAAACTCGTGCTGTCTTCTATCAATAAATATCAAAAAAATTCTATAAAAAATGCATATGCAGCAGACTTGCTCATAGTTAGTGCAAAGAAAAGGGGGAAAGAATGGACGCTAACAGCAGCACAAAGAACGGAGAACAACGTGAGTGAACGTTGGGGAGACCGCCTACGCATTTTTGGTCTCGAGACATGGGCAATGCGGTTAGCTACCTGCCTCCCATCCTGCACCACCCTCGCTTGCCAACTGTGATTGGTTGACCCTAGCAAGGGTCATTCGTCATGCTTATTTGCTCGCGTCTTGTGCTTGTCCTAATTTCTGGTGAATTATATATATAGATACTTTGATGTACTATACTTCCTCTCATAGGTGTAAAATAATTTGGGACCCGGATTCTGAGGATTGCCACTAGTTCTAGCATTAGTCTGCATTAGGCATTAGCTTCATCCAGGAAATAAAATATAGAATGATCGAATTCGTTTATTATTTTTGGCTAATAGGCTAATATTAACACAAAGTTGGTTATTATGACTCATTGGGGTTTTGTTACTTTACCTATATATATATATATATATCAGCGGTGGCCAAACCGCATGTTGCTCTTCTGTGTTCACATTGCGGTTTGTGAACAATTTATGAAAGAAATGTTACAAGGATTACTGGAAGATTTCAAAGCCAGGTTTAATGTCCCATAGTGCATCAATGCAGGTCTCAAAAAATTTTTTAATATTTTAAAAGGGAAGCGTTATCCGCACGGTTTTGGCCGTGAGAATAACGTACAGATATGTAATTTCTTACTACTGCTTATTATTTATGTAGCATCGCTTATTAACATCTATTGGTGTGGAGGGTATAAAAATAATTAAATTGTCATTTTAACCGTATTTCAAGTGACTGGTCTTATGTTTTTATCAATTTTAGCAAAAACCTGAGCGGACCTGCATACCATTAAAATTAAATTATTAAATTGATTAATCATTAGTACCAATGGATTTAGCTGTAATAAAACTATTATTAACTGTTCCAGTGCACTCAACTTTGTATTTTTATTCCATATATTATGAAATACCTGTATTAACTTGCATTCATCATGGAAAGAATTTTACTTTAGTTTTATTATAGTTGGACGAAACGCTGTACTAATTAATAGTAGACTAATTATTATTCTTCCTAAAACTAGCATCGTACCTGTGCTTAACATAAAGCCATTAAAGTTATTTTAAAGCATTAAAAAGCGTAAGACTGTATAATGTATAGCATAAAAGCTAGAGTCTGTAACAGAATAGATAAGATAGAAAAGGCATGGGGGAAAATAATAAATGTTTCTTGAGTGTTAGCAAGCACCCTCATTGTGGTTTAAAAAAAAACACTAGAAGAAAAAACTCAACCATGTTGGGATTCGATCCACACATCAAGAATACAACTATGCTCAGACCAGCCATTCATCTGGAAAATCTGATGTTTAATATTGAATTTTTAAAATTATAACTAATTATCCATAAATGGACACCAATCAAGTTTTTGGACAGTGCTACCCTAAAAATTCAGTAATCATGAAATTTGAATATGGAAATTGATTATCTGAGATCTCATGCTTAGTATTAGCATAGAAATAACACATTTGTGCCTAAATTGAGTGATATCGGCTCATTATTTTGTCTACACCGGGCGCATTTTTTTTCAATGTGACCAGCCGCTAGAATACGCGTGCGCCGACGAGCCGTGCAGATAATGCTCAGCATTATCCTCACGGCCAAACCGTGCGGATAACCACTCCTTTTTTAAAATGGCTCTCAGTTACTACAGGTCTGGCGACCTCTGGCTCAATACATTATATAATTAATTGATTAATTATAGGCATAGTAGTTTGACAGGGCACAAAAAGCTCTGTGACCCCACTTTGCCCACTCACGATGGAGAGGGTATCTAATCTTTATAACTAAAAGCATAGTATGAGCCTATGCCTTAATATAATTCATGCTTAAAACAATATTGTAGAGTATTTTAGTAAATTTTAACTACGTCATTAATTCTGAGTCACTATTTATGATTATCTTTTAAAAAAAGATGATATTCCCTTATTTTGACACCCACTTAGTCTTCGAATATAGAAGAAGAATAAAATTTAAACGGTCCCGGATATGCAGGATGCAATAATTTTTTGTAGCCTGTAGAAGTAGAAGTAGATCTGTAGTAATCTAATATAAAAGATACTTTGACATTTGAAACTATACAATGCTAAGGCAGTTTCAGAACTACAAATCAAAACAATATATTTATATATCTTCAAAGTAAATAATTTATTTTTAAAAGGATAAAATAAATGTATAATTCATTCATTAATTTTTATTAATTTATTTTCCTCAAAATAAAAAATGATTTTAAAAAATCATTATTTAAAAAAAATAATTATTGAAACTCAATGCAAATAATAAGTTGACATGAATAATGACAATGACTCTTACCTACTTAAGACTTAAGTCAAAAATTAAGTCTTACTCTTTTAAGGTAAATACAAAATGACAAAATTTTTCAAAGACCCAAAAATAAAAGTAGTCATTTAAAAATGTATTTAAATTTGATTTTGAAAGTTAAATAGCACGCTTTTGTTTGCATGAGATGAGAGCAAAGATGAAAGACTTCCGTTTTTTTTTACTACCAAGGAATATAGAAGGTTTCAAAGACATTGATGAAATCGTATAATTATTTTTCTAGTGTATAATTGCTAAATTTATAAATGTGCAAAAAACATAGGCCTTTTTAAACTTTTAATTTATTTTCACCAAAAATGACTATCTCAAACAATAGTCATTATAGTTATACTAATAAAATATTCAGTAAATCTCACTAATTAAATGGTTTAGTTATGTGGACATTAATTTGTTTTATTTTAGATATTTTCCAGCACAAAGAAAAATCAAATGGCTTCAAGACAATCAATGTTCAATGAAGTTGCAACATTAGAAGCAAGATTATCAGAAGTGTTCAAAAAATATGATATAAAACAAAAGGGTTATTTGAGTATTCAGGAGGTAAAATTGCTGTGTAAAGAACTTCATCCCTGTCCATTTATTGATAAGTTTGTCCAGGTGTTTTTGGAAAAGCACAGTGACAATGATAAGGTAAATAGTAAGTATATTATCCAAATAAGACTTAATATAATTTTTTAAAAATAATAAAGCTTATTATTCTCAGTGCAGATATGATAACTTTACACACATAAAATACTCACAAGATGCATTCTTTGTGAGCATTTATAAAACAGTTTTAAAAGTGATTTCTATTTAAATTAACCCTATTGAGGTAGAGACAAAGGGTTTAGATCAAATTTAACATTGTTATTATTGGTCAACAAAGATACTAACATTAATTTAAACAGGATTTGGTAAAAATCTTAACCCTATGCAAAACTGAAAGTGGATGTCTCTCTTATATTGTGCTACTTCACTTCTGGTTTTAAAATTTTGCTTTGCTCTCTCATCTGTGATTATATATATCAAATTTAATATTAAATAAAAAATGAAGAAATCACAAACATTGACTTATATATATTTTCGTCTACTTCAAAAGATGTTTCTTTAATGTCTAATTATCAGATGTTTAAAAGTTTTATTGTTGAGGCATTTTGATTTTAAATAAACTTTTAAATGGCTGTCTATAAATTACACATGGTTGACAATCTTGGATCAGGGATCTCAGAGAAATTTGAATGCAGTATTTTTTGGGTGATGAATTTTTAAATTTTGAACCACAAAGTTAATATATAATTGATGATTATTTATTAACATTTGAATCTTTAGCTATATTTTAAAGATTTGAAGTCTCAGTTTGTCAAATTATGCAAAGAATGGGACTCACAGCAGATTCCAGGTAACTTTTTGCCTACCATTAAATTTAATAATTTTATAATAACCAAAGTCCTAAACTCAAATCTTTGGTGTTAATTACTTTTGTACCAGTTTTATTGGATGAGTTAAAAGTCAATCTCCATATAATTAATAAAATTTTGAACAAGATATGAAGATTTGATTTTCAACATGATTTCTTCTCACTATTTGTAAAAGGTTGTAAAGAGCTAGAAAAGTCTCCTAAGGCAGCACCAAAGCTGATATTTGCCTCAAAAATATATGGTAGGAGATCTCTACCGTTTAATTCTGAAAAAAGCTTCATCCCTGTTCCAAAAAACGCAATTCCTCAAACTCTCAGATCTGTAGATGTGAAAAATCCTCCTAAACCCCAAATGGTAAGTTTATATTTTTTTATATGTATGCTTTGTAATTGGAATCTTTGTTTTTCTATTCTTTTTGAAGGTTTCCAAGTGTTTTTTTGTTGTTGTTTTTTGTTGATTGGTTATTACTAACTTTAACCTTTTCAATTTTATAAAAATTTATTAAAAATCTTAATTAAGCAATAATTTTAAAAAAATATATTTAGTAGTAAGAATGAACGAATAATGGTTGTAATATATGTCCTTTAATTTTTTTTTAAAGTGGCATTTTTTAAATATAAAAATTCACTTGATTTTTATCTCCCTTTAACGTTTAAATAATGATTCGGTATATACTCGTTCTAAAGCCGACTTTTTTTGGGACCAAATCTAGGGGGAAAAGTTAGGGGGTCGGCTTACAAGCGGGTCATAGGTGATTTCTGCATGTACATTGAATATTGGTGTTGTTATTGTAGATCATCAAGGTCTTTGTCTACATTCTACATTTTCGTTTTAATGCAATAAAAAGCGCTCTAGCGAATGCTATAAAAAATTACAGCCATCTTCTATGTTTTTCAAATCTCTTTGTTCTTCAACCTAAAGAAAAGTAAACAATCATAATGACCGATTTAGCTTGAAGCTATTAAAAAGTGTGTACCATTTTATTTACGCTGTCCTATTATTTTTTGGGGTCGGCTTACAAGCGGGTTACACACTTTTTATACTATTCTCTTCCAAAGGTGGGGGGGGGGTCGCCTTATGAACGAACGGGCTATAGAACGAGTATATACAGTAAATATTTTGGTTAATTTTTTTTTAAAATCATCATAACAAAGTAATTTGAATACTCCAAAAATGTTTGAGTCTTTTTTTAACTTTTCAGTTTGACAATTTTTAATCAATTATACTAAAATACAGAATACATTTTCAACTTTAACCTGCAAGTTACAAGGTGAGTATATATGTTGATTCTAAATCAGTGTTAATCTTAGTATACAGGTTTGACACATTTGTTTTATTTTATCTGTAATAAGTATCCATAGTTTGAAAATTTGAAAATTTTAATTAAATTTTGTAATTTTTTTTCTAATAATAAGATTAGTTAAACAATTTTAAAAACAATATTCAAAATATTTTTAACGTCAATATACACATCAATTACATTAAAATGAAAAAATCCAATATTACAATGTACATTTTTCAAGAAGTTTTACAATTATGTATCAGTGTATCAAGCAATTAGCATGATGAACACTAAAACAAAGGTACAAAAAATATTTGTTAAATTTAAGTACGGTGAGCTCCCATCACAAATGCAACCATGTTAAGCTTTTCTAAACCCTATGACAACAATCAAAGGCATCTTTGAAAAACATTTTAACCCATTTTAAATTAATTTTTTCATAAACTTTTATTATATCTCCAAACATGTGAACATGGGCAAATTTCCATCCAATTAATCAATGAGAAATAAGACTTAGTGAAAAATGAATTCCAAGATTTGACCTAAATAAACTTAAAAAACTGACTGAGATGTGAAGGTAAATAAAATGTATTCATAAAAATGCATAAGGTTTTAAATTTTTTTTTAATGAATAACATAACTTAAATTTTTACAATTGGTGGTTCAAGTAACTAGAATGAATGAATAGAGTCCATTTCCATTGCTAAGTCAGAAAAATTTTGATGGTTTAATTTTGGTTGTTGTTGTTTTTTTTAATTGGAAACCAAATGTTTCTGCCGTTGAAGCACAAAGAAGTTTATTCTTTTATAATTTCCTTCTTAATATTATCATCTCTCTCCCTCTCTCCGTATCTTCAGCTTCTTGAATTGGTCTTGATCTTTCTTTGTAATTTTATCTTTTAAAGAGATGTTACTTTTCAGATTTTATATAACATAGAGTATTTTAACATGCATTGCAATTAACATTTATTTTTAATAAAATTCTAAAAGGCTCATAATTTTTTTATTTAAAATAAGCAATGTTCCCTCTAAGATTTGTTACTCCGTGTGCAAAGAGAAAAAATCATGTGCAAAGTTGCTCAGCATCCATTTTTTGTGCAATATTTTACAAACTTTGCTGCACGGTAATTCTAAACTGCGTGGTGATAATTAGGTCCATATAATTTTATCAAAGGAGGAGGTTTTAATAGGGAATAATTCAATAAATGACTAATAACTTGTTTAGCTGTTCATTTTTTAGACATTTCAACTCATCATTCCCCTTTCATTAGCTATATAAAATAATTCTTTTTCTAAGTCCATGTTGACCTTTTATGTCAATCTTGTGTTTCCCACGCCAATAAAATTGGGACCTTTAAATTTTGTAATAAAGTTTTCAACTTTTGCCAAGTGATGTAAAACCTGGTTTTTCACACATTAAAAAAAGATGTTAGTTTGATTACTTTTTCAACACATTGTGTCTTTGTGCGGTGGTCGAGTGGCAGCGCACTGGACTGTCGTACCGATGGTCACGGGTTCGAATCCGTGTGAAGGCAAGGGTTTGTTCCCGGGGCCTAGGGCGTCCCTGAGTCACCCCGCTCCGAATGGGTACCTAACACTACATGTAGTTAGGTGGCTGGGTAATGCGTGGAACCTACAAAGCCGTGGCCTGTGAGCGCTGCATCACTTGCCAAACAGATCATCTGTCATGGTCTGTGGAAGTAACTGTCTTCTGCATAGAAGGAGCGTCTGTATAGATAAGACATAAGACAAGTATTTTTTGAGCTAAATTAAACCCACTCCCTTATTGGCACACACCAAAATCTCTAATGTATTAGAGGTATTAAAGAAATCATTAGCTATGACATTATGTATATTTCTTGTTTTGTTTATTTATCTGAAATACATGTAGTTCCTTTTAATTTAATTGTAAATCAAAGCTCACCCTCCCTTTGCCAACAATTAACACTTAGGTCTGGACACACATTTCTTTGTCACCTTTCCACTTGGACATCAAACAAAACAATCACTCACCAACCCGCATGAAATCTTGTGAGTGTGAGCTAAAGTAAACTTTTTCTTGTGCCATCAAACATTTCTGGCTTTTGGCCCAACGAGTTACGGACTTGCCTTTTAAAAAGGGTCGTTTTTAATAGTCCAACTGAAAGCATAAGGTTTCAAAAATATAAAACGTAATATTAACATTTATAGGTTAATAGCGGACTGAAAATATGCTGTAGCTACATAATTGTATTGAGTTCAAATCCTTAAAAATTTCTTTGAAGGATCATATCTAGGATATAGTTATATGACCCAAAAGAATTGTTTTGAGTAAGCAGCAATAGTTCAATTACGAAATGCAGTACCGTAACTAGGAATTTATTATTTTAATAATAATTTTTTTTTAATTTTGGGTTGGGGGTGTTGGCATATGAGAGCCAAAAACTAAAAGTATTCAATACAAATACGAAGCACTTCACCAGGAAAATGTTGAAGAATAGAAGATACACATTTTAATAACGTTTGTGTCTTTAACCATGTCAAATGAGAATTAAACTATATGAAAGTTAATTTTTCTGCTCTTTGCATTAGGAATATCACTCGATGACGCCTTCAGGCGTTTTTATTCCTCTCTACAGAAAGTAATGCAAGGGAGGAGAGTGATGTTTGACCCATTTTGACAGGAAACAATTTTTTACCTGCTTCTAGAATTTATTCCGAAAATATTGAGTGAGGTTGGGGCCGACTCTAGACCAGAGGCGTAACTAGGTTTTTGGTGCTCTTGGCTAATTTATTTTTGGCACCCTTGATAAATTGACAAGTTTTAGCTTTGCGATTTTTTTCATTTGTTAGAAAAATAATTGAATTTCTGTTATTTTATTTATGAGAATAATTACGTAGTCTGACGTGAATATTCAACGTGAATATAAAAAATGCATAAGACAGGAACAATACTAATTTGCAGTTGATTATTTACTAAATATTACAAAATAAATTGGTGGATAAAACGGGATATTGTTGCATTAATAAAAACTACAGCAAAACTGAAAGTATCATGTATTATAAATAAAAACAATAGTGTCAATGTGTCATACTCATTATCTCATACATAACGATAGAAACTCACAATTAAAAGGAAATTTAAGTAAAACTCCACCGATCCACACATGTGTCCTATATTAAAGGTTCAAAGCTTAACTTTTCTTGCTTTAATGTTTGCAAAATTAGTGATTATTTCATCGACGTTTTTTTTTACTGGTAAGTTCACTTGCGATGGAAAGAAGAGCTAGAGATGATGTGCGTTGTTGACCTGAAGTCGATCTCAAGTAATTTTTGATAATTTTTAGTTTGCTGAAACTCCTTTCAGCAGTGGCTACTGTGATTGGCATTGTAAAAAATGTTTTCAGAGCTCGTTGGATATTCGGGTAAGATTATTGCAACTCCCATTTAGCGAGAACATTTAGAAGATCTAAATGAAACATGTCATCGGCTTTTTTGTTTTATAATAGTTCAATCATTTGGTGTTTAGTTTAAAGCATTTTATTTCAATTATATATTGCTCTTTATTTATTTTAGTTTTTGAGTTAGGGAAACTGGCGTAATAGTCGCAGATTAATCAAAGACAATGTTGACATTGAGAGGGGGAAACAGCCATAGCGACTAGAAGGCTTGATGGGAAAGAGAGATGTCATATGAAAGTAGCCAACTTGCTTTGACATACCGACACAAGCCCGTGAGAGGAGACACCTTCCCTCCCCTCCCCCACTTTACTCCCTCGACAGTGGGATGGGGATAGTAAGATTTTTCTTTTTAAAAAGAATCACAGCATGCAGTAAGGGTCATGTATGGCTGTTCCCCCACCTCTCAATATCAACATTGTCATTGATTAATCGGCGACTATTAAGCAATTTTCCCTAATACTCAAAATCTCCTTAAGTTGATTTTTTTCCGGGTCCTTTTGAGTTCGACTTAGAGGGGTCCGACTGTATCTATTTAAATACAAATGTAAAATTTGGAGATTTAGTGGCGCCCTTGGCAACTACCCCGATGCCAACCCGTTTTTACGCCACTGCGCTAAACGTTTTTTAGGTTGGGTAAAAATAGGCAATTGACACCAAAATAGACAGTTGACATCCTCTGGAAATTTATGAGAAAAATTCAAATGAAAAAAATGTTTGCTGCCTTCAGCGCTTTGGTTGGGTGCCTGTGTGACGATCACACATCGTACCGCCTTGAGCCGCCCCTGAGTAAGGCGGTTCGTTTCATCCAGAGTTTTATTGTCACCAAATTTTTGTGAAAATACAAGACAAAATTAATATCTTTAAATTAAATGCCTTTTTTTCATATCTGAAGATTCAGACTGTTGAATCGACTGACATATATCTTTCCAACTTGAAAGTTAAGCCTTTCGTTTAGTATTGAGTTAGCTGCGCTCCGTTTTCCCATCTCAGTAATAAATCAGGCTATGATCACATAGAAAGACGGGAATGTGTCGCTAGTACATATACTTAAACCCATACCAGTATTATCCACAACTTCCGCATAAATTCGGTGTGATTCGCTCTAGCTTGGTTTATATACGTTCTCTTTGATCCAATTTTGTCTGATCTTTTTGTATACCTTTCAAATTGATTGCGTGAATCATGGTCGTGTGGTGTAGGACTGTCATTCACATCCATGCTAGTACTCAACTGACATCCATAATCTGTCTGGAGAGCTTTATTGACTATATTTTAAATATCTCCAAATTAAACACGCAGTACTTGACGCTGCTTAGAAAAATTGCCCAACTTTTCATTAATGATTTTGTTTTGTGAACAGGTGCTGTTAGTTGACGTTGACTTCCAATAACATTATACAATTTTGTTAACTAAATATTCGTCGAATCTCCTTATAACTAACAATTTGTCGAATTTCATTATAACTAACAATTTGTCGAATCTCCTTATAACTAACTATCACTCTTGCAGCACAAGTGATTTCCTTCACGTACTCCGTAAATTTTAACCATAGCAGTTGAGAGAAATTAAAACGTGTAGACTGACTGAACAGTAGCAAAATAGTCGACGGCAGCTGAGAAGCTCTCCACGGCAGATGAACCATTGCACCCATCCCGCTACACTGTTACTCTCACTCAATCTACTTTGTTAATGCCACTCTAATTGCTGCATCATCATATCAATGTAACTTTCAATTTCCATTGTCCGTACAATGAAGTCCAACATTTATACCCGGCAGAAGATTGAAAAGGTTTTCATCGCGCTGTTCAATTAAAATAAATTGAATAAACCGCTCTCCTGCAGTTCCATACTTCAGCCGTAGCGAATAAAAAGTGAAAGGGTTTCGCTTTGATGCACAGTAGGTTACATATTTGGCTATACATAGTTGGTAGTTTCTTCACGTCGAGGTAGGCCAACGAATACAATATAAGCTTGCCTAGGGCCCAAGAAGACCTGGCAACTGCAGCACTTCGGTAAACAAAAATCAGTTTGAACCCATCTCTAACTCTTAACCGTAAACTATTTGCCTAATTGTCGCCACACGATGACATCTCTGTTTCTCAAAGGCCACGGGCGCCTAAGATACACTTATTAAACGTATTTTTACAAATTCGTAAAGAGGCACCAGGACCGG
Source organism: Ampullaceana balthica (assembly GCA_944989445.1). Lineage (NCBI taxonomy): Eukaryota > Metazoa > Mollusca > Gastropoda > Lymnaeidae > Ampullaceana > Ampullaceana balthica. The sequence continues at coordinate 449,210 of CALYLW010000200.1, forward strand.
CCTTAGGGAATTGGAGGCCCGAGGCGAGGTGAATTTGATGGCCCTAGATGTAATAGAAAAATAAAATAATAAATACGGACAGAATAAAATTACACAATTTACTAAAAACTACCTGTATTTATATCTAAATCAACAAATAACTGAAATTTATACAAACATATTCGTGCAGATGTCATAAACGTTCAACAAAAATCAACTTTTCGTACTTTGATGGCAGCAAAGTCTGCAATAAATTGTGAATAATACAGAAACTGGACGCTATTTCGTTCGATAGATATCGTTACCAGACAGTTCAGGCCTTCTTGCGTCATAGTTGTTCTCAAATAGTTTTTTAAAATATTAATTTCAACTTGGAACAATTCAAACCATGATCATAAATAAAACGTAAAGCATCAAGAGAAGATGAAACAGTATCTGGAACAATGTTGGAAAATATTTGCAATTCCTTGCATAAATCCTGCGGATCAATATCTGAACCAGATGCATCGGTAACCGCAATATTCAAATCCATGCAACATTTCATCAAATCGTTTTGGTCGAATTCTGCAATTTAATTTAAAAAAATTTTTTTTTGATGTTGTGCAGAAATCCAAAAAGATCAAAGTGGCGTTCCATTTGCTCAAAACCCGCATTCAGTGATATAACTGCCTGATCTAACAAAACATTTAAAATTTCACGCGATATTTTTCTTTAAAATATGTCAATGATTCATCTCTGCTTTCATAGTCGAACAAGTGCACTTTCTGTCGTCTCAAGCTTGTGGCAACTGGAAATATGATTTCATCTGGTTCCATCTCTAATTTTTTAGTCAATTTTCTGGCCGAAATTTGAGCGGATACAAATCCATTTTTTTTTACAAATCCAAGGTTTTACATATGCAGTTCACTCATTCTCTCACTTATATATCTCTCTCTTTTGCCTTCTAAATTAGAAATCTTTAATTTTTATACCAAACACCTCATAAGCGCCAGCCCAACGTTTTTAGTCATATTAAATCAAAGTACTTGAACTTTGAAGTGTTCAATTATTTTCTTCCTTTTAGTCCAATTATAAAAATGTGTTTTTTTAAAGTCTTTTTTTTTACCTCTATTTATTTTCCGCCTATAACTCTCTTTCAAAGTCGAAATCAAATTTATCTTTTCGTCGCGATCTAAAAATACCTTGAACGCGAAGTATTAAGTGGTGCTTCGATACGTCACACTCAAAATCAAATGCGCCTAGATGTTTGTATGTGACTCAGTCCTCATTTGTAGACCAACTACATAATGTTTCCTTTATATATAAATATATATATAATATGTATATATGTTGTTTAATTAAAATATCAATGTTATTTCTTTATACCCTGGAACGCATCACGTATACAGCGCTCCTGCCTGTTCAGATGTACTCATCCGTGTTCGATGTTAATAAACAACGAATGACGTAACGAATATTAGTTTCCTAAAAAATAAAGGGGCTGGGTGGTCTTTGATACGCTCACTCACTAATCTCCCCCCCCCCAGTGGAAGGAAAAAAAACAACCGATTATGCATGCTGAGCTCATAGTATTGACGTATGTGACAGCTGGATGTACGGTTCAGTATTATTTCTCCGAGTTTAGGCCTCGTAAGTTAAGACTATGAAAATATAAATTGTTTATATTTTAACACACACACACACAAACAACAAAACATCGAGATGGTTGTGTTGTGATGTGCTGACATGATGCCCCAAAAGGTACGTCGTACACAAATCTGGACGTCAGTGATATGGTCTTCTTAATAAATTGTCGTGGACCGTACTGTACCTCACGACTGCTGTGTAGTTTGGCTACGCCTGAACAGTAATGCTGTCGGCTGCCACGGCCTATTGACTATTGTGTAATTTCATCACGTTATTGGAAAAGTTCGGCTACTTGTGATGTGAAGGGAAAAAACTAGGGCAGCCTATAGTGATAAATGTAATGAGTGAGACAACGTGCACTATGTCTCATTGATAGTGAAACCCTGCAGTGTATTTTTTTTTAAAATTTGTTTCATTTAAACCCACGAATGCTTGGGTTTGGACAATCTTGTAATTAAATTTTCGCCCACTTCCCGTGGATACTTGACTTGAAATTTTGCACACATACATATAAGACAAGAAAAATGTCTGGGGAAAAAAGCATTTTAAAAATATATAAAGCATTTACAGTATTAGTCCTACCACCCCTTCCCTCTCATAGCAGTAGTGTGGTGACTTACTATGAGTTCACCTCACCTTTCTATATCTGTGCCTGGCAGGAATCTTTTGAGCCACCTCAAATGAAAATGTTAAGACCATGAAACATGTCTGGGTGTTGGTAAAATGAGTTAATCAGAAGATAGCTCAAATCCAAGGGCAGACATAATTAAAATTTTAAAAATTATCTTTTGGATAAATTTGCATTGATCAAAATAATAGTACAATTCAATAAACTAAACATAAATTTAAATACAAATCAGTACATGGATGGTATGTATGGTGTGAAGGCAAAATCAGTTACCTGGCAACCTGGTATTAGTGTGTTGTTGTTTTTTTCGAGTTATTTAGTATTTTTTTAAAAAATGTTTATTGTAACTCAGGTGTCAAAATAAGAATGGTTGCTGACATTTTTGTGATGTGTTACATATGTAATTTTTTCAAAACCTCAGCAATGTGAGCAAGTCTGCGGGGTATGACAGGCCGCGGGTTGTATCTAGTAGTACATATTATGAACTTCCGGTTGTTCAAAATGGCGGAACCTAAATTTCTCTGCTGTCATTAAAAGACAAAAATAATCAAGCGCTTGAGAAATATACAACATACAAATGTAAATTGAGGAAAATTAAAGATATGAAGGAACTGATCTTCAAATTGAATTCCCTCTATGCTCTTCTGGTTGTATTTTACTTGGAATTGTCATTTTGTGGCTGTTAATACTATTAATATTAATCCGGAAGTTGTCTCACAGCTATCACCAGTGGCTCATAGAAACTGCAACGTGCGCAGTGGCCACACCCCGGGCAACGGCTTTGAATGGCTGGCTAAACCTGGTGAGGGTAGCCGACGGGTCTCAAACCCTCGGTGATCTAGATATGTCTATCTATGCACGTGAAGACTGGATTCGGTGGACAGAGCGGAGGAACCACTAGTTGGTCAACGGTCAAAAAGGCGAATCTCAGCAAAGCGTTGTGGAACGCTAAGGGCATGACAAGACACACAGGACGTCATGGCCATCCACTGCACCCGTCTCCATCACCAGCCGTCTCGACTTAGTCCTGCCGCTGGATAAGATGACCTCGGGCGAGAGAGTGAGATCGACGAACTGCGCAACTCCTTCTCACTTAAATCCAAGTCACCGCGCAAGTCACTTTTGTCATCCATCCCATACCAGCGGTCGAAACAAAAAGAAGAAAACGAGGATATTTCCTCTCATATTGGGCGCATGGAATGTGCGCACACTCCTGGACAGAGACGATGCAGACAGACCTCAGAGGAGAACAGCCCTGATTGGTAAAGAACTCGCTAGATATGGCATCGACGTCGCAGCCCTGAGCGAGACCAGGCTCGCGGGAGAAGGAGAGCTCTGTGAAAGAGGATCTGGTTACACATTTTACTGGAGTGGAAGACCCAGCGAGGAGCGACGTGAGGCAGGCGTTGGGTTTGCAGTTAAGACAACTCTTGTCGGAAAGCTGGCTGGACTTCCAAAGGGAGTGAACGACAGGCTCATGACCATGAAACTCCCACTGGCTGGAAAGAAGCACCTCACCATCATCAGTGCCTACGCTCCAACCATGACTAATCCAGATGACGTAAAGGCAAAGTTTTACGAAGAACTTCACACTGTCATTGCCGACGTTCCAAAGGCGGACAAACTCATCTTGCTAGGTGACTTCAACGCAAGAGTTGGCAAGGACAAAGTTGCCTGGGAAGGAGTCCTTGGACACCATGGAGTGGGTCAATGCAACAGCAACGGTCTTCTTTTACTCCAGACCTGCGCTGAACTTGAACTGCTGATCACCAACACGATCTTCCGCCTCCCCACTCGTAACCGGACGTCATGGATGCACCCCCGATCGAAGCACTGGCATCTTATTGACTACGTCATCGTGAGGAAGAGGGACAGGCAGGATGTACGAGTTACCAAATCCATGTGTGGCGCTGAATGCTGGACAGACCACCGCCTCATCATCACCAAGCTCAACATCCGCATTCAGCCTAAACGACGCCCGCAAGGGAAGAAGGCCCCGAAACGGCTTAATGTTGCCAAACTGAATACCGACAGCTGCAAACAGTCCTTTGTAGATGCTCTGGAAAAGTGCTTGAAATCCACCTCTCCGGGAAACCAGAGCGTGGAGGCAGACTGGGCATCACTCAGAGAGCTGATTTACTCCACAGCTACAGAGACCCTGGGGCCCCAGACCAGGAAACATAAGGACTGGTTCGATGAGAACTCCGAAGACATCAAGCAGTTATTGGATGAGAAACACCACCTTCACCAAGCATACATCAATAACCCCAAGTCCACGGCAAGGAGAGATGCACTCAACAACATACGCAAGACTGTTCAGCAGAAGCTCCGTCAGATGCAGGACGATTGGCTCGGCAACAAAGCTGACGAGATCCAAGGCTATGCAGACAGGCGTGACTATAAAAACTTCTACGACGCCTTGAAAGAAGTATATGGCCCCACGCCCTCAGGATCAAGCCCCCTCCTCAGCGCAGACGGTAACACTCTAATCACAGACAAAGAGAAGATCTTGGAGAGATGGGTCGAACATTTCGATGACGTCCTAAATCGCCCTTCGACAATCAACGACGAAGCCATCAATCGTCTACCCCAAGTGCCCACAAACAAAGCACTGGATGACCCACCAACCTTGCTCGAGACCCAGAAAGCAATCTATCTTATCTCCAGTGGCAAAGCACCTGGCTCTGACGCCATACCAGCTGAGGTCTACAAGGAGGGGGGAACAGCCCTGACTGAAAGGCTCCATGAGCTGTTTCTCTTAATATGGCAGCAAGAGACGATCCCGCAGGACTTCAAAGATGCCACCATCATACATCTATATAAGCGAAAAGGAAGTAGACAGGCTTGTGACAACCACAGAGGCATATCCCTGCTTTCTATTGCAGGAAAGATCCTTGCCAGAATCCTGCTCAACCGCCTCACAGTGCACCTTGACCAAGGACTCCTGCCTGAAAGTCAGTGTGGATTCCGAAAAGAGCGAGGAACCATCGACATGGTGTTCGCTGCCAGGCAGCTGCTGGAGAAATGTCAGGAGCAGAACTCTGATCTGTTCTCCACCTATGTCGACCTGACCAAGGCCTTTGACACTGTTGGTAGAGAGGGTCTGTGGAAGATCATGGCCAAGTACGGTTGCCCAAGGAAATTCATCGTCTTGGTGCAACAATTCCATGAAGGCATGCAGGCCAGAGTCCAGGACAGCGGGGAGTTTTCTGATCCTTTCCCAGTCACAAACGGAGTCAAGCAGGGCTGCGTCCTGGCACCAACACTGTTTAGCCTCATGTTTTCCGCCATGCTGACAGAGGCCTTCAGAGACGAGGATGTTGGTGTCAACCTGAAATACCGCACAGATGGCAAGCTGTTCAACCTTCGGAGGCTCCAGGCAAAAACCAAGGTTATGACAGACATCATCAGAGACCTGCTGTTCGCTGATGACTGTGCCCTCAACGCTGTCTCAGAAGCCGACATGCAACGCAGTGTAAACCTGTTCTCCAGTGCCTGCACAAACTTTGGTCTGTCAATCAACACCAAGAAGACTGAGGTCCTCCATCAGCCTGCGCCTGGAAGACCCTACGTAGAGCCCAACATCACTGTCAACGGCCAGAGACTCAATACAGTGCACCGGTTCACATACCTAGGCAGCACACTGTCTCAAAATGTCACCATCGATGACGAAGTGAACGTCAGAATTGCCAGAGCCAGCTCCACTTTTGGCAGGTTGTACCCTAATGTCTGGAACAGAAGAGGCATTACCATCCAGACCAAGCTGAAAGTGTACAGGGCAGTGGTGCTCCCCACACTGCTTTATGCTTGTGAAACTTGGACTGTTTATCAGCGCCATGCAAGAAAGCTGAACCACTTTCATATAACAAGCCTCAGGAAGATTCTCGGCATAAAGTGGCAGAACAAAATTCCAGACACAGTGGTACTGACCAAGGCAGGTCTCCCCAGCATCTTCACCCTCCTGATGCAGTCCCAGCTTCGCTGGGCAGGGCACGTTGTCCGAATGCCAGACGAGAGACTGCCAAAGAGAATCTTCTATGGTGAGCTCCAGTATGGCCAGCGGTCCCACGGTGGGCAAAAGAAACGCTTCAAAGACACACTGAAAGCCTCAATGAAAGCGTTTGCCATAAATCCAGACACGTGGGAACGAGCTGCAATGGACCGATCCACCTGGCGCTCTTCCATCCACGAAGGTGCCAGGTCATGCGAGGCAAACCGGATTACCGCCGCAGAAAAGAAGAGGCAAGCCCGAAAGGCCCATGCTGTCAACCCTCCAGGAGATGTCGCACTCGCCCCCTGTCCCTTCTGTTCCCGAACCTTTCGTGCAAGGATCGGCCTAATCAGCCATCTGCGCACGCACAGAAAACCCTCGGATGACTAGAGTGGTCCTCGTCGTATCGACGGACGAACGAACACATATTATGAACCCACATTTAGATAAGAAAATGAAAAAAAAAGATATTTTATTATGTTCATTTTTATTTTGAATGATAAACCTTGCCTTAAACCAATGTTACTACTCGCTTAATAACTGATTTTAATTTAAATTATTTTTGTCTTTCTAATTACACCACTGGTCCTTGTAGTCAAAATATCTTAACTGAATACCTCTAATGACAACGTTATGTGAAGTAAAACTCTTTAAAATTAAGAATTAGTGTACTTCAAATTTGTGATTTGAATAATGACATTATTTATTGTTTTATTTGGGAAGCAAACTACTAGGTAGGCCTGATCCTTTAACTATATAATATCCCTTTCTTGTGGCATGAAATTTCCCATTTATGATGTTTCCTGTTACACATGGCTGGGCACTCCAACATTTTCATTGTGGCTTTTTGTTACTACAGAAAGGGGAGAGAAAACTTGCCAAAGTAAATCACCACTCAGGAATACCTGATACAACTAGGCCAACTGAAGCTAGAGCTGAAGTTACTTATGAGGACAATGGTAAAATATTATTAAATTAATACTAATTATGAATTTTAAACAAATGTTTATTTTATCATTGACAAACAAAGAAAATAGGTTTTAAAAGTTATAGGCTTTATAAGCATCAGATGGATTTTGAATTATCTTTTTTTTTGGAGGGGGGGGGGTAAGAATAATTAACATTTGTCAATTTTAATCCTTTTGATATGTAAATGATTGACTTTGATTGCGTTAGTGTTTCTACCTGGAGAAGATGAAAGAAGTGAGACCAGCATGAAGCATTTAAAATATGTGTGCCAACAGCTTGGGGTTGGTGGATCGGGCACCCTCAGTCAATCAGAGTTCAAATCATTATGTGCTTATATTAACATGGATATCAGAGACGAGGTATGCTTACAAGTAATACAGTATTTTTAAATTATATCCAGTGTGCTTAAACTTTGATGACAATAATTTATAGACACAATGTTGAATCACACTACCATGATTTTGGAAGTTTAAAATAGTTTTTCGTTGCTTTTAAAAAAAAAGATTAACCCCTGTAAACAAATAATGACTTGTACTTCTTTCATTTACAGGTCTTCCTCAGTTAATTTTTCTTTCTGTCTTTACTGTATCTTAGGAGCTGGTAGAACTTTTTATAAAAATGGACACTGATCGGGATGGTCAGGTTACACTGACTGAGTTGATCAATGGGTTACCTCACAATGCTACTCTCCATGCCCCTGTGGTCTCAAAGCTTAGATCCAGTTCACATGCTCATGTTAAGTCACCTCGACCTAAAGGTTTCCCTGGATCACTGGCAGATAGTATCTTGTGCAGTGGAGATTACAATGTCATTTTTTCATCTCTGGAGCAAACTCTTGATGGGTTGGTATTTTATCTACATTGAGGTGTTGTGTTTTAATCAATATAATATCCATCCATATTAAAAACATATGCAGAACAATGCTAGCAAGCCAAAAAAATTGTCTTTCACAACATATAAATATATACATACATATTTGTTTAAAAAAATTCCCGTAAATAAGTAATTAGTTGAAATATTTTTGGCTCATTAAAATTTATCAGACAGGTAGCAAGTTAACGGGAAAATAAATTTAATGGTATTTTAAGACTCATCCTATCTTCTCAACATACTGTTCTTGTCAAATTAATTTACATCAAATTTTTCTCAGCTTTACTGATGGTGAAAATGTTGTTGATTTCTGGTATGGGATTGGTATCACAAATGGACCTGAAGTTTTGTCTGTGAGTCCTGCTTGTTTAAATTGTTGTTTAATCTTGCTACAGAATAAATGAATTAGTCTCTTTTAAAAATAGTACTCATGGTTTGAAATTAGGTTTAATTTAGTAATCTAGATATATTTTTTGAATTAAATCAGAAAAAAAAAGAAATTGGAGTTAACCTCTAACAATAGATGTTGAATAACCTTTATACAACACATAATGTAAAAGATTGTGCAAGGGATTGTCTAAATGATTTATTTTTGTTTAAGAAAAGTATATTTCAATAAGAAGTTGGTTATACTATAAGATGACCAAAAACACTGGTTATTGTATCACTCTCCACTTACCGCCCCTTTGGATGTTAAATTGCAGCTACTTGTGGATAGTATATTGCACACACATTTTATAATTTTATTTTTAAATTGCTTTTACCATCGTTCATTGACTGAAGAGGGCTTCTTGATTGATTGTTGTGATAACTTTTCAGGTTCTTGTTTAATGATTTTTTTTCTTCCTAATCTGGTTGCAGTCTGCCCCCATATTCTCATTAATGATTCCATGTTCTTATTTATTTTTAAGGCCCTTGGATTTAACCCAAATGGAAAAGTAAAACTTAGTGAGATTACAACAGCCCTGAATAATGAGATGAACAATCCTAATGCATCAGAGGCCATCCGGCTTGTAACTTTAGGAACTTACCAACAGGAAGTCTTCTATCTAAAGTTAGTGTTTTAATGGAAAATCTAAATCATCGTTTTCCAAATAACTTGATCTTGCAGTGTACCATAACCACAGGATAATGGGTTACGAAAAGAAAAATATATAAATATGCCTTAAACATAGATCTTTTAGGTTTTCACCAGAATTCATTCACATATTCACCTGCACATTTACTTTAACTTCAAGTGCAAAGTCAGATCTTTTTCTTTTATTATGCTTATAATTTTTGATACAGATATAACAAATTCAGAAAATACATTCCTACAAACAAAGTTTAAGCTATGTAAGCAATAAAATGTCTTCAAACGTATAGTCATGGTATTCGGTTTAATAAATGCATAATTACATATATAGTTAACATGCTTTGGACTGTTTAGGTTTGAATCTATGGCTTGGGAATTTTTTCTTGATAAATGTATTATGATTTTAACATTACCAGACATGTGCCTTGTAGTATAGTTAAATAATCTTACTGACGAATTATTTTTTTTTAATAATACGTTAAAAACCAATTAGAAGCAGAATAAAATCAAACAAGTAACAGTTTAATTTATATAAATAAATTTCACGATTAAATTGTTCTTTATTGAAATATGTGAAAACTGAATAGTCAATAATTTTTTTAATCAAAATGCTAGATACAAATTTAATGCAAGTAAAAAATGTTTTTGTGTATTTTAAATTAATGTAATTTTACAAAATGTGTTGTTCATTTTTTTATCCTGTTAAACTTCCTAGTGATTAAATTCTAACTTCACTTTGTTGTAGAATAAATAATTTGTTGAAATACTTTTTATATCAAACTTTTTAAAACATGGTGCATTAATTCTGTAATTGTAATAATGTCATATAAACGTCTTTTATTGGCCAGCATATAAAATTATAATTTCTTTGTTGTTTTTTTTTAGATAAAAATGTTAACTGTCTCTTTCTCTCTTAAATGATGGGAAATATTTGTATATTTCAGATCAGTGGTAGAACAGTCAAAATCAAAAATAAAAAAACTTAAACTAGATCTGGCTGAGTCAAATGCACGGAACATTTTGCTAGCAGGAGAAGGGGATGAGAGGTTTAGCCAAATGGATAAGTCTTGGGCGACAAAACTCATGTAAGTTACTATCACATTATTTCCTTACCTCTATTAACTTTACTGTTTCACTAATTCCTTAGGGGTTAACCCCATTCAAACTTAATAAACAAATTTGTTTCATATGAAGTACATTAATTTTAAATTAGGCGTCTTAAAGGGTAAATTGTGTATGAATTTTAAAAAGATGCAAACCATTCAATTTTATTTTAATAAGTGGCTACTTTTAGTAATTTTTTTTTAAATTCCTAAGTGCAAACAAAATTTTATTCAAACTACATTTCTCTCTTGTGATAACATGTCAAAGTAATCCTACTGTATAAATAGACCAGGTGAAATTTCTGATTTGTGTCATCTACTTAAAAATGTATTAACAATGCATATACAAAGTAAAATTGAACTTTATGCCAGAGTTTACATTATTTTATCAATTATTTATTTGGACTGATTAGAGTTGTTTTTTACTTAAAAGTAACATAATAGGACAGATTAAAGATACCTACTGGTAAGTTTTGTATCACACCTTAGGTGATGGAATGTACAAATTGTGCAGTAGTAGTAGTTTCAATACTATGTTGGTGAGTTGTATTGTAGTTGTAGTTCATTAAATTTGTAATTCATTATTCTGGTATTATGGAACTTTTTAAAAATAAAAGACGTTTTTTTAGCATAAGAAGCAACATGTTTCGCATTATCCTTTGGAAAAAGTGCTGAGAGACCAGTCATTTTATTGGGCATGTTATTAGAGGATATCTGTGCAAAATAATTTTTAAAACTTTAACGAAAACATGTTATCATATTTTTAGGTAACGTGCATACTGTATTATACCAGTGGTGCACCTGAATTGAGTTGTGGGAAATAAAATAAAAAGATGAATTGATTGTCTTTGTGATGTTGTTGGGTAGGAAATGTGCAGCTTACATCACACATCAGTTCACACAAACACTTGGTGCAAATTCATTCTGGATTAATAAAGGTTTTTTGAACCTTAAACTCTTAGTAATATGAGTTTTACTAACAAGAAAAACATAAACTAACAGTATTATCATCAACACTTCTAAAACAAGTTAACCTACATTCAGTATTCATACTGCTTTGCTTTCTAATGGCACTTACCTCCCTGCACACTACTACTACCTTACTCTCAAGCACACCCCTTTGTAGCATAAATATTTGCTCATAGTCACAATGCATTTGACACAGTAATTCTTAATGATTTCATTTCATGAAAAAGAAACATACCTACACAACAGAATCTCAGAATTCTTGACTTTGGTATTTTAAAAATGCTTAAATAAAAAAAGTAAAGCAGATATATTTGCAGCTTGAGTTTTACATTGTACTTTCTCTACTTTCTATTTTCTGATCTTTGATTTTGTGAGGGACCTCTGCCAACCCCTTTTATTTTAAAAAAAAATTGATTTTCATATGTAATACTGAATTAAACTTTGATTCAAATTAATATTGTTTTATTTTCTTTTGTAATGACAGTCGTTGATAAAATGCCTTAGATGTACATATTTTGTGGACCCATAAAAATTCACTTATGTTGTTTTATTTAAACAATTTAATTACAGTGGGGCCTGCTTAAGTCGACGGCCTCGGGGTATGAAAAATGGCGCAGAGATAACCGATCACCGAGTTAAACGAAAACCAATATGGTGGCAAAATATTAACATGCGCTTGAAATTTTTTTATAATTATATACATGATGTGCGTTAATTAGTGATGGGGCGATTAATCGGAATCGTATCCGAATATCGGGACCCTATTTCTTCACTCTTTCCTAAGGTTGTTAAGACGGTTAGTTTTTAAGGACCGTTTAAGTTTAAATATAACCCTTTATTACGTTAGTGCAGTTTTTTTTTCCTAGTACATAACTACATGTATAAGGAATTAATCTAGTCCTGCCCGACACACCTCATGCACGCGCAGGGTCCGCTGTTGACTGGTGACTTTCCTTACAAGCTACACAAATACATAACCGACCCTGTCTGTCCCCTCAGCTTACAATGGACTTGGAATTCCTTCGGTTTTAAAATTGAGTGCTAATCGGACTAACCAACAACAAGGTGTGGGAGATTGAGAGTGGGGGTGGATAAACTGTCTGTAGTCGGTTATATTATATATTTTAAAATCTGGGGAGCCTTGTTTACAGTAAGCACACTATGATTTTTCATCCCATCACTAGCGTTAATAAATGGGAATGTACATGCACATGATTTTCTAGTTTTTTTTTACACAAAGGCGTTGCTGTTATTTGTTTATCATGACTTATATATGACTCATAACAAAGCGAACTCTTCTCTATAAAAGTGTACAAAAATAAATTAGGAACTACTTTTGAACCTTCAACTTTGATACATTTTAATTAATTTTCATCGTCAATAACTTTAATTAATTCTAACCAATAGTTAAATGGCTTTTGCACACGGCCACTTCTTATGAATGAAACAATGAGAACAAAACAATAGAGTCAAAATGAGATTGAAGGATGAATGGTTGCCAATGACAACAAGTCTGCACATGGTACATTTTGTTATTCCATACGAAACGAAATGTTTTAGACATGCGATTCTGCGTGCATCTTTGCTATTGAAGCAATTACGTAATACTCTGCATCACTTACGTGGCCGATTGCCGAGTATCTCCGAGTATACGAAAATCGGCTTATGCCGAGTATCCGAACCGATCGGTTCAGCCCTATAGATAAAAACATTTTCAAAAGCTGGCGATTTAAGTTAGCAACACAGCACTGTGAGCAAGCGGGCTGTGACGTCACCAGTGAGGCAGAAATTTTATGTCTTCACTTGGTTATAAAAAATCACATCTAACATTTTCAAAAGCTGACGATTGGTCATGGGGATCGAGATAACCAACACTAAGTGGCAAAGTTGGCACTCTTTTGTGCTTGAAATATTAGGGCTCGGCGACTTTAAAAAATCGAATTAACCGCTGAAAAAATGCAAACACAAAGAGAGAATTTGGCCGTTCCAAACAAAAAAACGTCGCCTTAATAGAGCTGGCGAGTTAACCGGGGCTCGAGTTAAGTGGGCCCCACTGTATATCTTATTAACTCCTAAAAACTTTATGACACTCAAAAACTCATCCAACAACTGTGAAATCTAAGATGTTATATTAAGTTTGAATTGCTCCCTTGAAAATAAAACTCCAATAATTCAGTAGATAGAAAGTTTATTCTATTGTACTTAAAATTTCTACAGGTAAATAAATATTTATCAAATACTGTTGTCCCAATCACCTCAATTTATTTAATTAAATTTATCACTTAAAGAAACATTAATTATCTTTTTTTTTCAAAAATTACTAAATGAGATTTATTGGTGCATAATAAATAAAAATACGGGTATTATTAAAACTCTCATTTTAATATTTGATACCAATCTCAAATATAAATTTTATAATTGCAAATTGTTATGGTAGATTATTATTATTATGTTAATTAAAGGATATTATTATGGATTTAAAATTCTTTATACTAATCCATCTAACTAAAAAAAAAGAAGTTACAATTGCTTTTAAAGCCTGATTTCCATTTTATAATATCTGAAACATATTAATATTAAAAAAAATCAATTATTTTTTCCTTTTCAGCATTTAATAAGATGGACAAAGTTTGTAATGATACATTATACCATAATTACATTCTACTCTAGATAATAACATTCGATCCTTCTTCTAAGCTGACCTGATTTTATGAAGAAATACACATTTTAAACCAATTGCCAATGTTTGATTAGATACTTACCAACAACTATTTCAAAATATTTTAATTTTTCAACTTTAAAAGTTAGGGAATACAAAAAAACTGAAGCACATGAAAATAAAAGGCATACTGATTTGAAAAAAATCTGTAAAGACGACAGAAGCTTCTTCTCAGTACCCCACGATCAAAATTCTGGGCCCTTGATATATAGAAGAAAAAGAAGACATTTACAATGAAAATGACAGGAAACCACATGATATAAACTGCTTAGTTCAGCAGGTGACTAGTGTAAGACATCATACAAAAAATATGGTATAGTGGAATGAAAGTGGACATAATATATGAGTGTGTCCACTTTCATTCACGCCCCAAGGAGGGAGCTAAAGATAGTATTGAGGGATTGGTTCCAACCTCTGTAGTACCATTCCCCATTTTAATATAATATGTCCATATAAATTTTCATGAAAAGGTAAGAATGCCATTCCCAAAACAAACTGCTAGTTGGTCTATCCTGCTGCTCTGAATGCAGTTAGACCAAACTACTTGATTACAAACTGAAGTAGCAAATGACAGGCTTCATTGTGGGATTCATAACCACCCAAAAAGGTGATCTCACACATTGATAGATCAACCAGAATTATTTATGGATTCAATAAATCAGAAAATATTTTATTTACAAAAACAGTAGCAATATATGATGATCAAATTCAATGTGAATTGAAGGGTCTATAGATATACTGTACACCCTTTTATTTGGGCAACATTTTTTGGGTTGAGTTGTGTCTGGTTGAGATGTCTTCCATTTAATTCCCAAACTATTTATCTTCTATGCGTCCCATGTAACACCCATACCAGCCTCCTTACCACAACCTGGCTCTATACGTCCCATGTAACACCAATACCAGCCTCCTTACCACAACCTTCTACAATGTCATCACTGGTGTAACACCATACCAGCCTCCTTACCACAACCTTCTACAATGTCATCACTGGTGTTACACCCATTCCAGCCTCCTTACCACAACCTTCTACAATGTCATCACTGGTGTTACAATTAAGTTACACTGAAGGCTCTATACGTCCCATGTAACACCCATACCAGCCTCCTTACCACAACCTTCTACAATGTCATCACTGGTGTTACAATTAAGTTACACTGAAGGCTCTATACGTCCCATGTAACACCCATACCAGCCTCCTTACCACAACCTTCTACAATGTCATCACTGGTGTTACAATTAAGTTACACTGAAGGCTCTATACGTCCCATGTAACACCCATACCAGCCTCCTTACCACAACCTTCTACAATGTCATCACTGGTGTTACAATTAAGTTACACTGAAGGCTCTATACGTCCCATGTAACACCCATACCAGCCTCCTTACCACAACCTTCTACAATGTCATCACTGGTGTTACAATTAAGTTACACTGAAGGCTCTATACGTCCCATGTAACACCCATACCAGCCTCCTTACCACAACCTTCTACAATGTCATCACTGGTGTTACAATTAAGTTACACTGAAGGCTCTATATGTCCCATGTAACACTCATACCAGTCTCCTTACCACAACCTTCTACAATGTCATAACTTGTGTTACAATTAAGTTACACTGAAGGCTCTATACGTCCCATGTAACACCCATACCAGTCTCCTTACCACAACTTTCTACAATGTCATCACTGGTGTTACAATTAAGTTACACTGAAGGCTGATGCTATTTTAAAAATACAATACTTACTTCTCCTGAGTATTGAATTTGCAAACCCTAAATTTGCCAGTGATTTTGTGTGTTTAATATTCATTTGATGATCCTCACACTGAATTTTTAAAACTCAAGAATACAAATCAGTAGAGAGCATATCATTATGCTTCTTATGCCCCCTTTCAATCTCGTTAAGAGCTACTCTGCTCACTGTTAACATCATTGTGATATATATATTTCTGTTGATGATGACAAATAAAATTGAAAGAATAAAATTCACACCCATCTCCTCTCTCCATTATTATTATTCTCTAAATACTATTAAAATGTGGCAGTGAGAACATGTATCCAAATTAGTGTGAATAGGATTCTTACATAGACAAGTGGTATCCAAACATACAAGCTTTTTCTATCTCTGCCACTAGGCGTCTTTGATATAAATATCTTTGGGTCTCAGTTATTGATCTCAGATTTGAAAGGTGGATTTTCATATTTTTATTTGATTGGTTCACCAACAGGTCAGTAGAACAAAAATACCAAGAGCAGATAAAATCTTTACAGACAGACCTGAATCAAGAGAGGAAATCTGGTGCTACTAAAGTTGGCAAGCTCAGGGCAGAAGTGGAAGAAATGCTGGAGAAACTGAATCATACAGAAAGCAGATTGGCTGAACAAACAGCCCAACATGAAAAGGTTTGGTATATGTGAAATGCTTTCAAATAATATTCACTTTTTTCTCTTGTATTTTGAGTAAATCTGTATTTCAAATATATATATATTATATATATATATATATATATATATATATATATAGGGCTGTTATATATATTAGGGCTGTTATGGATTAATTTAAATTTATTCGTTAACTTTTGAAAAATTATCGATTAATTAATCGATAATTTCGATTAAAGTCAAAAATAAAAATTTATGATGTCATTAAACTGAACATTTCTCACGGACATTGAAAATTAAGAATATTTTGAACTAAATTTTATGACAATGTGTGGATACTTTGTCGGATGTTTGTGCTGAAGGTGGTACGACAGCGATGTATTTGATCCTTTAAAAGAGAATTGTTTATGGCAGTGAACACAGTAAACATTTTCACCATCTTCGACTTTGCCATCCGCAGTTAGCTTAAAAACAAAATTTTTGCTCAACTTTCTAGTTATATGTTTAAATTTGACTGCGCTGATGCTGTCAGCCATTTTTTAGTTGACGTCTAAATTAAATTATAATATTTCGTGGGAGAATTTTGTACGTAAAAATATATATAAATTATTATTAATAAATAATTATCTATTAATAAAAATTTTTAAAAATATTATAAACATTTTCTTTAATTTTAATCAAATTTTTATCGATTAAAATAATTTTAATCGATAAAAAAAATTAACGATTAATCTAGAAATTAATCGTTAATTTCCGCAAGCCCTAATATATATATATATTGGAGATTTAGCGGAGTGGATGGCTTTTGATTAAACAATATGTATAATGATAAACACAGGTCATGAGGACTAAAGCCAACAGTTCAGTTTCTCTTAATAAAAGATACAAATAAACATGGCTTAAACAAAGACAAACTCCCTTGCTGCTACTCAATAATAGACTCACTCACTAACTGGTCATTTTACTTGGATCACTTCCACTTTCGCACACACTACACTGCACTATACCACACTACATGGCACTTAAGGACACACTGCCACACACTCAGACATATACACATTAGTTTATGCATGTGTATTATGCAGTCTAAATATTCAAGCCCTTAGTTTTAAAGTGACTTGATAGAAAACTTGATGTGAGGGTGGCGAGATGCAAGGCCTGAAAAATGCTGCCCTCCCCTTTTCTGAATATCTAGAGAAAAATTATGCCCATTCTGGAACACTTACGACGATTTATCATTTAGTTCACAATTCCGATCTTATCTAAAGACCATTTTGGCACCACCTCATGTAGCCGTCCAAGATTATTGCTCCTACATGCATCGTGACACTACTTAACAAGTCATGTGAGGGAAGGGTTTTCAATAAATGATATTTTGTAAATGGTCTTTTTTTTAATTGAATGGAATAAAACAGAACATTTTTCATCGTCAATAACTTCATATTTTTGATGCATACATCCAATTGTATCTCTGGTATTTATTTTATTTCTGATTGGTTTATATAATTATAGACTTAATTTTTTTGTTTCTTTAATTTTACCCTAGAATATAAAATAGTCTTAAAACTAATGCTTGATAGTTGGTGTCTTGGGGACGCGGTGGTCGAGTGGCAGCGCACTGGACTGTCGTACCGATCTTATCTAAAGACCATTTTGGCACCACCTCATGTAGCCGTCCAAGATTATTGCTCCTACATGCATCGTGACACTACTTAACAAGTCATGTGAGGGAAGGGTTTTCAATAAATGATATTTTGTAAATGGTCTTTTTTTTAATTGAATGGAATAAAACAGAACATTTTTCATCGTCAATAACTTCATATTTTTGATGCATACATCCAATTGTATCTCTGGTATTTATTTTATTTCTGATTGGTTTATATAATTATAGACTTAATTTTTTTGTTTCTTTAATTTTACCCTAGAATATAAAATAGTCTTAAAACTAATGCTTGATAGTTGGTGTCTTGGGGACGCGGTGGTCGAGTGGCAGCGCACTGGACTGTCGTACCGAGGTCACGGGTTCGAATCCGTGTGAAGGCAAGGGTTTGTTCCCGGGGCCTAGGGCGTCCCTGAGTCACCCCGCTCCGAATGGGTACCTAACACTTGTAGTGTTAGGCGGCTGGGTAATGCGTGGAACCCACAAAGCCGTGGCCTGTGAACGCTGCATCACTTGCCAACAGATCATCTGTCATGGTCTGTGGACGCAACTATCTTCTGCATAGAAGGAGCGTCTGTATAGATAAGATAAGATAAGATCATACATTTGATTAATGATGGGTTTTTTTTATAGTTACATGAGGAAATTATTTTTATGTGATGGTGCTTTAAGTATAATGGATGTTTCAGTTGAAATGAATTTTTGGAATAATGCAATAATTCAAAGAACTACCGTAAGGCTCTAGACAACTTGATGATATTTTCATGTTTATTTCATTCTCATATTCTCTTAAGGAAATAACAAGGCTTGGAAAGGACTTGGAAGAATCTTCTAAGCAGATCACTTACCTGAAAAAACAAAATGAAAATCTAAAGAGTGACCTTCAGTATAGGATTGGAACTGTAGGTTTAAACTTTCTTTACCAAATGTATTTTCTATTTTTAAGATCATTCAACCCAAATATTTTGTTTGCACCAATATTCTTAGAACTTATTAAGTATTCCATGCAAATTATTTTTGATAATTTTTAATGCAGAACGCTTAACAATGTTTTTTTGGTGCAAAAATGAGATCACAAGAAATGGTGCATTAATTGATCAGAAATAGGATTACCAACTTGATGAACATGTACAAACTAATCAAACCATGCAATTGTATTTACTTCGACCAACCAACTGTTCAATGCACCATTTAATTTTTGTTGGCACCAGATGGCTAATAACTCCCCCGTCATTGATGATCTTAAAAGGACATTAGAGGAGCAACAAAACATGTTAGCAAGACGACGTGATGAGATCAAGGTTGGAATATTTTGTTTCAAACGTTACAAATATAAGTTGAAAATAGACATCTGAAAAAAAATAAGTATTTTCATCTGCTGATTTAATTTTAAGCTTTAATTTTTACTGCCAGTCCAATATTATTTTTATTCAATAACCCATATCTAATTATGCATGAGGACTGTAGTTATTTAATCCTAATTTACGGCTGTAAACGTTACAAACTTTTACTTGGTGCTTGTCAGAATATTAAAGTCTAAGAAATAATGTGATTTCATATTTTTAGCCATTGTTAATAATCAATACATGAACAAAAATTATAATTATGACAGTGGTCTATGGCATTGGAAAAATAGACTGTAAAAACATTTTGAATTCTAAGAGGTTCATAAGTTGATATTTTGGTTGTTATATTGATATGACTTCAATGTTTATGCCTCAGTGTAACAAGTCATTGAGTGGGCAAATATCTTATGAAAAATATTAATACTCTCTCTCTCTCTCTCTACTATCTAGAGCCTCAAAGATAGTAACGATGAACTGATTGCTCAACTGGAGCTGGCAAAGCAAGAATTACATTTAGCACAAAAGCAAAAGGATAAGTTTTTAAGGTAGGACTGTGAGTGATTATGTCATGTATGGTATAAAATGAATTAAGTCTGATTTTGAGTGGACATGAAATGTAAAGTATGAAATGAATTTAGTCTGACTTGATGCCTGCTTGTAGCGATCATGTAATTTATAGCATAAAATGAATTTAGTATGACTTTTAGTGATCATGTAATGTATAGTATAAAATGAATTTAGTCTGACTTTCTTGATGCCTGCTTGTAGGGAAATTTTAAGAATTTGTTTGAATATAAAGATCCATTAATTAAGGAAGACATTGTGTAAATTTATGCAAAATTAATTTGAATTTTAATATGCTAAATTCCTGTTTCAAACCGCAATATTGGCATTAAATCAATGACCTAAATTTTTAATACAAATTATTGTTTTAATTCCCTTGTACAAGTATGTCATATTTTCTCAATAAATAAGTACATGTAACAGGTTGGTTAAACTCAATATTTTTTTTTAATGTATAAGTTTGACCGGGCGAAGCTGAACATGCAAAATAATTTTTTTGTAAATGTAATGTATGGATATGTATTAGTTATAAAAACAAATTTAAGCACTGTATTGCGATGATCTATGAAATATTCTGTGGTGTCATTGTTTAAAATGTTTTAATTTAATCTTTATTATAACTTCCCTTGATTCTTTTAGAGCCAAGGATGAAAATTTGCAAGCCAAACCTAACCCAACACCAAGAAAAATAGAGTCAATGCTGACAAATGCTGAAGATGAAGAGAGTACATTGACCCCAATGAGGCCTACTAACTCTAGGAAAAGACCTAAACTTCACAGCCAACTGTCTTCCAGTGGTAAGTAGTAGCAAATTTAAATTATACATTATGTTTAAATTAATTTTCTGCAAAAATATATATTTAATTCTCAACCAGTCTATATCTACATGACCCACTGCTGTTGTACCTGTAGGTATACAGCAGTAAATCTGTGGAGTCAACGATAACAGTTTTTAGAATGTGATCCGCTTTTTACGAAATTTTAAAATCCTTTATATTAACTCGTGGTGTCTGCATGCTTGCTTGCTTGAGGAGGGCGGTGCCGAAAAAACTTTGGATATATTTTTAACCCACTTCCTCGTAAGCTAGTGAGCTGAAATTTTCTCGTGCTGATGATAAAAATGATGTATCAAAATTTCACATAAATCGAATGTCCCGTAATTAAATTAATGAATTTTTAGATTATCTCTATTTATCTCTATGTAACATGTTAACTTTTGTTGCTATAGTGTCGTGGTGCGTATTATATTGAACAACCTTTCCTGTCACGCATTAAGGTGCATATTTTATTGACAACACTTTTTATAAACTTTGTATATTCCTGATCGGTACGCATTATATTAAACATGTTTTACGACACATAACTACAATTTTGTATTTTTGGATAGTCTTGCGCTGCGTATTATAATGAACATTCTTTTAGTTATGTCTCGTTCATAAAGGATTTATAGTTTTTTACTGGTTTTTTTTATTGTTTATGAGGAGAGCTAAGAAACATAAAACTGGTAGAGAGTGTTTTGGCATTTTCTTGTTTGTGGATAAATAATAAAATAATTGTTGCAAAACTTAATCTCATAAAATTTTATTTTACTTGAAGTGTACAGTTCTCATTGTTGTCCATAACTCTGTGGTGGCCGCAGTGGTCTAGCGGTAGCGCGCTGGACTGCCGAACCGAGACAGAAGAGAGTCACGGGTTCTATTCTCGGTGCTGGCAAGGCCCCCGGGGCATTTGCTAGCCACACAATCCCTTGCTCGTTAGTGGTGGCTAAATAAATCTTGTGAACGCTACTTCACATGCCCCATAGTCCGTCATGGACTGGAAAGGGGGTTATTATTATTATAAGTCTTTGGAATCTGAAATTTTGAACATAAAATATGAATGCTGTACAACTGTTTATATTTTTATTATTTACCACACAAAACAGCAAAAGCACGAAAGGAAACATTGGTTAAAGTGCTCCTTATTCCCTAACAAAAATTTTACTGATGTAAATGTTAATAGACTTTGCTCATAATTTCTCCTTTGTCCCAAGCCATTTGCTATCAGATTTTTAAATTCATGTGGAGTTCATTTCACAACAAAACATTCATCTGAAATTCTTAACTATCCTTAATTGTATGCCTGGATATTTGATAGGAAAATGACAAACCAAATCTGACAGGGCTTGTGTTTATAGAGTTATACAATGATACCTCGAGATACGAGTTTAATTCGTTCCGTAACCTTGCTCGTATGTCAATTTGCTTGTATCTCAAAGCAATTTTCCCCATTGAAATTAATTGAAATGCCATTAATCCATTCCAGCCCCAAATATGCTACCCCTAATTGTTATTCCTACGTGTTTTTGAATAAGAAAAATGTTTTTATAAATGACAAATATTGTATAAAAACATAATAAAAGAGAATGTAAAGCAAAAAAAACAACTGGTTTTATAAAGTTCACAAACATATTTGTATCTTGGTCACTTAAATGTAACTTACACACAACTTAAATGCTACTGTATGCTTGATTTTAGTCACTGCTTTTCTCTTCACTGGTCTTTGCCTTAGCTGGCATTATACCCTTATCGAATCCTTCTGTTTAAGCAAAGTGCATATCATTGAAGTACTATGCCCGTACTGCCTCGCCAAGTCAGCTACCCGCACACCTTGCTCATTTTTCTCTATGATTTCAGGCTTTAATTCAATAGACATTATCTTCTTCTGAGTATTGACCTTTCCACTCACTTTCTTTGGACCCATTGTTATAGAAAAAAATGTGATAAAGTATGTAAATGCACAAAAAGCGCAAAGCCCTATAAAAGCACGCTTGGGGAATACGTGGGATGATTTACAAGGCGCAAACGCAGTAAACTGGGTGGGCCGTGTGCTGCGTCGCAGCTGGCCGTTCCTCATATCTCAAATTTCGCTCGTATTTCAAAACAAAACTTCGCTCGCTTGACAGCTCGTATCTCAAATAACTCGTATGTTATGGCACTCGTATGTTATGGCACTCGTATCTCAAGGTACCACTACTTTTATCTACCTTCCTGATTTAATGGAAATACTCTCACCCTAGAATATACCATCTTTTATCTTACAGTCATTTTGTGTGTGTATATATATATATATATATATATATATATATATATATATATATATATATATATATATATATATATATATATATATATATATATATATATATATATATATATATATATATATATATAGAGCTATATGTGCTCCAATGTTATGTTATAAGACCTGGCAGTTGGAAAATGTTGCTTTATAGCTAGCTTTTTTTAAAAATAGGATTGAAACAATATAAAATATTGAACTGAATTGAAGTAAGATTACAGTTAAACACTAAACCAACTAATATTTGTTAAGCTTTAAAATATACCACAGCCACATTTTGAAGTATGACAACTACTATTTCATGTCAGCAGATGATGACACATTCAAGCATGATACTGAAGAATCAGACAGAGAAAAGGAAAATATTGAAGTGAATTACATGACGGAGCTATCATCTTTACATGAGAAGAATAAATTGGAACAAAATAATCTACTTTCCAGCTTTGAAAATGAAAAGGTAAAAGAATATATTTTATTGTAATTAATTAAGAACATTAAAAAAATTATATAATTAAGGAACTGTCAGACTTTTATAATTGTTATAGTTATTGAATATACCCAGCATTCAAATTAAACTTATAAGCACATTTAAAATTAAATTATTAATAATTCATTAGATCTTGAACATATTTAGTTCTTCGTGTGCTATTCTGTTTAGGTATTACTTATTCAAGAGCATCTTATCCAACAAGAGAGAATTTTAGCAGAACAATCCAAAGAGCTACAAGCAGCTTTTTCCAAAGAGACACAGGATTTACATGAAAAATATATGCTAGAGAATGATTTGTTGAAGCAGAGACATAAGGAGGAATTACTGTCTTTAAGTGAAAGGTAATTAAAGTGATTAAGTAATTAAAGCGGCTGGATAGCGAAGTCAATAGTGCGCTCTCCTCACAAGCTGAGGGGCGTGGGATCTAGCCCACGTTTAAGCCACAATAAAAATGTTGATGAATGACTATCGCTAAAATTGTCCTCCGCTGACCTGGAGAGGAGATGGGCGCCGCCAAGGTCTACCAAGCCCCGAGAAAGTTCTAATGGAAACATTAGAACCCCCTACGACCACGAGGTTATGGGACACACAAAAAAAAGTAAAGTGATATTCTCATATTTAAAAAGAAAGATGTCAGTTAAATTCAGTTGATGTCCTATACTTGTAATATGTTTTAAGTAAATTTGGGTTTATGAATAAATTGCTAACAGGTCAATCTGTTTTATTTATTTAACTGTCATTTTTTAAGTTTACATTTTCTTAAAACTTTACCAGGCTCACAGCTTTGGAGAATCTTGACCGTGATCATGGAAATGAAAATTTTGATCATACTATTCAAATACTTCAAGCACAACTTGCACAGTGCCATAAGGAGGTTTGTGACCTTGAAACACAGAAATATGACCTTAATGAGCTGTTAAGGCAACAGGAAGCATCGCTAAGAAAAGAATTTGAAGTGGAAAGGGGAAATATGTTGATGGAGTTTACTCGGAAACTTGAACACTGCCACTCAAATTACAGGCAACAGCTGGGACAGATTTTCGCTAGAGTGAGTTATCCACCCTGTTTTTCTCAAGTTATATTTTGTGTTGTAATTATAGATAGCCAACTCAAGGAATGCTGGGAAATTAGTTAAAATTTTCTTACGATTTCAACTGAAAAAATTAGCATTTCAGTCTGGAAAATGCGTGGCTCACATGGAATTTTTAATTCAGAGACTTAAGTAATTTTAATTAAGTAAAAATGGGTACGAAGTAATGGAAAGAGCAACAAAGACAGTGACTTCCATTATATTTTTAAAGAATCATATCTAGCAAAATTGATTTTGGTTTGATTATGCATAAATGAAAATGATATCTGGACCAGAGTAATTGTATATCAATATTAGCATTGGTTCAGGGAAGAGTCAGGACAAAGAGACCTTAAAAATCACTTTAATTCTCAACATCTGGGAACATTTAAACATTTAAAAATTTAAACATTTAATTTCTATAAAAAAAAAGAAATCCACAAATGGCCTTACTATTAAATTAGTAGTTAAATAAAATTAATAAGAAATGATATGTCATGTCGTTTCAAGTGAAAAGTATTTCAGCATAGTGAAAAGCTGATTAGGGCTTAACTAGAGAACACAATCTTCCACAAGAATCTCATCTCTTGCTCTCAAATTAAGTGTATAATAATGTTAAACTTTTAAAGACAGATTTGGTTGGAAATTGTTCGGTCCCAAATTTGGTTCCATCTGGTGCTGGTGACTCATTTTCCACCCTTGGTCTGTTTGGCTTGGGCATAATTGTGGCCAATCTCTGGCAGCCATTCCTTGTACCATTTGTTGCCAATGTGATCTGCCAGTCTGTTTGGCTTGGGCATAATAGCAGGCATATCTCTGGCAGCCATTCCTTGCACCACTTGTTGCCAATGTGATCTGCCAGTCTGTTTGGCTTGGGCATAATAGCAGGCATATCTCTGGCAGCCATTCCTTGCACCACTTGTTGCCAATGTGATCAGCCAACCAGTTTTTGTACCGCAACCCAAGGTGAATGGCTGGGGTATCTGCTTTGAGTCAGTTTTTTTGCCAGTGTCCGCTTGTCCACTGCCATTCATGTGATTAGAAATTCAGCACACTGAAAATTGGCACCAGAGATTCTCAATTGGACGCATGTCATAGGACGATGTCAATCATATACATGGGTGTTGTGTAGTTTCTTTAACCTCAAAGAAGAGTTTGGAAAGAACTGGTTTAAGACGGTTCAAATTAGATATCTGAAAATGTAAGCTGCCTTGATTTTGTTTTATTTTCAAGTTTCAATAGGTATTGGTAATGCTGGCAGGTGTTGCATGGATTTCTAGGGAAAAAAATTTTAATCTCAGGCTACTATTATATTTAAATATCTAAGTCATACTTTCTTATATTTCCAATTCATTAGCCCATTTAACGTTTTATTTAATGTCAAAGCATTTTTCCTTCTTTTGTTCTCATAATTTTGCTTGAAAACGTGTTAGCTGAATATCATCACACATACAAATTTTAACCTTCAAAAAAAAATGTTCAAAGAGATTGTAAAAATCTAAATAGTTCAAAAAGATCTTTAATATTTAAAAAAGAAAAATTATTCTAAGCACATTTCATTTCATTTTTTCTCAAGCATTCCTACTTTTAATTGTTAATAACTCATCGCTTTGCTAATTGATCTCTAGGGCTTTGAAGGTCTCAGTGGCAAGCTGAAAGAGGAGTTTATCTTAATGGTCAAGAAGGCAACTGACCAGGAAGTGGCTAATTCTCAAGCAGTCATATTAAATCAACTGCTTAAGGACCGGAGTTTAGTAGCTGAAACATTAGAAAAGGAGAGGTATCAAATGTGTAGGTGTAATTTTCTTATTTTTTACTGTGACAGTTAGCACTTTAAAAATATTGGAGACAAAATTTTAAAAAAATAGCAGAAAAATTCATTTCTTGAGAATATTCAACATTGACACAAAGAGTAACACCATTAGTTAAATCACTAAACTTGAAAACACTACAGTATGGAATAACAAAGAGAAAAGTAGCTCTAATACATACGGCAACTGATTCTTATATTTGGTAATACAATGCAAAGATAATCTAATGCAACTCTCAGACACAGGGATAAAAATACTTTTCTTATTTCGTTTAAAAAATTTTTAAAAACTCATACAAATTCTTCCCATCTGGAATTCGGGTGTGGTATGGGTTGCCTAAACAAACCAGAAAAACCAACACTAATAAAAAATGCAAGACTAGACATATAACCATGGATAAGATATTCTTATACACAATAATCTTCTGTATAGATGGATCGTTTGTAATAGATAAAATAAGCTCTGTGACAGAAGTAGCATCAGCATTGATTTCATTTCTTGTACTTCCACCTTTGACATTTGCTTCTCCTTTGATTGACAGACCTGTTGAACATATTACATTATATGATCATACTGTTTAAGACTATGCGATAAGAATCAGTTTCTTGTGTTATTGTAATAATTATTTTTGTGTATCAGGTTTTCTGACACCAAAAGCGGTCAAATGATATCCTTATTAAATAAACAACAAAGCTGAACATGTTCATATTCCAGCCTCCAAGTATACTTTAAAAATTTACTGACCTCCCCTCTTCCCATAAATAAACCATCCTTTTAAGCTCTTTGTGTAAAATTTCTGAAATTATTGTAATAGAGAAATCACCAATCTCAAGTTATTTACTGACTGTTCTTGATGAACGTGACATACATTTCTCTTCTTACAATGAACACATTTATGTATAACATTTAAAATTTAGAACAAGTAGATGACAAAAATAGTTATAAAAATGCAGGTTACATATAGGAACATATATTCATTTTCATATTTATCTTGCAAAGTTTTTCATACGTAATATTTTAACTAGCAAAATAAAAGGAATTTCCACATAAAAGACATTACAGTTATTTGTGTCAATAATTTGTTCCCTGATATGACCCCTTCTTCCATACACAATCCCATATTCTGATGGAATCCTGCAACCCAGATGATTGATAACATAAAGTATGGGAAACCCTGTAAAATAGAATCACAAAGCCCTGAATGTGTTGGCACAAAGCTTTCTCTATTGTTCAGACAACTGGAACAAAATTAAAATTTAAACACTTAGCTGTAGTTAGAGGGGAGGAGTGTCTGTGTGAAACATTTATTAATGTTTAAATGTACACTTGTATTTGACAAACATGACTATTTGTTTATATTATGACAGTTGCAGAAGGTGAAGCCATTAAACTGACATTGATGGAAAAGTATGAGTCTCAGATTGCTGCACTGACCGCAGAGTTAAATCTCATGAGGCTGCAATTTGAAGTGGAGAAGCAGAGCTTGGCTAATACAAGTTTTAAAGAGCGCAACATATTCCAGGATGCTCTACAGAATCCAAACAATAAAGCAGAGGTAAAACTGTATACAAGTTTTTAAGAGTTAATAATTCTGACTTTTGTTTCATGAAGAAAATAAAACCATAATAATCAAGAATAAGTATCTTGTGTATATTATTTGGTTATATAGTGTTTCCCAATTGCCAGGGTTTGAACAGGGTGGCGACAAGGCTCAGCAGGTGAATAAAAACACAACATGGTCACATCTATTAAATGTTGGTCATAGGGCAATAAAAGAACTATTTCATTGAAGCAAACAAGTGTAAAATAATTTGGCTCTTGCATGTTTGTTAAAGCAATGCCAAATGATTGATCAAAACTCTGAGACAAGACTAGTGGTATAGGCTCTTCTTACCACTAATGTATTGGAGTAATACAAAACTCTAAGAACAGTTATTTTAAGTATCAATAATTTGGCCTATCTAAATCTTTTCTTTTTTACAATGCATATTGGTAACACTGGATAAAAACTACACACATAAAAAAATAAAAGTAAAAGGGCCCTCCTAGCTCATAACATATAATGCGTCTAATTTGCATTTGCACAAGTGAAGGTTTAGAAAATAATAATTATTGTCTTTGTGCTTCAGTAGGAAAGTAAAACTTCAGTCTAAACTACAAAGCCATGACATAAAATGATAAATATTTCCTTTCAGAGTAAATATTGACAAAAACTTGTAATTATTTTTTATTTTAAAATATTTTTTATAAGGATGATCATGAGTCTGAGTTGACTGAAATGAAAAAAAGTTTAGAGTCACAAAGAAAAGATTTGGAAAAACAGAGGGCTCTAATTGAAGAACAGACATTGAATGTTTTGAAAGATGAAATCCAGAGAAAGGCTGATGAAATAGATTCACTAAAGGTAATTGGGTAAATAAATAAAAATATTTTTGCAATTTTTAAATTGTTATTAGGTTACAAGAAGTGGCAATATTGATTCTCATATTTTGATAGGATATTCCAAGAAGTATACTTGCTTATAAACTTTTGGCTTCAGCATTACACATTGGAGTAGTTCTTCATATCAATTTTGTTTAGTGACAAAATATGGATATACACTAAACTGCTGCATAGAAGTTACACTATCTGTTTTGGATACAAATCTTAATAGAATTATTTTCAGGATTTTTTTTATCTTAACTCATCGAAGCAATGGAATATCTTTAATAAAACTTCTTCAAAAAAAGAGAATGAAAGAATTTTTTTTTAAATGATCTATAATTGAAGTGAATTTTACTGATCAATAAGTTGAAAAAGAAGTGTTTTTTTTTAAATCTCTAGGTTCGTGTGAACAAACTGAAAATGGAAAAAAAATATTTAAAAAAAGATATAGAAGCTTTGAAAAAGCACCTAGAATACTATCAGAAGAAGGAATTAGAAACATCATTTCTTAAGTCCCAGATAAATGACGTAAACATGGAAGAACAAAACCAAAATAAAGAGGTGAGTCAGCTTTATACGTTTTTGGGTTTTAATTAAAATTGGAGAAGTTTGAAACTATTAGAATATTATATAAAAAAATATTTCAAAAAGACTTTTACGAATAAAACTAATGTTAGTAAAACATTTTACAAATGCTTAAAGTATTTTGGAGGGAATGGGAAGCATATTCTGAAAATGCAATGCTGTTCCAAATGTTCTATCTTTTTCAAACAAGTTATTTTATATAAAAATGATCAAGAAACCTTTTATAGATCATAACATTGCATATTCCCTAAACAGCATTTCCTGGTCAGCTAGCAATTATGATTTTTGTGTGCTGATATATCAAATGTAATACCTTGCTGTACATTAGGCCACATTTTAAATATAATTCTTCACCTCAAATTATTCTAACTAATAACATGACATTGCAGCAAGTTCTCTTTTCTTTACGTTTTCTTATAATATCACAAAATAACACTAATATTTTTCATTAATGAGTCAGAAATATTTCAGAAATATCTTAAATAATATGCATTTATTTTTATAGTTCTAACCTTTTCTATCAAATAAAAGTTTTTATCTAAAGTGAACCAAACTATTTTTATTTATTAAGTATAAATTTTCTAACAGGCAGAGAAACCAGGCTTCAATGATGTGTACAAGAAGGGAGGCAACTATGGGTTGGAGAGAGAAAAATGTGATGGAAATCCTGATGAGTATAAAGAAGTTTACAACAGTGAAAAAGCAGAAGGAATCAGAAATGAATCAATTCAAAGAGAAAAAAATGGACATGAGAAGGAATACATTCAAGGAAAATTAGTTTGTTTTGATGCAGGAAAGACAATAGATTTTGAAGGATCTTCTAAAGATAATAAGACTGGACATGAGGAAGGATATGCTGAGGGAAAGAAAATTGGACTCGAGAATGGATATTCTGAGGGAAAGAAAACTGGACATGAGGAAGGATATTCTGAAGGAAAGAAAACTGGACAGGAGGAAGGATATTCTGAGGGAAAGAAAACTGGACATGAGGAAGGATATTCTGTAGGAAAGAAAACTGGATTCGAGGAAGGATATTCTGTAGGAAAGAAAACTGGATATGAGGAAGGATATTCTGAGGGGAAAAAAATTGGACATGATGAAGGATATTCTGTAGGAAAGAAAACTGGACTTGAGGAAGGATATTCTGAAGGAAAGAAAACTGGACTTGAGGAAGGATATTCTGAAGGAAAGAAAACTAGATATGAGGAAAGATATTCTGAAGGAAAGAAAACTGGATATGAGGAAGGATATTCTGAGGGAAAGAAAACTGGACTTGAGGAAGGATATTCTGTAGGAAATAAAACTGGACTTGATGAAGGATATTCTGAAGGAAAGAAAACTGGACTTGAAGAAGGATATTCTGAAGGAAAGAAAACTGGACTTGAGGAAGGATATTCTGAAGGAAAGAAAACTGGACTTGATGATGGATATTCTGAAGGAAAGAAAACTGGACTTGAGGAAGGATATTCTGAAGGAAAGAAAACTGGACTTGAAGAAGGACATTCTGTAGGAAAGAAAACTGGACTTGAGGAAGGATATTCTGAAGAAAAGAAAACTGGACTTGAGGAAGGATATTCTGAAGGAAAGAAAACTGGACTTGAGAATGGATATTCTGAAGGAAAGAAAACTGGACTTGAAGAAGGATATTCTGAAGGAAAGAAAACTGGACAGGATGAAGGATATTCTGGAGGAAAGAAAACTGGATATGAGGAAGGATATTGTGAGGGAAAGAAAACTGGATATGAGGAAGGATATTCTGAAGGAAATAAAACTGGACACAATGAAGGATATTCTGAAGGAAAGAAAACTGGACACAATGAAGGATATTCTGAAGGAAAGAAAACTGGATATGAAGAAGCATATTCTGAAGGAAAGAAAACTGGACATGATGAAGGATATTCTGAAGGAAAGAAAACTGGATATGAGGAAGGATATTCTGAAGGAAAGAAAACTGGACACGATGAAGGATATTCTGAAGGAAAGAAAACTGGACATGATGAAGGATATTCTGAAGGAAAGAAAACTGGATATGAGGAAGGATATTCTGAAGGAAAGAAAACTGGACACGATGAAGGATATTCTGAAGGTAAGAAAACTGGATATGAGGAAGCATATTCTGAAGGAAAGAAAACTGGAAATGAGGAAGGATATTCTGAAGGAAAGAAAACTGGACACAATGAAGGATATTCTGAAGGAAAGAAAACTGGATATGAGGAAGGACATTCTGAGGGAAAGAAAATTGGACTCGAGAATGGGTATGCTGAGGGAAAGAAAACTGGACATGAGGAAGGATATTCTGAAGGGATGAAAACTGGACTTGAAGAAGGATATTTGGACGGAAAAAACATTGGACAAGAAGAGAGATATTCTGAGGGTAAAATAGATGGCTTTAATGAAGGAAATAAAATTGGTTTCCTGGAGGGTTATCAAGAAGGAGAAAAACATGGACTGACTAACGGCTATGCCCAAGGAAAAAATGAAGGACAAGAGAAGGGCTTTAAGGAAGGTAAGAATAAAGGCTGTGAAGAAGGTTATGTCAAGGGGTTCAAAGAAGGCAAAGATGAAGGGTATAAACAGGGAAAGACAGATGGACTCAATGAAAGCTCGACCCAGAGAGAGAAAGATGGATATGAAATGGGATACACCCTGGGAAAGAATGAAGGACTAAGAGATGGGTTCATCGATGGAAAGGCTGAGGGAATCATTGAAGGCCGCACTCAGGGGAATAGAGCTGAATATGATGAAGGTTACAAGAATGGAAAGAAAGACGGGTTTGAGGAGGGACACAGAGAGGGTCAAACACAAGGAATGGATCAGGGATACCAGGAAGGTTATAGAAAAGGGAAAGAGGATGTGGAACTTCAGAGGAAGGCAGAAAGCATCCAATACAGTGAACAAATACAAGTAAGTAACATTTCTCTACCTTTTTACTATTATCACACAATTTATTTCTTTAACTTTTTGTTCACAATATTTTGTGTTTGTTTTGTTGATCATCAGTGCTCAAGAAATCTCTGTTACTGTCTATTTTTAAATAATATCATTCAATACTTACCTGAATTTATGTTTTCTGTGTGTTTACTTATTTTCTTACTTCATTATGGTCATTTGCTTTATTTCATCATGGTCATCAGCAAATGCTTAGTCCACTCATTCAGGAAAAGGCACTTCTTGAAGGCAGACTGAGGCAGGAAAAGGACAAATTGAAGAGACTTAGTAAAGATATAACAGACAAAGATCAGTTACAGGTAATACTGTATAAATTAAAGTGCACTCCTTCCTAATTCTTCTTGGCTAATCAACACATTGAGAATATAAGGGAGATCTTTGGCCGGGGATTTTGGGAAAAGTAATTGGCAGGTAGATTTATTAACAAAATTCTCCAATAATTATCAATTGGACAATAAATCCATTACCATATCATAATTGCTGTAAAAAAATGTCACTCCCTTTTCTGTAATAAACCTGAAACTGTTGTGTGCTTTCACAAGACAACTTGAAGGCTAGTTTTGTACATGCTGTGCCAGTAGTGTCATCAAATTTGTTGATTCTTCTTGTCCTTTTGTTGCTCTTCCACATGGCAAACTTTGTCAAGTCAATTTCCAACAAATGCACTTTGAAAATGCCTATCCACAATTTTTTAAATTACTTTTTGAGTAATGGTAAGTAACTGACACACAGATGACTAAGTGCCATCTAGTAACTGCAAACAGCTAGAACGCAGGTCTAATATACTTCACATTGAATTATAATTATAATCTTCTGTATAGAAGGAGCATCTGTCTCAGATAAGATAATTGAAATAAATTTATGAGAATTCAGTAAAAATGTATAAACACATTCAATTTAAAATTAAAAAAACACAAATAAACTATTCAACAGTTTGTAGCAGAGTTAGAATTTGCTTTATTTTACTTTACAAAGTTTTTTCTGTGGGTCTGTAAACAATGTTTTATTTTCTTACCCATATTTGAATTTGATTTTTTGTTCAGCAAAAATATATACATTAGGTGCATCTTTTGTGCCTTAGACACCACAACTGGGCAGGATATACTGAACTGTAAACACCTAAAAATAATGTTCAATCGCTTTTTAATTTAAAATAAAAATATTGTGCACTTGGAGAAAATCAAATCTATTCAGGATAGGAACTGAGATGACAATTTGATCATTTGATCACACCCACAGAAATGTACAAAGTCAAGCAGACAATTGAATATTACAGTCAGTTAAAATTGTAATTTACAAATACACTTACTTTAAATAATAATCTTGATGAGTGATCTTTGTAGTGCATCAACATTCTCTCAGTCTAACAGTTTGTTATGCCATTGTCATTTTGCCAGGTTTAACAATCCAATTTAGTGTGGCAAGTATAAATTTAAAATAATCTTGGCTTAGATAAAGCTTAAAATGTGTAAGTTTACAAACTGTTCCTACTGAAATAATGAAAAGGTCATGCGGTACTAATCAGCCAAAATGTAGGGCATACTTTGATTTAGGATAGTGGAAATTTCACTTAACTCAAGAGTGTAGATTTTACATCTAGGCTTCAAAATTATGTAATAAATTTTTGAGTGAACAATACCTTTCAACATTTGAGTAAACAATACCTTTCAACATTTGAGTAAACAATACCTTTCAACATTTGAGTAAACAATACCTTTCAACATTTGAGAGAACCATGGAAGTGGTTTTGGGCCATTGCAAAGAGAAATTTATACACCCTCCCTTGATTTATGACTGCATTGATATAGTTCAAATTTAGCATAGAAATTCCTGCTATCTTGCAAAGTTGATGCCTTATTTATTGGAATGTTGAGTTTAGATCACCTTTGCCTTAGAATTCTTTCTATCTTCTCCTTGGAGAAAAGAATGCCTTAGAGACAAAAATCCACAAAGAGCACGCTGCTGAAAAGGCGGCTCTCTTGGAAAAGATCTCACATTTGGAAACCCAGCAGAAGAATGTACAGTCAGATAAGAAAGCTATAGAGAATCACATTGAAGCTGTTCAGCAGGATCTGGAGCAGGCTCAGAAGGAAATAAATGAAGAAAGTTTTCAGAGTGTTTCTGTCAATAAAGTAAGTGTTCTGTCAATAAAGTAATTGTTTTGGGATTAATTTATATTTATTTATTTAAATCATTATTTATTCTTATAAATAGGTTTTGAGAACAATAATATAGATGTTTTTTTCCTATCTTGATTTGTGGTACTTCAATGCTGTTCATGTTTGACTGATGACTGTAATGTCCATTAACAGACAGAATCTAACATATGCTCCAATGAAAATCACAACAACCTTGTTGATCAAATATCTGTGCTACGTCAGCAGCTAAAAGAAGCGAAGAAAGACCAATTAGCACTGGGGCTGTTACAGGTGGGGAAATTTTGCAATTATTTTTAAAGTTCTGCTCTTTCTTAGCATGTGTCCAAATAATATAGCTAAATGTACTTAACAGAAAAACAGCTTATATTACCTTTTTTTTTCTTTTTTGCAACTTTGTTTTTAGTTTAAGTGTTCAATTGGAACAAATTGTGAAAAAAACTACATTAGATCTGGAAAACGCTACATAATTTAATTGGCTTAATCAAGACAATTGTTGCCAATTTAAACAAATCATGTATCAATTGTTCAGTTATTATTGCTTGACCGCAGGATGAGTACAACCTGTTGTTGAAAGACAAGGCAGATCTAGAAGATACTATTAAAAAAATCAAGTCCAAATCTGCACAAGAAGAAAATAAAAAGATGAGTTCAAATGCGGTGAGTCAGTTACTTCCAAAATGAGGATATCATATAGAATAGGACTGCGATAAAGCTTTTAAATAAAATACAAAATACACAAAGAAATTGCGTAAGGAAAACAATAAATTTGAGCTTTATTCTTAAACTAACATGACAGTTTACTGTATTTTGTATTTTACTTCAAAGATGAAGATATTTTTAATGACTGGATGAACTATTTGGGTTTGATTTTTTAATTTCTAAAATGTTTTCAAATTTTGTCTCATGTTTTTGGCATTGGGAAAATCTGCATCAGTGTGGGCCCATTGTTTATTTAGAGATTTTATTTGAAGGAAACTTGTCTCTTTCAATTTTATTGCATAATTTAGTCAGTTAATGTCTCATAAACAATCAGCAAGAGTGTGGTGGTAACTTAACTTTTCAAAAAAAAATATTTGAATAAAATATGTGTACTTGATGTCTTTGCACTTAATTCACTTATGCTATTTAAGCTTTTATTTTAAATTTGGTCTGTAGTTAGGATTGCGAGCTTAATTGTGATTTGTGTACACTTTTCAGCGTAGATTGTCATTTTGCTGAAACTTAGTTCTCGGCTATTATTCAAGGTCAAAGACTCCTATAATAAAAGGATTCAAATTTGATTTTTTTAACCAAATAAAGTGTAGAAATCACGTCCTGACTCATTATATAAGCACCTTTTTTTATTCCAAACATGGTAATTGGATTTGGAATAGGTTTTCTTGTGGTCGTCAAATTTTGCACAGAGCAAAGAAATGTAACAGAAATATAAGTATATTAATTAGCAGATAATAAGATTAAAACTATGCTATGAAAACTGTTAATTTACCAATTTATATCACATTATGGATAATTGCTTCAACAAAACACTAACCAGATATACTTAACTTACCTGAATCATTTATAAAAAAAATGTCTAATTTTGATTGGGTAGATTAATCCAATTTATTCTGAATCCTGAAACCTTAAAATTTTTATGAATCTTTTTATTAAAGTTTCATGCAAAGCATTCTATAGTTTTCATAATCTATTAAATCAGAAAGGGCACTAAATAACAGATTATTATTTAGGGAAAAAAATGGCCATGATCAGAAAAGGGTTTAAGATATTGCAGTAACCTAAATATAAGAAAGTGTATACACTTTCAGGGGGAGGGTGAATAATATTCATTTTAAAAATTCAACCACAAATTACTTTAATTATTTTTACAATCATTTGATTAAGAAGCTATCACTTTCATCTCTTACATGTGTTCATTATACAGGCTGAAATCAAACAATTGAAAGAAGACAAACTGAAAATGCAAAATCTACTGGATGAAGCATCTGACCAAGTGTGTAGTGATTTTTTTAAAATAATTTTTATCAACTATAAAATTCATGTTAAAGATTTTGTTGGAGCTGAAAGAGTGGGAGAGTTTGTTATCCATGCTAAAAACAAAAGAATGTGATTGATTTTTTGTTTCTATTTGAAACCTGATTCCAATAAGAAAATACAGATCATAAAAATTACTTTCTCACTATGTGTATTTTTCAGACAAGCTTTAAAAGTGACAATATCATAAATTATTTTTTTCCAGCTGACAAAAGCAAGCTCCTGCATGGCGTTAGCCCAAGTGAAATTTTCCAAAGACCTTGAGGACCTCAAGAATAACTCTGATTCTATGGTAGAGCTAGAAAATTACACACAAATTCAGATCAAACTTATAGAGCAACAAAGGCAAGTCTTAAGCTTACAAGATGCCATCAAGGAGCGTGAAGATGTGATGAAACAGCTCATTAAGGGTGAGTTGTTTAATAGAGATAGCTGATATATTTAAAATATCCAAGTTAAATTCTTTTTATTTTAAGTACATATTGTGCCTCACTAATTTTTTTATATACAAGCAAGGAAGAGAATTAAAATAATTTTTACCATTTGGATACATTTAAAACATTGTACAGGTGCAATGCCATAAAATATATTTGTTTACTGTGTATTTTATTCATCACAATTTTATTTATACATGTATATGTAAGCCGTATTTGGACATCTTCATCTATTGATGAGTTTGTTCCTGACTATTTTCCACCAGCGCAACCAAGGGTAGTGTCAATCATGCATCAACCACTGGGGCCTATACTTGCTAGATTCTTTCTGAACTGCCTTGATATGCATCTTTAGAAAAGTCTCCTGCCATTCAGTCAATGCAATCTTCATCAATTACATCAAACTATTGATATGGCATTTTCTGCCACATAGCTTCAGATCCAAGAAACAGAATGTTTTCCTGTCTAATGTCTTATCTATACAGATGCTCCTTCTATGCAGAAGATTATTGCGTCCACAGACCATGCCGGTTTGTTGGCAAGTGACGCAGGGTTCACAGGCCACGGCCATGAGGGTTCCATGCTATTCCCAGCCACCTTTGTTTCCCTAACTATTGTTAGGTACCCAGGGACTCGGGGGACACCCTTGGCCCCGGGAACAAATCCCTGCCTTCGCGGAGATTTGAACCCATGACCATTGGTATGCCAGCCGAGCGCACATGCCACTCGACCACCGTGCCCCTTAGTCTGTGTAAAGCTCATCAGGGTTTTCGAAGTTGCTATTAGATAAGGTCTTTGGAAGATCACGATGCCCCAGAAGTTTGCAATACAACATTTGGCGAAAGGTCTTTCTCTTTTTGTGCCGCCAAACAATGAAATTCTCTACCATTACACATTCGCAGCGTTCCAGCTACTAAGGCCTTCAAGACTGCCCTAAAAACACATCTTTTCAAACTTTACTTTCAAAATGAATTAAACATTTCTTCTAACAATGAACGTGGATTATGTGTGCCATACTGTCATTTATGTGATTGTTAGGAAAAGAATATTTATTGAACGCATAGATACTTATATGTATGTTATTATTTTTATGTAAAGCACTGTGAGCCCAGTTTCTTACTGGGGTACTGCGCTATATTAAATTATCAATTTTTTATTATTATTATTATAATCAGTGGTACTGCAATTGTATGAAAGTAGTAGTAGGCATGCAAGGGAAAAACTAATAGATATTTTAACCATTGCAAGAGAAAATTAATAGAGATTTAATAGAGCTTGGACCCGAAACAGATTCCATCATCTTCCGTCTGAAGGCATCAGTCAGCATAATAAAAAGCTTAAGGCTGAAAATTTTTGGGGCCGAGACACAACTTGGTTTGATGCCATTGGGCATGGTTTAAATCTCTTATGTAATTTAATATATGTTTAGTGCATGTCATGACTTGAAAAAATAGTTTTTGTGGCAATTACCCATTGGGTCTACGCCGACCTTCCAATAATGTTGAGACCCAGTTTAACCATTTTTTTTAATCCATTAAATAATGTATGTCTTACTTTGACACTCATACAATTAAACCAAAGAAGGGAACCAAATACACATCTTGTCTAGCCACAAAGAGCTTTTTGGCACTTACAGTTTAAAATATCATTATATGTTTAGTATAATAATAATAATAATGTCTTTATTCTTAATCCCCCATTTCTTTCATCTGTGACAAAATTGATTCTCAATAAACAAAAATAAAATTACTATATTACCAGAGTACAGTTCAAATTTAGCATTACCATTTTGCTCTCAAATACTATGTTGGATACAATTCTTAGAATGCATCAGAAAAGTATAGCATACACCCAGCTGTTTATTGCTCTAGTTATGAAAACAAAACTATTTGATAAAAATATGCTGTGTTTTTTTAACAGAAGCAGATGTGGACAAACAGAATGCAATTCATGAAATGGAAGTTAAGGTCAAGGACTTGCAGGAGAAATTAGACTTCAGTCAAAATCTTCTGATGAAACAGAGAGAGAAATTAAAGGACATGGTGGGTACCTCTTTTTCTTTGTAAATTGAACAAAAATTCAAATAATAAATAACCTTAACTTATGAGTGTGAAAAAATTATTTTATTAATTTATCTAGGATGAAATTCTTAAATACAAAAACTAACTTGTGGTTCTGGTTGAAATTAATCTTAAGCCTTTACTTTTGCTTAAACAATATATTGCGTGTTATAACTTTAGAATTTTAAAATGTATTTTTGAAGGTAGAATCACATAATTGATTCAGTTTTCTATCTAACAGTCTTCAGTTAACAAAAATAAAACCCTTGCACTGAAAGAACTCTATGAAGAAAATGTTGATCTGATGAAGAAATTTGCAGAAAGTGATGAAAAGCGAAGATATTTTGAAAGAATGGAGAGAAAACTGAAGGAAAAGTGTGAAAACTATAAGAAGACCCTGGAAAGTTTGCATTTAAAATTAGCTCGATGATCTAAACGTTGTAATTAAAATTGACTTGCCCAAGTCAACAAAATTAAAGTTAGCATTCTTGACATCAATTAATTACGAATGCATTGGAGCGATAATTTCATTATATACAATTTTTTATTGCTAATAAATTCTTTGATTTTGATAATGTGATGTATACACAATGTATGAGGTAATACAATTTGTTATTGTTAATAAATTCTTTGCATTTTATAATAAAATAAGAAGATATTTGGTTTTTATAGATATTTTTGTGTGTTAATAATAATTATTATTCAAAATTAACACTTACTTATATTTCGAGATTAATAGTATTTTATTTTTCTATTTAATACCAATGGTCTCTGTCAAATGATTGACAATAAAAATATCCTGTTTTGTTTTGATTATCTAAGATACTACTTCATACATCTTTGTACAAAAGTTCATTTTTTTTTCAAATGTAAAAAAAAACTTTTCAGTTATATTTTTAAAGTTAAATTTTACCTAAAAGTGTGAAAGAACAATCCTTATGAGGGTCTTATGAGATGGAGCCTAAAAATATATCCAGATTTGCAGACTGCATACAAGGACAAGAAACAATTGTAATTATTCTTGTACTTTGTATTTGTTTGAAAGGTTTATTGAATTTCATGATATAATCAAATCCTTCATTGTCATTATGAGAAGTTTGTTTTTTTATTTTGTATACTATGGTGGCTTAGCCTTGGAAAATTTACAGTTTACTTCGTTTTATAGTTTAGATTACAATGCATTTAAATAAGCTTGGAACCAAAAATGACACATCTTCCAAGAGATAATATCTTTGTTGAATATTATTTATTAACTCATTTTTTTTTAAACTCCAATTATCTCCCTTATTGTTTAAAATGCTCTTCGGTTTCGGACCCACAAGTTAAGTATCAGTGTTGGTTTTAAATTAATATTTACAAACATTTCAATAATTGATAAACCTGCTTCTAAGGCGAGGTTGTTTTTCCCCGCCCCAATCAGTAAATAATTTAGTTCTTCTTTGTGGGAGATAGTAAAGTGTGAAGCAGACACACAGTAAGTAAACATCTTGAGATTGCAAAGTTTTCTATAAATTTGAAATGTATCTATCAATTTTATTTTATAATTTCAAACTTTATTTAAAAAATTCTGCTGATAGTATGTATTTCTTTAACATTAAAAAATAATTAAAACAAGACCATTCTCATCACCTTGGTTCCCACTACATGATCCAAAATAACTATTGAATTCAAATGTTACGTAACGTATTTATAACATTTTAGACAATTTAAACATTGTTTTTGTTTCAATGATAACTTAACATTCAGTCATGAAGAAATCTATCTCTACCATATGTAACTTGATTTTCTTAATTTTGATACTATATCAAATTAGTGAATCAATTCATTTTTTTCATTTCTGTCCATTGAATTTGATAACATTCATTGTGACTGTTACTTTTTTGTAATCTTTCTTTTTAAATTTATTTAAAAGAAGTTTGATTAAAGATTTTTTTAAATACTCTTGTCTAAGTTATGTGAAGTTTGTGTTCAAAATGATGTGGCATGTTCCTAACACAGTAACACACAGTGAAAAATCAGTTAAATTTATTCTTGCACTGTTATGTATTTTATATTATAATACAAGAGCACTGACATTCATTTCCATATCATAACTAGGGGAGAGACTTGATTTTATAAAACACTATTAAAAAAAAGGCCTTTCACAGCAATGTTAAAAATACTTTTTTTTACTTTTACTTTTGAGAGGTTTATTAAATTGAAGTTATTCTTACAAGCCAAAGGTAATAAATGCTTATTTGTAATCCTTTAAAAAAAAACAACTTTCTATCAGGAAATTAATACAATTTTGAAAGTTACTCAACAGAATGTATTTTCATTAGGACACATTTGAAAATTACCCTAATGCCAGAAGTTAGAATAATATAAATCTCTGCTGCATGGTTAATTTAATTTGACCAAAGCTTTTGACCACTGCTATGGTATGTTATACAAGTAACCTTCAGAATATCAGAACCTCAGTAATTGCCTTAGAATTTAGAATAAGTGCTTCCAACATTGCTATATTCTTGATCCTTCCACTTTATGCACACAAGGCAATTATGTTTGGATCAGAAGCTTGTCAAGTCTTTTTCAGGGGTGGCCAGACCAGCAGTATCTGAGAGCCATTTTAAATATAATAAAAGTTGAAAGTCGCATTGAATCACTATGGGTCATTAAACCTGGCTTGGAAATCTTCCAGTAATCCTTGTACATATCTTTCATAAATTGTACGCGAGCAGCAATGTAATCACAGAAGAGCTGCATGCAAATGTGATCACAGAAGAGTGGCAAGCCGCGGTTTGGCCACCGTTGGTCTAGATAGAAATAGAATAATAACACAATATATATATGCCTTTGATGTTATTGTTTGACTATTACTATTATACTCAGTATGAATAGAAAAAAAGAATGTCAACATTTCTTATGATGGCACTGTATGAGTTTTATACCCAGTAATAATAGAACGGCACAGCTTTGTTGGGCTCCTTGCTCCATTTGAAAGTTGATTTTTTTGACATACAAATGACTGCATAGTCTCACTATTTTAATGACATTTCAATGACCCCAGCATATTATTATCTTCATTGACATGTCACTCACACTGACTGGGGTTCAACGATTCCCATGACACATCGGTACCAAAATCTCATGTGTGATATTTATGTTTAAGTGGCTTGTGTACATGGTGACATATATATTGTTATAAGACGGTACATGGTGTTTGTGCAGTAGGTCTGGTAAAGGCATGGATCAACTAAAGCGCCACAAACTCAAGCCATGTCCCTGACCATTTCATAATTTTGTGCCATTACCTTGTTTGTTGGGATCATTTGTATACATGTAAAAAACTGAGCCATCATAACACCTCACCATTGTGTTATGAATGTTTGTACATCAAACAGAAACTTATTGTCACATTCAACAGTAGTAATTAAAAACAATGCATTGAAAAACTACAGAAAGTTCAAAATTCAGCTGCCAGACTGGTGCTCAAGGCAAAAAAACATGACCATGTTACTCCACTTCTTCGCTCACTTCATTGGCTGCCTATACAAGCCCGTATTGATTACAAACTGGCCGTTCTCTGTCACAATTTCTTTTCGGACTCATGCCCATCGTATCTTACTGAACTTTTGTCGGTCTACTCACCCACTCGCAAGCTAAGATCTTCTGCAGACACACGCATTCTCTCTGTTCCTACGACACGCACCAAAACGTTTGGTGAAAGGTCGTTCT
The DNA here is from genome assembly GCA_944989445.1 of Ampullaceana balthica. Taxonomy (NCBI): domain Eukaryota; kingdom Metazoa; phylum Mollusca; class Gastropoda; family Lymnaeidae; genus Ampullaceana; species Ampullaceana balthica. The sequence goes on from CALYLW010000200.1 coordinate 491,940, forward strand.
CTTTTTTGTGCAGCCAAACAATGGAATTCTCTACCATTACACATACGTAGTATTCAAACAACCAAGTCCTTCAAGACTGCACTTAAGACACATCTTTTCAAAATTTATTTTTAAAATTGATGAAACAACATTTCTTGTAAATGATTAACGTAGCTTATGTATAATGTATTGTAATTTTGTGTGTTTGTTGTGATATGAAAGTTAATTTAATACTTATAAGTATGTTATTTCTTTCATGTAAAGCGCTGTGAGCCCAGTTCCTTACTGGGATACAGTACAGCGCTATATAAATAATCAATTTATTATTATTATTATTTCAATAAAATCATGAAGATACGAATGACATATTTTTTATTATTTTACAAGTTATGATAACAAGTGAATATTCATATGAAACAAAATCAATAAAAAAAACATTTAGAGGACAAAAATGTGATTAACACTGAAGCTGATGAAGTGAATGGATTTTAACAAAATCATTACTGCCCCAACTACTAGGTACATGTTATCCAGTCTTCAACATTATCTGGGTAATCACTCAAGCAAAATAGAATTTCCTGTGTCAGCACATTAGGGGCCGTCCATAAAGTATGTCACGCTCCAGAGGGGGGAGGGGTGTAAGAAATTGTGACAGTTTGAGACAGGGGGGGGGGACCGGCCATGTGTGACGTCACGCTGTTTTATATTAAATTTTAATTATTTTGAAAATAAAAAACAACATTTTTGTTCGAAAGTGACGTACTTTAGGGGGGGGGGTCCGAGATTTGTGACAAGGGGGGGGGGTAAAAATGGTCAAAAATAGCGTGACGTACTTTATGGACGGCCCCTTACTACACAGAGATCCGTGTAGGACTAAACACTAACACTTGAGTTAAACATTTCATTAATGTGAGGCAACTCAAAGCAGTATAATTTACATTTTGAAAAGAAAATCTATGCAAGGGCTGAGTGGTTAAGTGACAGGAAAATCATGCTCTGAGAAGTCACAAAAAATACACCCCTGTTACTTATCTAATTAATTCCAAGTTTGTAGTTTGTGCAGGCAATGCAATATAGTGCACACAATACTTCAAAGGGAATAAATAAAGTTTGTTAAGCGCAGATCTTTCCATTTATAGGGCATGAAGCATTTGTGTGGTGAGAATAACTACTGATCGGTAAAAGTTGGCAACACTACAAGGGCCTTGTAAAGGGTAATCATCAAGTTTATTTTAACTCTATATATTATATTGGTGATTCCAAAACATTCAGTTCATATTGCTCAATTCTCTGAAATAAAAATATGGCAAATTATCTGAATAAAATTCAAAGTTTTGAAAAAAAAATTCTGAGATATTAATTTTTTTTCATAATTTATGTCTAAGTCAAAGTCTTGAAATAATAGCACATGCCAACAGAAGTCTATAGATATTATATTACAGCATAAAATCTTCAATTGTAGCAAAATGAATCAGTCTCAATTTGAAGGGAAATGTCAATTTAAATGCATCTCACACAAAAAAATTATTTTAAAACTATGTCTAGCTAATGAAATTATTTTCTGCAATACTTATTGTGTCACATGTTTAATGTGACAAAAGCTATTTTGAAAGAATAAAATAGATCACATATCCTTTTTCTCCCTCGTTTGTTTAATTTCCTTTCAGTGTAAAATACTTTGTAACTGGTAATAATTTGGTGGTTCATGGATGGATGGATGATTGAAAAATGAAGAGGATAGTTTCTAACAAATATAAAAATTGGAGGTTAAAGCTTTGAAATCATGAACAAAGGCCAAATCTAAACTTATCAACTTACATTTTAAAAGTTACAAAATAAAGTTAAAATAAAATACTCTTTAAATACAGGAAAACCAAATTAAGTTTCGAAAATTATTTTTTGAGAAGATTAAATAACACCATTCTAGCACCAACATGCCAGTTTAAATGAATAAAAGATGCTTAGGGTAACGCTAATAATTTCTGTATACGACACCCTGAGATTAAAATTTAAGAAAGATAGACCAAAAAAAACCTAATTGTCAATTATGACATGAATGACAGAGAATTATGTGGTTTTGGCTTAATTTTTAAAAACTATGTTAAAGCAATGTTTTCCTTTGAGATAAAAATTTAATACAGAATTAGCTAAAAGCCTTAAGATAGGCTCATTATATAACTTTGCGAAACACTGCATTCGATTATTTTTTTAACTGGTACCAAACTATAGGACTGTACATTTTACCAAAATTTGAACCTGGCTGAAAAATAAAATTATCATAAGGAAACATTTAATAAGAAATATTTCAATTTTAAAAAATCAAAATTAACTTGTTTTCATCGTGTCAGCGATACAGATATTGACTGACATTTTATGCCAAAGAGATAATGCCAGGCATATTGCCATTACAACCATTATCAAAATGTCTACAAAATCAAAAAAGGAAAAAAATAAATAAACAAAACAAATTCAACAGTTAGATTTAATTGACGGAATATATATGTACCGTACAGATCACGTTGTCAATGGTTAGTGTAAACGATGACACACATTTTGTTAATAGGTATCCCAGTAAAAAAAGAATGTGTTCAAGCAGAAGCAGTTTTGACATTGTCCTAAACGTGTCATCTTTTCTATAAGGGAGAAAAAGAAACAGGAATTATCTCTCTTGTTTAACAAAGAGTTGTTAGTACACAACAAAAGTCATTTCGCTACCCCCTTTTCCATATTTAACTTACTGTTTAAAATATTTATAACATGACAATGTTAAACCCTGAATGGGCATTACGCCCTGAATAGTAATTCATTAAATATGGGGAAAAAATCAACAATTTTGCCATGGGAAACCTTAAAACTGGATAGTTTTGACTCATTTGCAGAATTCATGAAAATTTAAACCATCATAATAAAGACATATTACAAAAAACAAAATATGTTCAAAACCCCAGATTGCATTTGACCAATTCAACTTCCTTGCTTCATAATCTAATCAGTTAACAAAGCATCGCTTGCACACTCACACCATTCAGATATTTAACATTTTAGACATATTAAATCGTTATTGCTGATACCAGTTGCCGTACTGATCTGTAGCGTAGCCTTGATATGAGTCACCAGCACCCCCCATGTTCCAGCTCCCGGCAGAACCAGAGTATCCGTTACTGTTCCACATTCCTGTCTGACTGGGCTGGGCCATGCCGTACATCTGCGTGGCCATGTTCATGACCCCCTGCTGGATCTGGCGGTGGGCGTCAAGGGTCATGTTCTGCTGCTGCATCAGCCGTGTTTTCTTGTCATCCATTGAGCTGCTTGTCGAGCTGTAGGAGGTGACTTGTGTCGTGTCAGCCGCTGTACCTTGCTGGCCTGTCATCCAGTAAGCAGAGTTAGCCATCTGGATGGATCAAGAAATAAAAGCTCTGATTAGTTGGGTAAAAATGGCTGGTCACAATAAAAACATTGGTTCAGAAAAAAAGCAGCCAAGATTTAACTGAAATGCATCGTACACTGTCTATGTAAAGTTGTGTGTATGCAGCTGATCTGCTGCATGGGTTATTAACACACCAAAACACTGGCCACAACATTTCCATAATAAATTTATCAGTACAGTTATCCTTGATTATCGCGGGTAATAGGTTCCAAGGCGGGCCGCAATACCTGAATTTCCACAAATTAGGGACACTAACTGTTGAGCAATATGAAATCGGTAGATAAGTTTACAGTGACTTTAATTTCCTGAGGAACCTCTTCTAATACTACTACTATATTCAAAAAACCATTAAGTCGTGAATCCCTTGAAAAGTGCACTGCAAAGCAGCGAGGGATAACTATATTCCATTTTTCATCAACTGATAGGCCTTGTTCATATATTGGAATTAGTACTCATTTTAGGTCACAGCCTTACAGCCGCCAACTGTGGACATATTTTGTGGTTTCAAGATAAAAATTTGTGAAACAAGTCTAAGTTTGATTTTATCAGAGTTTGCCCCCGAAAAAAAGAGACCATGTATTGTTTTTAAAATATGAAATAAATTACTTTTTTTTTAAAGTTTAAATTTAGTTCCTCCTTGCATTGGCATTTAATAGTATAAGCCTATTTTAAAACAAAACACACAAAAACAGTTAATTTTAATAGTCAGTACTTGCTTGTAGCTGCATAAAGATAGCAGTGTGAATTACCTTAAGTAAAGCACTGAAAAATAAATACTAAATGGGTGCTTGTTATTCTTCTCTTATGCAAGTAGAAATGAGACAGAATTTTAATGACAAATGGTTCAAATATAGTAATGTCTTAGTTTCAGAACAAAAATGTCTTTTTATGACCGGAAAGGTATTATTGCATGACTTGCAGAAAAAATAATAATCTCAAATTAAGAAATTTTTAACTCTTTTACCTACCTGGTTACCAGATGTAGGGTAGTAAGAATAACCAGTGTTCTGAGAGTAATTTGAAACACCACCCCGATTTCTAAAATTCCCTCTGCCTCTGGGTGAAAAATCATTTCCTCCATGCCAGGTGCTGGATTTGTTCATTCCTCGTAGAGAGCTACTATCAAATCGTCCCCTACCATTTGGATATGCAGGCTTCTTATAGACTTGTGGGAGAGCCCGTGCTTTCATAATTAATGGGCAGGAAAAAAGGGATGACCCTTCCAGCACCTAATGAATATTTAAGTAAAATAAATTAAGAACTGAACTTGGAAAAATAATAGCGCATTTCATGCCAATACAAAACAAAAAAGAGATTTAAATTGCTGAGAAATTATGCCAATTAAAAAAAATTAAATAATATGACATGATGTGATGTGAACTGTTGTCCGGGAAAAATGCCCCCTCCGAGCCACAGAAGCAACACTGTAGTGTTGTCTAGTCCCACTCAGACACAGTGGTCTGGTCAATATATTAAATCACTTTTCCATGTACACCAGTGGTTCCCAAAGTGGTCCCTACGGACCCCCAGGGGTCCGCGGAACCGTTCAGGGGGTCCGTGGAAAATTAAAATTGATTTGGGGGTCCCTGAACAACGTCAGGGGGTCCGCAGAAGGTTTAGTATAAAAATAATAAAATTATGTTTTATTTTTAATTATTACGGAAATAAAAATAAAGAACAATGAAAACTGTAGTAGCGATTTTTAGATCCTGAGTAAAATAAAGTTGTTTTACCTAGAAAAAGAAAAAAGTACGATATTTCTACTGCTGTAACCAATCAAAATGCTTGATTATTTGAATGGTATGTCAATTTTGATGCGTGAGAAAGGCGGAGACCTTATACTATATCTAGGTCATAAAAATACAATCATTTAACGGAAATGACGATGATTGCAGGGTTGGGTAAATTTTGACGTGTCGGTAAGTCATATTTATCTTTTATGACTTACCGACAGCTTTCCATAGATAATACATTTGCTATGATTGGACGATTAAAAATACATGATCGAGTCAGCAAAAAGTCTTTTTCTAAAATTCAAAATTTGACCAAACACCTTTTCAGAGAGAAAGCAAAATAATATTTAAAAATATTTAAAATATATTATGATAACATTTTTTAGAGTCCTGCATTCAATCGACAATTTATCTTTATGTAATGCTGATACGAAGTGTATAAACTAATTTTACCAATATTAGGCTAAAAGAAGTTAAATATTGTTGGCTGGAAGTTTTGATAACGTTGAATTTTGTGTTGTTATCAGATAGTTTACTTTTGAACGTAAATATATTTAATATTTGATACAGTTTATATCTTTTGAAAACAATATGTTTCACATTTTCAATATAGTAATACCTTAAAGTTAATTTTAAAAAATAATAAAGCTCACAAATGGATCGTAAGTTTTTGGAAAGAAAAATTAAATAGAATTGTATCCTTCCGTCTCACATCAAATAATTCTAAAGGGTTTTACTGCAGCATTCAATTGAAAACCTTGATAATTAATAGTTAAGCAACCGTTTCAAATAAAACATTTATATAGAATTTTTTTTATATGTTTGTGCCTTTTTGAAAAGATGAGTGATCCGAAAAAAAATGTAGAAAGTACAGTGTTGAATATTTGAAGTAGGGCTTTTTTTCATCACCAGGAAATAGTATTTCACCAATGTGTCTTCTGTGAAATAAAACTTTGCCGAATTATTCTATGAAATCTTCCAAGCTTAAGAAACATTTAATGAAAATCCATAGTGATAACAAAGATAAAGATTTAACGATTTTTCGAAGCAGTCCAAGAAACATATTTGAAAACACCATCACTTCAACAACTCATAGGGACAACATCTAAGTGAGATGACAATGGACTGCGTGCGTCTTATAACATTTCTTTATTGATTGCAAAGTCTGGAAAGCCACACAAGAATAGTGAAGAACTTGTTTTACCAGCTGTAAGTGAGGTGATAAGCACTGTGTTGCACAAACCAGGTTTCGACATCACAAAAAAAATCCACTGAGCAATAATTCAGTCCAAAGAAGGATTAACGAAATGGCTCAGTGTGTTGAAAATTCTTTATGTGATTACTTAAAAACATCTGAATTGTCTCTACAGCTAGACGAGTCCACTTTACCAGGAAACTAGGCTTTACTTTTAGCTCATGTAAAATTTGTAAAAAATAACAATTTTGCCAAAAAACTGTTTGTTAAATATTTGGAAACAGATACGAAAGGTGAAATGTTATTTATTGAATTAAAAATATTTTTCGATGAAAAAGCTATACTCTTGACTAATATCATTTTTGTTTCTACTGACGGTGCTCCGGCAATGGTAGGAAGATACCGAGGCTTTCTGGCATACTGAAAACAAACTGTACCACATGTATGTTCAGTGCATTGTGTCATTCATCGACATCATTTAGTTGTAAAATTCTTAGTGAACGTTTGCATGGATCACTAGATTATGTCATTAGTGCAGTTACTAAAATCAAAAGGATTCCTTCAATGTGATATTTGCTAAACTTTGTTTGGAAAATGATGAAGACTATAATTATTTACCACTTCTCACAGACGTACGTTGGTTATCTAAAAGTGCATGTTTAAATCAATTCTATACTCTCTTTGATTCAGTGCTGGAATTCCTGGAAGGCAAAGACAATGATTTGAGACAAAATTTAATTAACTCAAAAAATGTCACAGCCTACATGACAGATTTGTTTGCCAAATTTAACGATACTAATTTGAAACTACAAGGTGACAAATTAAATTTCATTAAAACTAAAAGCGTAATATTTGCGTTTGTTGCAAAACTTTTTCTGTATTAACAAAACTTGGGGAGAGGAGAATGTTCTCAGATTCCAAATCTTTCGAAATTGCAAAAATAGATATGAAGATTTGCTTGCCTACTGTCAACACTTAACGGCTCTTCATGCAGACCTGAACCAACGATTTGAAGAAATTCTTCACTTTGATATTCCCGACTGGGTGTTGAACCCTTTTGCTCGGGGACAAACTCAGAACAGATCCCAGACATAGATGAATCCATACTAATACAGAAGCAACTTATTGAATTATCCACAAATGAGGAACTTAAACCAATTTTTGAAAAATGATACCACAAATTATGGTTACAAAAAAAGAGACCCAAATTTTATATCCTGCATTTTGGGTTATTGTACAAAAGTTGTTGACAGCTTTCCCGTCTTCCTGTTTGGAAGAACGTGGATTCAGTGACGTCATGAACCACATCACAAACAAAAGAAACCGGCAAGAAATTAGTTGTCGTGGGGATTTGTGTTTGCTACTCACAAAAATTGAGTCGGACATTAATACACTCATAAAATTATTAAAATCTCATCGAGTTCATCCAAGTCATTAATTTTTTTAAAATTTAAAAAGTTTAATTTAAATAAAAAATTCTTCAACAAAATATTGTTTTTTAAATTAGTAAATTTGTATACTATACATTTATGTAGCGTTTTCACTTGGGGGGTCCGTGGGCAAGTTTTGACTATAAAAGGGGTCCACGGGTAAAAAAAAGTTTGGGAAACACTGATGTACACATTCAAAAGTAAGGTAATACGTCCAGCAATATTAAAAACTCAACCTCTCTATTGATATATATATATGTTCGTTCGTCGATACGACGAGGACCACTCTAGTCATCCGAGGGTTGGCTGTTCCGTGCGAAGATGGCTGATTAGGCCGATCCTTGCACGGAAGGTTCGGGAACAGAAGGGACAAGGGACGAGTGCGACATCTCCTGGAGGGTTGACAGCATGGGCCTTTCGGGCTTGCCTCTTCTTTTCTGCGGTGGTGATCCGGTTTGCCTCGCATAACCTGGCACCTTCGTGGATGGAAGAGCGCCAGGTGGATCGGTCCATTGCAGCTCGTTCCCACGTGTCTGGATTGATAGCAAACGCTTTCATTGAGGCTTTTAGTGTGTCTTTGAAGCGTTTCTTTTGCCCACCGTGGGACCGCTGGCCATACTGGAGCTCACCATAGAAGATTCTCTTTGGCAGTCTCACGTCTGGCATTCGGACGTGCCCTGCCCAGCGAAGCTGGGTCTGCATCAGGAGGGTGAAGATGCTGGGGAGACCTGCCCTGGTCAGTACCACTGTGTCTGGAATTTTGTTTTGCCAATTTATGCCGAGAATCTTCCTGAGGCTTGTTATATGAAAGTGGTTCAGCTTTCTTGCATGACGCTAATTTATATATATATAAATGTTTAACATCAATACGCCCACACTTACAAAGCTCTTAGCGCACTTCTTAATCTCTTGTCTCTCCAAACACTATATACAGCACACTATGTATAATATTACCCCCATCCCTTCAGTCCCTCTCAGCCCAGGATGTCCTGAGGCATGAGCAAAAAGAGTTCACTCACAACACAAACATTCACAACCTCACACAATGGAATTTGTGTGTGATTATATTGTTGAATAATCAATTTGTACCCTACTACATGTACTTGAAAGGGCGAGCCACTCCTCAATGCAATTTAAATGTTCATAGAGCCTGCAGAGCATGGATAACAACTTTGAGCTATCTAGAAGAATGTAATGGCTTGAGCCAAGACATTTAAAAGCTATTACTATTACCTGAGAAGCATACTGAACAGATTCACCATGTTGGAAAACAACATAAGCATGTTTATTTTCTTCTCCTTCTTCTGAGGTCAGCAGAATAAGACGCTCTATAGGACCTGTCTGAAAAAAAATTAACAAAAACCTAAATATTCAAATGAAATTCTGCAAGACTAATTTAATTAAATTTGACTTGAAAGGGTTTATTTTTTATTGAACATGTGGTGTTAAACACGGTGGAAAATTTAACATTTTTCTTTATCTATTTAAAAAATGTAAAGACTTTCATTTAAGGTTTGAGGTCGTCGGCATCCTTCCGTCTCGCGAGACGATGGTGCATCACTGTTGGATTAAGTTACATTTCCTTGTGTGGCTGAGCAGTTCTATCCTTGAGTGGCAGTCTTTTCCACAGCTTTTGCGCACGAATTCTGTGCTTCCCAATATTTTGTCCTTTCTCCTAGCTCTTCTGCCTGTAGCCTCCTCCATCCTTCGCTCCTCGGCTACTATGACGCCCTCTTTGACAACGGTGCGCCATGTAGATCGCTCTTATGCTTTGCATTCCCAGTCACTTGTGTTTATTCTGGCTGCTTTCACGTCTCTCTGGCAGACATCTTTAAATCGAAGACGTTTTGCCAAACCTGTTTATTTCGTTTAGCCATTATGGCAGCTGCTTTGCCAATTCTGCTGTTTATTTCGTCTTCGATGGACAGTGAGTTAGAAACCTTGGACCCCAAGTAGGTGAAGCTGTCCACAACCTCCAAGTTTTCATTTTCGATATTGATGGTAGGAGGAGAACATGTGTCTTGGGCCTAGGGCTGTCAATATTATTGAAAAATCCTGCCCGGGTACCCGTCCAAATTTCGAACGGGTACCCGGTTTACCCGATCGAAACATGGCATAATGTTCCCCGTCATGACCGCTATACAATGCTCCCTAGCCACCTTCCATGCACCTCATTTCACACAGTAGCTAAACGGCCTACGTCTTAGAGGCCGTACATAAATGACATCGAGCGATTTTGGCCGATTTTTACCCCCCCCCCTTTCCGTCACAGGTTGTCACAAAACACAAAAACTTAGAGCCCCCTCCAATATGACGTCATAAAGCTTGGGCCACCCCCCCCACATGAAAGCCGTACTTCCTTTTTGAAAATGAGCATGTGTCAAATAACTTTATTGTCATTCAATTTTGTATTTAATGTGAAGTTGAACTCTAAAAATCGCAACATGCTCAAATCCATATAAAACGTTATTAAATAAATTGTAAGCAATCAAATATTTCAGTGGAACTTTTATTTAAAGGTGCGCGTTTTGATGTGATGTCACATTTATTCTTAAACACATCACTCCCCCTCGTCACTAATGTGTGACCCCCTCCTCCCCTAGGTGCGTAACAACATTTATGGACGGGACCTTATCCATCTTACACTGTTAATAACTAATTTATTTAATTTAAAAACTTACAAATTTTGGTGTATTATTAAAATCAGTTTTTGGGCAAGGCACACGCTGTAATGAACAATCGAAACAATCGAATGGAGGGAGGGGGGGGGTAGCTAAACAAAATCGACAATCGTAAACCCAATGTCGGCGTATTTCAAAGATCAAAGCAACTCTCAAAGCAGGGCTGTTTTTGTGAACAAAATCAAACACGGCTTCTTACATCTCTATGTCGACGTCTTACCCATCTTACACTGTTAGTAACTATTTCATTTATTAACCTTAAAAACTGACAACCTTGTACGCATTATTAACATCAGTTTTTCTAGGTCAACACGTATTCACCAACACAAGAAACACAAGCGAATATAAAGGGTGCGGTTATAGCATAGACGTTGATAGGGGAGATAATTGGTATCAATCGATAGCCCAATTTCTGCATATTTCAAAGCAATGTTAGTGTCAAAGCAGAAGTATTTTTATTATCAACAATAAACATGGCCTCTTGCATCTCTATACAGTCCATCCTTATTTTTGGCAGAGGAGTTTTGTTTTCTTTATAAGATTCATTCAAAGAACCAAAATCTTCTTGTGTTTGCGATTTGTTTCATTTTCAGAGAAAAAAGATGTATCAAATACATTGTAGTTTGTCGAGACCGTATGGTATTTCCCGTTGACAGATAGTTCTCCTTAGATGTATTGCAAAGCATTTATTTGAAAAAAAAATTCATTTGATAAATTGTTTCGCGAGCCGTAAATTATTAAACACAAAAAGCCGCATGCGAGCCAAAGTTTGGTTAATATAGACGTTGAAGGCCACATTTTCACGGGTACCCGGGCGGAATTTTACTACCCGGGTAATCTCACGGCAACGGGTACCCGTTGACAGGCCTACTTGGGCCATGATGTTAGTCCCTTTTAAGCTGATTTGCAGACCAAATCCTTTGCAGGCGTTGGAGAAGCTCGACACGAGTTGTTGCAAACCAGTTTCTGTGTGTGGTATCAGTGCCGCATCGTCTGCAAAAAGTAGCTCACGAATTAGGACATCTGTCTTTTTGGTTTAAGCTCGGAGGGGAGCAGTATTGAAAAGTCCTCCATCAGCTCTGGTGTGTAACCATATTCCATCATTGCTATCCTTGAATGCGTATCGAAGCAATACAGAGAAGAATATTGCGAACAGTGTTGGTGTGAGTACAAAACCTTGTTTAACTCCGCTACTGACTAGAAAGGCTTCTGACGTAGCTCCACCGAACTGCACTGTCATGGAGCTGTCTGATGATGGCCAGTAGGTGTGGGGGCAGCCAATTTTTTCTAGGATTTGAAATAGCCCGCTGCGACTGACTAAATCGAAGGCGTTAGTAAGATCCACAAAGATTTTGAGGTACCTTGAGTCATAAATTTGACATGTATTTTAGACCTAAATAGCCAGTGATGAGTTGAGCAAACAAGAGCTAACATCCAAATGCCTTCTAATTTTCCAGTGTTTAGAAGGCACTTGGGTGAAAATTTCAAATAATGTTTTTAAAATATAAAAGTAATACAGCTGTATAGAGCCTTTTAAATGATTAACAAAAACATAAAGATCAACTTTGTAGCTCAAGTGGTTCAAAAGTTTTGATTTTTCTCTAAGACCTCATAATCACTTTTTTCACAATGGTGTTTTGCTCCACATTTTGTGCCTTTTTTTGGCTTTTTTTTATAACGCTCATAACTTAAGTATTTAATAAGATAAAAATATAATATTGTTAGGAGTTATATTTAGATATAATATAGTATTTTTAAAAATTTAAATTTTTATATCATTTTTCTTATAAAATAGCTGATTTTAAAGTTTACACTTTAAATTATTTTTTTTAAATGTAGCTTTTTTTTCTGTTAAATTTTAACAAATAAAGTGAATATTTTTAGTGGCAATACAAAGATTCATTTATTTGTTGACTTGTAATTGGCGATCATTCTTTTTATTTTACCCATTTCTATATAGGGTAAAATATTATATTTCAAATAAATTCAATATTATTTTTAAATATAGAATATCATATATTTTTAATTATTTATAAGTTTTTAACAGCTACAGTTTGTTACTCCACTGTGCATTTAGTGTGACTTCTTACTTTACTGTTAAAAAACTGTAAAAACAAATATGTCTTTGACATTCACATCAGGTAAGTATCAATTATTCAATTAATATGCTTGTTCTTAGTAATTTTAGTAATATTTTGTGTAATTCATGGATTAATGTACCAGAAATAGTTTTTACCACTTGAATTCTGAGGATTATTGTGCAATATTGTGATATGTGAGTAATTACTGGATATTTCATTATTAAAGGTAAGTGCCTTTTTACTTTCTAGTTTTATCAAATGTAACAATATATTATTTCTAAAATATTTCTAACTAAATCATAATATATCATGTATAACTCATAAGCATAGTAGGCCTAAAGCTTACAAAACTAATTAGTAAACATGGCCAAATAAGTTAATATATTAATTAATAAGTATAATAAGTCTAAAAAGTCTTAACAACTAATACTAATAGTACTTATACTTATAGCCTATTTGATAATAAATTAATAAACAATGTATTATATTTAAATATTAAATTATAGTTATGTAAACATAATACAGTGGGGCCCACTTAACTCGAGCTCGGTTAACTCGTCAGCTCTATTAAGTCGATGTTTATTTTTGGAACCGCCAAATTCTCTCTTTGTCTTTGCATTTTTTCATCGGTTAATTCGATTTTTTAAAGTCGCTGAGCCCTAATATTTCGAGCACAAAAGAGTGCCAAATTTGCAACTTAACATCCGTTAGCTCGATCCCCGTCTGTTCGCATAGCAATGCACTTTAGAATTTTTAGTTCTAAACAGTGTTGACATCTCGCTTTCTTCGAGACTTCCGGCTATTGTGTGATTCTACGAGATTTCAATAAAAATTACTGGATGTTTTGACTTTCAATTTCATTCCGTGAATTAGTTTGAGTATGCATTCACCAGAGGTACTCAAAAATCGCGTTAGTGGTCTTTAATCCGTCATTATTTCGCTGTGCATGTTATATTATTATTAAACTTAATTCATTTTCTGATGCATTAATCATTTTATTTTTTAAGATAAACGAATATCTTTAGAAAAGAAAATAAAGGTTTGTATCAAGAATCGACAGTGGTTTTTATATAATTAAATAAAAAATTATTATTATTCTTTTAAAAGTTTGTTGTTTCTTTGTTACCAGTAAGATACGTGACTGTGACTAACACGCGCGTGACGTTGAAATCAAATCATTTTCTTAATATTCTAGTATATATATATAATATACACGTCATCACTGTTGTAGGTCGAATTCTGATAAGGTCAAGGCCGCATTTGTTACTATTTATATTATAAGTTACACGTATCATTTGATTAACAAAGGAAATTTGAGTGCGGTCTCATAGTGACAGATATCCTGCACGTCAAAAGCATTAAACTTAAAATTACCATATTGATATGTTGTTTTTTTTTAATTCGTCGATTCGACAGGCATTGCAAACGCATGCCACGCCACACGACAAGGCGAGCTGAAAAATTTGACCTTTAACGCATGCGGAGATAATTATAATTATAAACTGGTAACTTTTTTTTTATTAAATGGAATCGAAACATGACCACAGAGACGTAATCAAAGTCATGTACTTCGGCAAAAATAATATACATATATATAAACATTTCTGACTAGTCATAACTTTTCCCGACTTTCAAGACCGTGAAAATTATTTAAAGAATTAACGACTGAGTGGGAACCCTGGGTTATACTTAAACGGTCCTTAAAAACTATCGGTCTTAACCTTAGGAAAGAGTGAAGAAATATTATGGTCCCGATATTCCTATACGATTCCGATTAATCGTCCCATCACTAATTAACGCACATCATGTATATAATTATAAAGAAATTTCAAGCGCATGTTAGTATTTTGCCGCCATATTGGTTTTCCGTTTAACTCAATGATCGGTTATCTCGGAGCCATTTTTCATACCCTGAGGCTGTCGACTTAAGCGGGTCCCACTGTAATAAATTCATCATACTATTAAATTAATAAAGTTATAACTAGTGTAATCAATAATCCAGTATAATACCCTCATTGTAGCACACTGCCGCCGTTATCGGTAATAGGTAGTTTCTCAAAAATCGTTTTGTTTTCAACATAGCATAAAAAGTCCAAGGCTTACACCATTGATATTTGGATATGTTAATCTTGACCTGATAACTTAAAGACCCCCCTATTGTTTCACAGACCCCTTTTTTAAAAAAAGTTATAACTTAGTGAAGGTGACCTATATTGACTATCAAATTTCAAATTAAAAACTCATTTAAATTTTTTTAAATTTTCAATGTCACAAGCAATGAGTCCATCTCATTGAATGGGCTGATGTTGAATTTATTATGGCACCAATAATCAGCTATTACAATTAAAACAAGGACACGTTCTGTAAATTAAAATGTGGAGGTCGCCAATTTTTCGGGGATTTCCGGTGGATATCCAAGTGCCTAATGTTTAGTCTATATTTTAAATATAATATATGCATCATCACTGTTACCTTTTACTGTTTGAAGGCGTTTGTTAGTCAAGTTTGGCTAGGCTAATGAATGATTTTTTTAAGGTTGTTAAGACTGTTCGTTTTTGAGGACCGGTTAACCGTTCAAAAAAAGACTGGTTAACCGCAAGTCCCTATATGCCTTATGTTTTGAGAACCAACGAGAGAATGTTTTCGCCTCGCGTCGTCTGATGGTGGCATCAAAGCCCACTTCCCCCACTTGGGTTCAGCTCTTTTTCGCGATGCCCTCATTTCAGCTAATTTAAAAATCCAAAGAATTAAGTAAACAGTGATGGTTAAAAGTCAATTTTTAAAAAAATTTTAGGACTCGTGATTAACCGTTCTAAATAAGAGGACCGGTTAAACCGTTCGTTAAAGTTAGCGAGGTATTTTTCCTAAGTTTAAAAAACCCAAACCTCGCCTGGTCCGTTGTGTTTAACTCTCTTGTGTCTTGTGTGTGATGCCGGTCAACTCCCAAATTAAAAAATAATAGTAATATAATTATAAAGCTTACGGAGTAAACAGTGATGATAAAATGGAATTTATTTAAGTACCATATTATTTTTCAATCGTCAACTCGCCAAAATTATTGAATTTTGCGGTGCACACGACATTCCCCCCATTTTTCCTGTTCCAATAGGATTTGAGCTACACTCGCCGTACTCCCCTTTCAACGCATAACAATTACATTTTTTAAAAGAAAATATCAGTTTTGATATAATGCCTTTGACTTGCAGGAAAACTGTCACTTAAAGACAGAACTCGAATTTGAGGACCGATTAATCGCCCGGTATCTTTGCTACGCCTATCAAATGACTCTCGTAGGTACTCCACTAAGCGGCTCCCGCTGATCAATATTTTGGATGCCGGAAACAAGACTATAAACAGGTGACTAGAGAATGCCGATAGGTCACAGGGTCATATACTTTTATAGCTTTCTTTGTCTTTATAAGAAACAGACTATTGACTATAATTAATATAAATAGACTAGAAACATGTAACTATTAAATATATATATAACTCTTTATGTAGGCGTTCTCACAGTACATAATCTTGTGCACAATAATTCACTGAAAAGCTTGTTTGTCCAAAACAACTTTAATATATATACTATGTACACATAAATATCATTTGTGAAAATCTTGAGGCGCACACATACACTATCTCCTTCCTTGCCGGAAGTCTTCTCACAACTGTCTCGCCCAACACTTTCAACCAATAGGAATGCTACTTTCTTCCCGCGTCCACCATTCACGTGACCTTACGTCACAAAATTATGTTAATCACATGTGACAAAACAGTTACGGTCTTGACTGTTGTTCACATCAAACGCACACTGTGTCTGTGTGTTAGCATAACAACAAAGCAAATTTTATAAAAAAACATTCCTTAGCCGTAGGCAAACTAAACTAATAGTGATGACGTGTATATTATTTATATACCGGAATATGGAGAAAGCGATTTGATGTCACCGTTGCTCGCGTTAGCTTAACTTAACCGTAAAGTTGTGGTTAACCGCTCCTGATTAAAATTTGGGCTGGATCCTATTTACGTGGCCACGATGGCGGCGAGTCATTTCCGGGCGAAGTGACGTCACTTTGACGCTACCGTTGCTATACACAAGTTACAATTTCGTTTTTCACGGATTACCTCCCCTTGCTCTTTGTATTTTACTCGCTTGCTTCCCTTGAATATGTTTGTTTTCCTGTTTTAAAAACTGGGGGAGGGGTCTAAGGAGAAAATTATTAGCTACGAATAAAAAGTGAAATAAAAGCGGGGTGGGGTTTGGGGAGGGATCTCCCTCCCCAAAATAAAATAAAAAGAACGGGGGAGGGGTCTAAGGGGAGGGGGAACGCCTCCCCTTATATTTATTAGATAAACACCATCAAATACGAAACTGCGGTCATACCAAGTGATGCAATAAGCCCGCGAATTTGAAGGCTCTCTCTTTTTCGCTTTGCCACCGTAGGGCAAGCATCGCGTTGGAAATTTATTAGTGATTTGCTAAATGGAAGCTGATTTTAGTGTTTTACTAGTGATATTTCGGAAGAATATAACACGAGAATTAAGTATAAATTTAGTGATAAAAGTGTATTTTTCGTGATTATGTTCCATTGCCGTCGTTTTCAGCATTTTCCCCGGTTTGGACTATCGATCCGCCCGCCATCTTTGTTCCTTGCATAGCCCTACATTCCGAGGTCACGTGCCTTAGCAACAACGGTGGCCGCCCGGAAATGACTAGCCGCCATCTTGGCCACGTAAATCCGAATTTACCAAAATTTGCTTAGTTGCCGAGGCACAGTACAAGACGTAAGAAACAGTGACACAGTGTGGCAGTGACAACAAGTGGCAGTAACTGTAACAACAAACGCCTTTGATGTGAATAAAATTAGAAAAACAAAAATATTGAAACCACTGAGTTCAACTGACTGAGTAACTGAGTCTATCAAAATAATAAAAATGAGAAATCATTAGTCATTAGGCCTAATGGTAAATTCGGATTTACGTGGCCAAGATGGCGGCTAGTCATTTCCGGGCGGCCACCGTTGTTGCTAAGGCATGTGACCCCCGGAAAGTAGGGCTATGCAAGGAACAAAGATGGCGGGCGGATCGATAGTCCAAACCGGGGAAAATGCTGAAAACGACGGCAATGGAACATAATCACGAAAAATACACTTTTATCACTAAATTTATACTTAATTCTCGTGTTATATTCTTCCGAAATATCACTAGTAAAACACTAAAATCAGCTTCCATTTAGCAAATCACTAATAAATTTCCAACGCGATGCTTGCCCTACGGTGGCAAAGCGTAAAAGAGAGAGCTTTCAAAATCGCGGGCTTATTGCATCACTTGGTATGTCCGCAGTTTCGTATCCAATGGTGTTTATCTAATAAATATAAGGGGAGGCGTTCCCCCTCCCCTTAGAGTACTTAGACCCCTCCCCCGTTCTTTTTTTTTATTTTGGGGAGGGAGATCCCTCCCCAAACCCCACCCCGCTTTTATTTCACTTTTTATTCGCAACTAATAATTTTCTCCTAAGACCCCTACCCCGGTTTTTAAAATATGAAAACAAACATATTCAAGGGAAGCAAGCGAGTAAAATACAAAGGGCAAGGGGAGGTAATCCGTGAAAAACGAAATTGTAACTTGTGTATAGCAACGGTAGCGTCAAAGTGACGTCACTTCGCCCGGAAATGACTCGTCGCCATCTTGGCCACGTAAATAGGATCCAGCCGGCCTAATTAAATAAATAAATTTAATTGATACAATCCATACTTTTATTTTAAAATTCGCTTCTTTCTTACATCAAAATTATTGCAGTTCAATCAAGAAATTAATATAATAAAGCTAATTATTAACGTAATAAGTACCTGCAGAAATAACTCGTATAGTAGTTCCTCTGTGGCTCTGTCATCGAGGCCTCCAACCCACAATGTTCTATTATCTTCAGACATTTTCTCTTCAAATAAAGACTTCCGGTTGCGATAAGGGAAACTACTCTTGGTTTATTTTGTGATTCAAGTGTGATTATTTTTCTTGAATAGAAATAGAAAGAAAGTTAATAAATTTAACTCAATATCCTACATGTGCAAGAAAATCAGTAGCCCAGAGCCTAAATTTAACTTAAAAATCCTAATTGTAAACATTTGAAATCGTAACCAGTTGATTCCCATCAGAGTTAGGGAGAAATTATATGATTTCTCTCATGGGCTCCTGCTCTCCATTATTCATTTAAACACAAAAAATTCATTGGCTGTCACAGCAACTTTTAAATAATTAATGCAATGTCAATGAAATATTTTTTTTAAAATCCTATTAATTATGAAAAAAATTACAACCATACATTTGTCAGAACTATATTAGAATATGCATCTTATGTATAAAGAAATTCGAACATTTATTTAAAGCCCTGCAAGTTTCATTACTGATGACTGATGAATATTTTATTTAGAACTGTCTAGAGTCTAGAGCAAGGGTCGGGAAACTTTTTGTCTGAGAGAGCCATAAACACCACATATATTTGAAAAATAAATCTGTGAGAGCCTTGCATTATATTTAAAACTAAAAATTCAAGTAAATGTGTGCATTGTGTGTAATTTCAACAATTAAAGTAGCTACAATAAGTATGTCTCTGAGTTCTTTTTAATATTATTTTTATGCTGATTTTTTAAATATGCAATATCAAAATCAAATGAGTCTGAATAACTTTTTTTTTAAAATTTGTAATCGAAAATTTGTCTTAGAGCCAGATGCAGCTATTAACTCAAGATCCAGACCACCTAAAAATTTTAAAGTGAATTTTGGTACACGTACACAAAATTATACCGGAAAGGTTAATAAACAGGTTTCGTTCCATATATATAAGATACTGGGGGCCGGGGGCCCAAAATGTAGTTTTTCCTTATATGAGCTCTATAAAAAAATAATAATAATAAATTATCATATTTCCCGTGTAGGTAGAAGCATAAAACTTTCGGTAGTTGTTAAGTATCATTTGGCGATGGTAACAGGTAAAACAATTATATAAATTATCACTTACTGGGGGCCAGGGGCCCTATTGTAATTTTTTTTCTCATATTTAAAACTGACTCAACACTAATTCTTCAATTTCCCGTGAAGGTAGAAGCATGAAACTTTGGGAACTTGCTGAATACACTCTTATGACGATAATTGGCGAAAAATCATTTTAAAATTTTCACTCATGGGTGGCCGGTGGCCCAAGCCATTGTTTTTTTCTTATATGGGCTATATAAAACTGAATCAACACTAATTCCTCATCTTTCTTTGTAGGTAGAAACATGAAAATTGGAAAGTTTTTGAGTACCCTCGCACGATGGTAGCAGTCGAAACAAATTATCACTAACTGGGGGGCCGGGGCCCAAATGTTATACATATAAGACGCATTTGTTGTGTGTTAGTCTGTTCTCTAATAACTCAAGATCCAGACAACCAAATAACGTGAAATATTTGGTACACATACACACAATGACATGAGAAAGGTTGTTAAACAGGTTTCTTTCCATATATATATAAGATGATGGGGGCCAGGGGCCCAATATGTACTTTTTTCCTTATATGAGCTCTATAAAAATATAAAAATTATCCCATTTCCCGTGTCTGTAGAAGCATGAAACTTTCGGTGGTTGTTAAGTATCATTTGGCGATGGTAACAGGTAAAAAAAAATTATATAAATTATCACTCAGTCTCTTGGGATTGCTGGTATAGACTTGCAGACACCATGCTTTTCTCATGGACAGTTGTATGTGGCCTGCTCCAGAGTTGGCAAAGAAGAAAATATTTTTGTACACACTGCAAATGGAACTGCCAAAAATGTTGTCTATCACATTGCTTTAAGTTAAATGTACCCTTTATTGCATGCAAATAAACAGTACTGTACGCTTCTACAGAAAACCTTATTTTAAACCTGGGAAAGCCGGGTCCTTGCCCCTAGTAATACATAAAGCTTTAAATTCTAACTCGGAAAAACAACTCAAAAACAATCTAATTCAAGACTCCGATAGGCATAGGGATAAAAATACATTGGGGGGGGGGTTTCCATATGCAAGATAAATCGGTTTGCCTGAATAAGCCAGGAAAACCCTCATAAAATAAAAAATGAAAACTCTAATAACAATGCAAAAATAGACATAAACCATGGATGAAGATAAGATAAAAGGTATTTGCAACAACAAAAACTTCTACTTCTCTTTAGAATGGATTGCCCCCCCCCTCCCTTTTTCAATCACACACACAACTAAACTTTACTAAACGGCGTAAATCCTGTCTATTACTACTAGCCTATTAGGTTCAGTGTATTCGCACCTGCGCGTAGGCCTAATCGGAGATTTTCGTTTGCTATGGTCCAATGGCTCAAACTGAACCTCAAGCTCTGCACCTAAATGATGCATTAGTAACCTGTGTCTGTTAAGAGCATTAGATTATCGTTCACTCGACCAGTGAGCCCGATCATATGGGTCCGATCATCTCTTGCATCCACCCATCAGTTGAGGACAGGATTGTTATAACGGTATAGTTAGATTGCGTGCTGTCGCGTTCGAGACCTAGCTCTTCCAGTGACCCAGAGATTTAAGTCATACAATCTCGGATTGGTTCAGCGGTTATGAGCTGATCCTTCTTCTCTTCTATGTGTCATTTGGAATAACCAGCTTGTCGTTGTGGTTACCTCGCAGTGGTTCAAAAAAAAATTAATTTAAACAAAACAAAAACAATTTGGATCAAGCAAATCAAGGCGGAATAGAATAAACAACGGTTTTAATAGGCAGTTTCACAGAAAATTATATTTAAAACCCGCGCGCTGTTCTTAAAGAAGTGACCTGGTGTATAATTCATGTCTTTTATGGCCACTAAAACTGAGGTTTTACATTTTCCAACAATTTTTCATGCTCGGGAGCAACTGAATGTACGCAGATGTTTCCTTTTCTTGGACTAAACGTTAACAAACAGAATGCCAGGACTTCAGTGAAGCGGGTAGGTGCTGAATGTGTAGACGGTTTACAGTGTCTGACCAATGTTTGTATCATCTTAAAACTATACAGGCAGACGACATGACATGATCAGGGCATTCTTTGCTCAACCACGTCACGCTCCCCATCTCTCTATGCGCCTCTGTCTCTCTCCATCTCTCTCTGTATTCCGTTTTAAAATACAGTAAGAATCGCTAAGTCGAAATCCCCTAAGTCGAAAACCTCCCTATACTATATCGAATTAATTGTTAGGTCCCGGCCAAATTCCATAAGACTAATGTATTTTAGATCTCCTTAACTCGAAGATGAAGATTTTTGGATTCCAACCTACGTAAGTCGAATTTTCCAAGGCGTTTGGGTAAAAGGAGAAATCTTACTCCACCCATTCCACTGTGGAGGGAGTCAAATGTGGGGGAAGGGGCTTTCTCAGTGGTGGGGGTGTTTCAAAGCTAAGTTGGCCTCCTTTCATGTGAAACATCAGAAACCAGCCCTCCTTCCTGCCAAGCCTTCTGGCTGGTATTGCTGTCCCCCCCACCCCCCACTCTCAATATCAACCTTGTCCTTGGTTAATCTGCGCCCATAACGCCATTTTCCCTAACTCGAAAACTCCGTAAGTCGAATTTTTGTTCGGGTCCCTTTGAGTTCGACTTAGAGAGGTCCGACTGTATATCAAAAACTCCTTAGCTACTTGATAGATGTAAAGTCAAACCTCTCATAACGAGATTAATTCATTCAAGAGTCTTACTCGTATTAAGCGAAACACTCGTTATACGAAACAATTTTTCCCATACAAATCAATTTAAAATACGATAATCCGTTCCATGCTGAACAAAAAAAAACTCATTTTCAAAATTTTTTATTAACATTTATTCAAATAAAATTACTTATGAATTGGTAAAGAGTGAAACAACTAGAATAAAATTTAGATTTGAAAAAAAAAGTAGAAGGAATTTATGACTAACTAGCAGACCCATCGTGCGTTGCAACGATCTCAGTAAAAAGGAATACATATAGATAAAAAAAGAAATTACTTTAAGGATCACCAGGCCCATCAGTTTAACATATGACTCTCGAAAATCTGTTCATTTTCATTACAAATATATAACTATATTTATCTGTATTGCTCAATATCATGTAAAATTGAATGGGGAATACAATATACTAAAAGTTTAGTAAAAACACATTTAGGGCCCCCACCCCAGAGGAAATGGACATTAGGAGTTCAGTGCCCTATAGTAATTTAATATAGGCTCTTAAGTTTTTATATACCGAATTTGGTCAAAATCCAGTTATTTTCTCATTATCTAACAATTAAACTAATTTTTATTTAGCTAAAATAAGAAAAAAAATACACTAAGGAGCCCCCGGGCCCATTCGGTTCAAGATGTACATTTTGAAAACCTGTTTATTTAAATTCAGTTTCATCATGGATATATTTCTCAAGATCGTTAAAAATAGAATGGCAAATAATATCTCAAACATATACGAAAAAAAGACATTTAGGGCCCCCGGCCCAATCGACGTAAGATGCAAATTTCAACACGCTGTTCATTTTAATTCAGTTTAATCATGGATATACTTCTCAAGATCGTAAAAAATAGAATTGCAAATAATATCTCAAACATATTCAAAAAAAGACATTTGGGGCCCCCAGCCCTGAACGATTGAACATTAGACGTGCCGTGCCCTTTTTTATTTTAATATGGGCTACCCCGTTTTTATATATACTAAGTTTGGTTAAGATCCATTCATTTACTCAGTAGCTATCACATAAACTAATTTTTATATAGCTCATATAAGCAAAAAAATGACATTAAGGGCCCCAGGGCCCAATTAGTGCAAGATATCAAGTTCAAAACACCTGTTTATTTCAATCAATTTCATAGCGGATATATCTTCTCTATATATATAAGACGCATTTGTTGTCTGTCTGGTTGTCTGTCTGTTCCCTCATAACTCGAGATCCAGACAACCAAATAACGTGAAATTTGGTACACGTACACAAAATTATACCGGAAAGGTTATTAAACAGGTTTCGTTCCTTACATATAAGATACTGGGGCCCGGGGGCCCAAAATGTAGTTTTTCCCTATATGAGCTATATAAAATAAAAATTATTGAAAATTAAGACGTAAAATAATGACGCAAATTAATAAACATTTTGGTGTCGAGATTAACAAGAAGGCGATTATCGCCATAAAATAATTTTTTTGTTGTTGTTGCTTTGTTGTTGTTGCTTTTGTTGTTTTGTTGTTGTAGTTGTTGTTTTGTTGTTGTTGCTTTGTTATTGTTGTTGTTGTAGTTGTTGTTTTGTTGTTGTTTTGTTGTTGATTTTTTTGTTGATGTTTTGTTTTTGTAGTTGTTTTTGTAGTTGTTGCTGTTGTTGTTGCTGTTGTTGTTGCTTTGTTGTTGTTGCTGTTGTTGTTGTAGTTGTTTTATTGTTGTTTTGTTGTTGTTTTTTTGTTGTTGTTTTGTTTTTGTTGTTTTGTTGCTGTTGTTGGTTTTGTCGTTGTTGCTGTTGTTGTTGCTGTTGTTGTTGTAGTTGTTGTTTTGTTTTTGTTGCTTTGTTGTTGTTGTTGTTTTTGTTGTTGTTGCTGCTGTTGTTAAACCCGGGCGAAGCCGGGTACTTGCCCCTAGTTTCTCTATATTTATCTAGATCTTTAATACTTGAATGGCGAATAAAATAACGGTTATTTAAAAAAGACATTTTGGGCCCCCGGTCCCGAAGAAATGGACATTAGGAAATTAGTGCCCTATAGTATTTCAATATTGGCTACCAAGTTGTTATATACAAAGTTTGGTTAAGATCCATCAATTTACCTAATAGCTAACGCTTAAAGTAATTTTTATATAGCTCATATAAGAAAAAAATCATACTATGGGCCCCCGGCGCCCCATGAGTGTTAAAAATTGCAAAAAAAGTAGCCAGTTACCATCCCAGGAGCGTACTCAAAAGTCTCCAAAAGTTTCATGGCGATCAGATGAATGGTTTAGTCGGCTATAAAGGACATACATACATACTTTGATTTTTATATATATAGATAATTATTCCTTTTTTTAACTAGAAAACTGTCAAACGACTTCTTTTTTTTTGCCGACGCTTCAAAATTTGACGAAAATATGTCGTAACCGTTTCGTAGACATTCTTGACACTCCATTTAAAGCATCCATCTCCTTAATTGTTATTGAGAATAGTGCAGATCGTAGATGGTGGCCGATTGTAGTTGCGCGCCAGATTAGCCACGTTGTTCTCGCTTTTCATTGGTTTTTCGTTTCACTTTAATAGTCTTTTTTCCTCTTGTGATTGTCTTCTTGTGTTGTTTTTTTCGAAGACATTTTAGCACACTTTGCACATACAAAATTACGAATACTGTCTGAATACAAAATTTGTATAAACGGTTGATCACACACGAAAACAATACGCTAACAGACCGAGTGCTTAGGGGCCGTCCATAAATGACGTCACGCTCCTAAGGGGGAGGGGGTCACACTTTTGTGACGATGCGTGACGAGGGGGAGGGAGGGGGGTTGAAGAAATGTGACGTCACATCAAAAGGGTAACTTTAAATTAAACTTCCACTGAAATATTTGGTCGCTTACAATTTATTTAATGACTTTTTAAATTCTTTTTTTAAAATCCTTGCTTCTCAATGTGCCGGTCGGTAGGCCATCAGACGCTGGTTGGCGTAAGCTATCAAGACACGAAAATTAAATCTAATTATAATCCTTAAGTTTGAGAATCCACCAGATAAATATGAAATTGTTACACTGCGTCGTTTGATGTTGACATCAAAGCATTTGTGATGTAACCGCAGCTCCGTTTCGTTCTCTCATGATTCGAACTTTCGAACATGCGGATTAAGATTATTGTCACTCGTGTCAATATAAATGAAAGTAGGGTAGATTTAGGCTTAGGTGTCTTCGTATAGTACGTAGCTAAGAAATCTACATAGTTGTCAATTTTTTTAAAAAATGCATTTTCTGGAAGGAACCGGTTCAATAATGGGCATATGTTCCAGCCGTACACGTTCACATGACGTATTTTAATATATCTAGTGGATTGTAGTGGATGTTGTATGTCCCAAATGAGTCTGCATTACCCCCAAGAATTCCCTTTTTGACCCCAGATGAGGTTGTTTACCTCGGTTCGCCGACCTCTTTCTTACGGGATGCCCGTCAGTCAATTGAGGGATTTTTTTAAAAATACATTTTAAAAACGTTATTTTTAATACCGGTAATTTTTTTTTCTAAACAAAGAAGTTAACCGTGATTATTAATAGTCAATGTTTAATTTGTATGCATTAAAATAAAATGTAAGCTAAGGATGTTTGAACACAGTTCGTTTTCTGAAGGCCGGTTAAACGTTTAAAAAAATGCTTCACACGGGTTACGATATTACAATGTAGATCTTCACATAATAAATAATAAATACTTAAATGACAATAAAAGTGATTTGAAACATACTTATTTTCAAATAGAAAATAAAGTGTGGTTTTTTCGGTGTTTTTTTTTGGGGGGGGTGGTCAAAGATTTGTGACGTATTTTTAGAAGGGGGGTCTAAGTTTTTGTGACGACTCGTGACGAAAGGGGGGGGGGTGGGTGGGAAGGGGGTAAAAAATCGGCAAAAATCGCGTGACGTCATTTATGGACGGCCCCTTAACACAGAATAATACATCCTGGCGGAAGTGCCGGCTCACAAATGAATTTCCAGGAAAAAGGAGTTTACCTTTCTGCGTCACTCGTTATGAGAATCTTCGCTCGTTAAGGGAGCAACTTTCCCCCCAAAAAAATTTGCTCGTTAGGGGCCGTCCATAAAGTACGTCACGCTCCAGAGGGGGGAGGGGGTGTAAGAAAGTGTGACAGTTTGTGACAGGGGGAGGGGGGTCCGGCCATGTGTGACGTCACGCTGTTTTATATTAAATTTTGATTATTTTGTTAATAAAAAACAACATTTTTGTTCGAAAGTGTGACGTACTTTAGGGGGGGGGGTTCCGAGATTTGTGACAGGGGGAGGGGGGGGGAGTTAAAATGGTCAAAAATAACGTGACGTACTTAATGGACGGCCCCTTAAGAGAAAATCTCGTAATGAGAGGTGCTCGTTATGGGAGGTTTGACGGTTCATATTTTCAACCAAAAAGAAAATAAATAAAAATAATTAACCTTAAAAACACTTTTTAAAAACTAGTCTTATATTAAAAATGCACTAATTTTCTAGTTTTTTAGTCTACGCATTTTACAGTAAGTGCAAAGCCAGCTTACCTTTTGACTATAAATCCCTTATATATGAGACATAACTAAAAGTAGTGATTATGTTCAAACGCGACATTTACAGACTGAAACAGAATTATCTCCCCTGGTTTTTATCTCCCCTTGGCGCAGGGACGGTAGGGGGTGTGAACAGTGACGGTCGGCGTCAACGCGTGAATTGGGCACGTGAAAAAATTATAAACAAATAGTTGGACGGACGGTTCCGATTAAACTTACAAAGCAAGCTAATATAAGACTAGTAATAAATAAATAGAAGTAAAAAAAAGATTTTTAAAAACCACGTTTTTATAAGCGGACTAAAAAGAAGAAAATAATTTAAAACTTATTAGTTCAAGTACTTACTAGAATATGACTAAAAACGTGGGGCGGGCGCTTATGAGGTTTAACATATGCGGTTCACTCATTCTCTCACTTATAGATCTCTCTTTTGCCTTCTACATTAGAAATCTTTAATTTTTATACCAAACACCCACCCCACGTTTTTAGTCATATTAAATCGAAGTACTTGAACTAATAAGTTTTAAATTATTTTCTTCTTTTTAGTCCGCTTATAAAAACGTGGTTTTTAAAAATCTTTTTTTTACTTCTATTTATTTTATTCTTTTTAGTCCACTTCTAACAACCTGGTTTTTAAAAATATTTTTTTACCTCTATTTATTTTACCAAACACCTCACAAGCGCCCGCCCAACGTTTTAAAAACATTGTGATGTGGTCACGGGGCGAACTCACAGATGTCAACAAAAGTCGACGGTACAGATGCTTTTATATAGACTATAGATAAACTTAAAAGTTCAATAATTTAATAACAGTACATTTGATCAATCTGAAATTTTGATACAATGCATTGTCAATCAAGATCTATCTGTGGTACAAATTTTCAGATCTCTAGGACCATCAGAAGTGTTTCAATTTTACGTTGGCAGATTTGAAAAAATCTTGGACAATGCCTCACCAACGAAAGCGAGCTAATAAAAACGTAGTAAAAAATTGCTACACACTAAAATGTCTGTTATTGCTAAGGTATTCTTAATGGGGTCGTGTGAACATTTCTCACCAACACAAACATTGATTATCACAACTGCATGGATTTCTTTAAATAGTACTCATTGAAATTATTTTGAAAAACGGAAATTAAATAATTTTTATAACACAAGACCCTCTGTTTTTAGAGGAAAAAAACGGAAAAAAAACGGGGGTTCTTATAAATTCTTTGTTAACATTTTTTTTTGATTTGTGTACAAGACAGAGGCATCACTAGGGTTGGTGTCACCCAGTGCGGTAGCTCATGGTGTCACCCCCTCACGACTTACCCCCACAGACCTCATCCAAGTCTACCAATTCCAAATAACAGGAACATAGATAATTTTACACTTTGGTGTCACCCATTGTGATAGTGTCACCCGGTGCGGTTCGCACCACCCGCACCCCCTAGTGATGTCTCTGGTACTACAAGACGTTTTTTTAAAAAATAACAAAGGTTATGAATTGATTTTTTTAAAAATTGTGACACATTTTTGCATTTGAATAGAATTGTGCGTTTGGACAGGTGTTTGAGTTGGACAGACTTGTGCTTTTATGCAGACTTGCTAGACATTAGAGTTGAAACCCAAAACCAATTTTTATTCAATGAATATAAATATTTTGAGAGAAACAGATTATAAAATAACTGATGCAAAATGGCAAGGACGCCAATTTCAAGCTCCACACCGTATGCAGTTTTTTCCCTCTGCAATTAACCTTGCATTATTTTCATACTTAGAGACGTCACTAGCGTTGGTGTCACCCATTGCGGTAGCTCAGGGTGTCACCCCCTCACGATTTAGCCCACAGATCCCACCGGCTCACGGGTTCGAATCCCAGTGAAGGCAGGGATTTGTTCCCGGGGCCAAGGATGTTCTTGAGTTCACCCAGCTCCGAATGGGCATCTAACACTAGTTGGGGAAACAAATAAGGGTGGCTGGGTAATACGTGGAATCCTCATAATCGTGGCCTGTGAATGCTGCGTCACTTTCCAAAAGACCGGCATGGTCTGTGGACGCAATAATCTTCTGTTAGAAGGAGCGTCTGTATAGATGAGACAAATAATAAGAAACATTTAATATTTAATTTATTTTATCTTATATCTTATCAGACGCTCCTCTCTATAGAGAAGATTATTCATTTATTGCGCCCTACGTTTATTCGTGTTTTTTTTTCTTGCATTTTTCGCCAAGTTTTAAATGTTAAAAGTGTGTTGCTTTTTCTGGTTTGTTCGGGAAATACGTACTACGTCTAGGTCATAATTCCAGACAGGAAGACAGTGGCGTAGCTAGAACTTTTGCCGCCCGGGGCGGTCACCAATTTGCCACCCTTTTTAGGGGCCGTCCATAAATGACGTCACGCACATGAGAGGGGTGAGGCAGTCACACATTTGTGACGATATGTGACGAGGGGGGGGGTGTTTAAGAAATGTGACGTCACGTCAAAACGTGGAACTTTAAATAAAATTTCCACTTAAATATTTGATTACTGACACTTTATTTAATGACGTTTATGTAAAACGTGTGTTACGATATTAGAATGCAGCGTTACACTAAAAGCAAACTTAAATGACAATTTTTTTATTTGAAACATGCTCATTTTCAAACAGAAAATACGGCTTTTATGGGTGTCAAAGCTTTGTGACGTCTTATTGAAGAAGGGGCTAAGTTTTTGTGACGACGTGTGACGACCTGAAATCAGCCAAAATCGAATGACGTCATTTATGGTCGGCCAGTTAGTCGATTATGTTATGGTTTTTATAAATTAATAAACACGAATAAACAATTGTAATTGAAACGAAGTAAAGGTGGGGAACATGTTTACCATGGCATGCCATAATTATGTAAGAAGTAATAAAAGAAGCCGCATAAGATTATAAACCTATAAATACAAATTTATAAAACACAAGATACTTTTTTAAAGGCCACAAGAAAGTTACGGAGGTAGCATGTCCACCCCCCCCCTCCCAATGAGACAAAACATATTCCAAATTTACACACAAGAAATATTACCAATCACTTTTCTTTTATTTTGTATTTACAAATAAATGGTTTTTTTATTTACAAACAAAGAAATTGTATACATTAGTATGTAAACATATTTAATTTTAATTTATAAATTTACTTTCCTAGCTTTCATAATAGAAAAATCGTGTATTAATCTATCAAAATTAAAATTATCTTCAATATCTTGTTCTATGGACTATGGACAGTATTGCAAGATTTTGTTGTCTTTAATCGCTCATTGTGGAACGAAGATAATTTAAATCAACTTCAGTTTGGAGAAGCTCCTTTCAAAACTAGCGACATTGATAGCAATAGTTGAAAAAATTCATAGCAAAATTACAATGCTGGGTACAGAATTTTCCAATCTATACTGTTGAAATTTTTAAAATAGATCAAGGAGGCCTTTTCCCACGTTTTTCTAACCTAATGCCTTGTAGCCATAAAAACTGGATCCTTTGTATTTCCATATTGAACTGTTCTTTATCAATTCAATAAAGTAAGTTTTTTTGATGTTCAAATGCATCATTTTGTAGGTTACATGGTATTAAATACGAATATTTTCTTGCAAGGACATGCAACTCATCAAAGCGTTCTTTTATAATTCCATCCATGGATAAAAACATTTCTCGATGTTCTTCTTTTTCTAAAGATAGAACCACGTCTTTTTAATTTTCACAACTCATTTTTTTTCCTAACTCGGCGTTCAGTTGTTATCTCCACCTCTTCACAAATTGGCTGATATAACATCTTTTTCTATTAGCACATCTCTTAGTTCCATGCAATGGGTTTGAATTAATTTTAAAAAATGACGGGTTCCCATAAATTGAGATAACATAGAAAAGAAAGATTTCATTGAATTGAGTAAAATTCCAGCATCTGATTTCGTTTTACTAGTTACTTCTTCATATGCCAATTTTTCCAAGATGCTTGAAATTTTACAGTACTGGTATGGCTTTTTTCGAAATTATCTATGCCTATTGTGGAGTTTATTAACGGATAAATTTGAATATTTTCATAGTCTTATCATAAATTTTAATGATTTTCCATAAAATGGACGAATTCAACTTATTTACACGCTACTTTAATAAATTGAATAGGCGTAACATTTTTAATGAATAACCACATTTTAATGAAAAACACAATCGATTCTTGCTACTTTAACGCAATAAAAGCAAAATAAATTAAATCGTTAAAAACTTACCTTACAATAATTTTCTGAAAACTGAAACAGTAATACAAACGACTACTTGCAAGTTGAACACACTATTTGAACCACCATGCCTTGTAGGTACGTGTTCGCCCATCATTCTGCGAATGTCAAAATTCCACGTAAAAACTGTCATGGCGATAATAATAGCACATATTATTCGGCCCAGTGGTGATGTTTTTCTTGGGTACTTTTCTTATAAAAGAGTCATATGTGACTATACCGCTTAGTTTTATAAACAAATGGATATCTATTTTGAGCGATTAAAAATTTTTGAATGGTTTTGCGTTAGTTATAATATCCACTATGTAATAAAAAAAAGGTGCGAATCCGTTAATTAAGACTCAAAATTACAAATATTTTTGTTTCACCTTGGTTTCCCCCCTTAAAAAGAAAAAGAGAAGTTGTCGGAAATGGTTGTACTTTTCAAATGCCCACAAATGCCGCCCCCTTAATGCGTGCCGCCCGGGGCGGACCGGCCCCACCGCCCCCCCTAGCTACGCCACTGCAGGAAGAACAAATATTTGTAGTCCAATGTTTTCTTGCATATGATGGAACAACACAATTGTTTTTATCCATTTTTCTCAATGTGTATTTTATTTACCATACCCAAAAATAGCAATATAAATTTCAAACAGAATATAAATTATATGGATAAGGTGTGCGTGAGAAAAAATAGGGAAAAGATGAAAAAGAAGGGGAAAAAAGTAAGAAAGGTGTGTCGGAAATTTCCGATAGTAAATAAAATATACCTTGCAATGACATAAGCAGAAAAAATGTTATTTTTAGTATTTTATTGATCTCACGGACTTCTACTCCCACAATGCTCTGGGTCAGTGTCTTTGTTGTCGTAGGTGACAGCACGGAGGAAGTCATGAACAAGAAATAACATTAACATATTCATCAATTAACTCATCATAAAACTCTTCCTATATGTAAATTCGAAAGGCATTTTGTAAGATTTAAAAAAAAATTGTTATAGTAGTTTTATATGATTCGATGAGCGTATTTTGAAATTATTTATGGGACGGCATTTCATCAGCTTAGTGGGATTGACTTTGTTTTTAGTTTTTTTTCAATACTAATACTTAGCAGACGGTGAACGGTGTTCGGGTAGATTTGATCAACTTTTTGGTAAGTATAGAGTAGGTAACAAATAAGCCAAAGAATGGAGTGTGATTAATAGATGACTTTTTCTCCTCTCGAATTCAGGGTAAATTAGAAAATGTGATGATTGAGTTGTAGTTATTTTATTAAGTTCCTATCAGGTTAGCTTTACAAAATCCGGTTTGCCAATCGTGAGAAAATAACACCGGAAATTTTCGCATGAACTCTCTGAGGACGCCATCTTGCTAAAAGCACAATTGCCGCTGCATTTTTTGTCAGAGATTTCCCCTTCGGTTGTAACTAATTTCAGGTAGTTAAGAAATATAAATATATATGCTACATTGAAGATTCGATAGTAATTAAAAGTACACGTTTTTGAAGTTGAGAACTCGTAATTACCGTATTAATTGGATGAGGGTCAAATTGTTAATACAAGGCTAAATAAACCAAGCAGCAAGCAAGTTATAGTTTAGCCCAGTGACAGTGGACAGTCACGGTCCATGTAATTTATAATCACACCGAGTTTATGCGTAACAAATGTACTTACTCACATAGTACCATACATACAGTAGCCGTTGAATGAAAGTTTTTCAGATTTTTAAGCTATTAATTATTAATAGTATGAGTATGGTTAATTTTAAAAATTTACACTAGCAGGTTTTAAGTTCTGAGTATCAATTGTCAATAGTCAATAGTATCATTCATTGGCCACACTGACTCTGACCTGGTCAGTGACCATGACCACACCATACTATATTAATTATATATTATATTAGTAATTAGATTATATTAATTCTAAACTATATTTGAATAAACTACCTCAAATTATTATATATTATAATATACACTATGTTCTACCCTTAAAATATGAATGTATTTATTGAAGTATTTGAAGATTATTAATTATTTCATAATTTCGTTTAAGTTTCAGGTTCGAAGTGATTATTCGGAGATATCTCCGTATAACGCTGGGCGTTATAGACAGATATTTCCCATGATTCTTAGCGTCATACGCAAATTTTTTTGGCTGGTCATGTGACTTCTTGCCAATTTGATATAAGATTTTTAAAATTCATACGATTCATGAGCTTCTGTGGTCTCACGGTTAGGACATTAGATTCTTGAACTCTTAAGTGGAGGTTCGAGTTTCGTTTGAGTCTTTTTTTTTAAGGTTGTAGTTTCAGTTTTAGGGTCTGGGTTAGGTTTAGTTGTCTATTTTTTAAATTAAAATAGAAAAAGATTTTCGTTTGAGTCTTTTTTTTTAAGGTTGTAGTTTTAGGGTCTGGGTTAGGTTTAGTTGTCTAATTTTTAAAATTAAAATAGAAAAAACAACAAATATAGCAACCAAAAATACGATTTATCGAGCGCACCGTTCTCTTTGCTTTTACAAAATTAATTTTAAAATCATAAATCTTTTTGAAATACATTTTAAGCTATGATAGGTACATATATATTATTAAATTAGAACGGAAATTTTGTTTGTTTTTTAAAAAAGAAATCTCCGTATAACGCCGGGAGTTATTGGGAGAAATCTCCGTATAACGCCTGGCGTTATTCGGAGATATCTCCGTATAACGCCTCCCTTTCAGGTTTTTATAATTTATAACTTTTCTGTGTCTGTATTGGTGATAAATATTATGAGTATCTTTATTTACATTTTTTTACACCATTTTTTCCCAGCACATGACTCACATTTTAAGACATTTAAGATGTTAATTATAGTGTTCCGGAAAAAATAGGGTCACCCGGGGTAAAATGGGTATAAAATTGACATAGGTTTCTGTTTGCAGTTGCACCAATTGAACTGTAATTATTTTTGTAAAACTTTTATCAAATAAATTTTACATTGTACTTATTGGGAATACAAATTTACCTGTTCTACATATTCCACTCAAATAGTTTTTTTTAGATAAGGCCTATACCCATTTTCCCCCAAAGTATACCCGTTTTACCCCATGGTCCGGGGTTAAATGATTATACAGTGGGGTAAAATGGGTATAGGCCTTAAGCCTTAAAAACAGTTATGATTATATTTATTTAATACAGATGAACTTTTAAAATATTTTATTCAAACTAAAACAAAAAGACATTGTTATGTTATTGAAGTTTGTAGGTCTTATTTCCAAAAGTTCACATCTGGCTAAAAGAATGTATAATGTTCACAACTATTGCATGATGGCTGTGGTAATTTCTTTACGATATTGAAAGATGCAACGTCATCAATATCATCTTTTTCAGGAAAGACAATGTATTGTCCCCTACTTTTGACTTTGTCGTAAACTTCACAGTATACAGGCCTTTATCTGGAGTTTCAATCACCAATCCTTTGAATTCATGGGTATTTTTCTTCCCTGTATACTTAACCAGCACCCAATCTTCCACAAATACATTCAAGGTGTCTGCTTCTTTAGAGATTTTTTCAGTGGCTTCATTTATTATTTCTTGTCTTTTAGTAGGATGTGCTTTTATGATGCCCGTTTCTTTGCTTTTCTTTGCCTTTTGGCTTTATCTTCATTAAATAACCTGGCTGCAACATCATCTGATGTTAAAACTTCTCCCACCTTTGCCTGCACTCATTTTCTTTTTCTTTCAGCATTGATAATGGCACCCACGTTGTTAGGTGAAATCCTAGGGGAAATTGTTTTAAAATTGCTTGTTGTAGTACTTTAAATGGCGATTAAGAGGGTGTTTCAACGTACAGAGTCTCTGAAACACTAGGTTGACCCAGAAGCATAGGAGTAAATGCTTCTGACGCCATGTTTGAAGCTGAAATTTCTGGCCTTTGACTTCCACTGGTTTGAAAGATGAAACAATCCTATGTCCAACTGCATCTTTGTTCTATTGATATAGTCCGCTACCTCTAAATCCCCTTACTGCATTTTTTCTGGTAACTGGTTATACAGTTGCAAGGGAAAACCTCCTTGCTTACTTTCTGGAATACGACTATCTGTAAACCATCTCTTTAGAATTTCTTTCCATGCTAATTTCAATGGTCTAAAGACTCCCCAACATCCAGTGGCTAAAGAGCATGACTTGTGTTTGGTGGCAAGCATAGTATTATGATATTGTTTGCCATTGCAGACTTCACAGTTTCATAAGTTAGACGACTGCCATGGCCATCATAAATAAGCAGAACAGGTTTCTCAATATGTTCAATGCTTTTAATAAACTGTTTAACCCTACCAAATCCGAGCTCCCCAAGCTAATTTGCCCCTATACCTGGCCTCCCCAGCAAAAATAAAGAAAATATACATGGGTTAGGAAATTGCTAGTATCATGCAAACCAGTGGTCAGAATGAGCTCAAACTTTTAGATATAGCAGGAAATAGGTCTAGCTTCCATCCAATGTTCAATTTAGCCGAGTGGCTGCGCGGCAACGCATATATCTAACGCCGCGCAGCAGTTTATAGTTACAGCACATCAAATTTATTAAAATATTTATTTAAAGAATGGATGCTGTACAACTTTGCACCAATGTTCCCTTTAAGCTGCTTAGCCGCGCAGGTTTTCCACCAACACCGCGCAGCAGTTTAGAGTTACCGCGCAGCAAATTTTGTTTATTAAAATTTACCAACTGATTTTTTTTAGAAGGTAATATTTGTTTATTTAGTTGAAAAATGCTTCCATCTAACGCCAGTATTGCGCCTTGGAGTGGTAGTCTTCCCAGCAGGTTGAGCCATGCCTTACACAGAGGTATTTTTTGCACATAGAGCACCTGACGTTGGTCTTGACCTTCTTGTGTGGCTTGTCCTTGTATGCTACTCCAGGATGTGCTCTGTTCTATTGAGGTTTTTCCAAGTAGACAGTACAGACATGATTGGAAGCAGTCGCTTCTGGAATTTCAGGCCAGTGGTTGCCTGGTGTGTGGCGTTGGGGGCATGGTACCTGTTGAGCGCGAAGATTTGTCTTGTTTGTCAAATTCTGACAAAAATCGTCCTCCACAAACAAGAAAAGAAAATCAACACATGAACTTTCTTCAGTCAAAGATTCAGGAATGTTAATTGGCCCCGTTCCATCTTCATTGAAGTTCAAATCTATTGTTGGAGCCGCAAATGTTGCAGTCAAGCCATCATCTGGAACATTGTCACCACGAAAATCTGTTTTATGGACACGCCCCCTTTCCATAACAGTTGGTCTAGCTCTGGATCTATCATCATCACTTGACCTATCACTATCGAGATCACGATCCATGTCAACGTCACTAGAACTAGAATAATCATATTGATGAAGCAAAACTGCTTCATGGCCTTCTGAATCGTCTAAAGCTTCCATTACCTGCTGCAGTGTAAAATGTGTAGGCTTTCCTCTTTTTCCTGTGGAAGTGCTCGGTTCATTCGCCGATCTTTTCATTGTTATTTTCAACAAAATCAACGTAATCACTAACTGCTTTATTCAAAGAAGAAACCATTTGTTGTAAACACTATTCATGCAACAAATGCGACATTTAACGATTGGTTGCTATTTTTAGTGCTCCTTCAAGTGATATCCCAAAAACCTAGAATTCGGTAACTTGTGATATAGTAATTAAATTAATTACCTAATATTCGGTAACTCGCCTTGGTAGGGTTAAACCATGACTCAAAAACAGTGTCTTCCGTCCATCATGACTTTGCTGTTGCATAGCAAGTACTCGGAGATCCACCTTGTGTCCAAGAATGATATAGGTGTTGTTGCCCTTTGTAGACAATAAACGGAGGTCTTAGTATGACTAATACTAATCTGCATAAAAAGCATGCATTCATGCAGTTTTTCATTCATCCTGCCTTCCTTCCTTATTTATGCAGTTCTTCATTCATCCTTCCTTTCTTCTTTATGCAGTTCTTCATTTATCCTTCATTCCTTCAATATTTCTGCAGTTTTGTATTTATGCAGATTAGTATTACCCTCTGATTACTCATTATACCTATTTTCCCCCGCTTTGAATTTTTTAAATTTATATTTCAATTTATGCATTTTTAACATTCCTGATATATCAGTTTAAAAGAAGCATTTCTCTTGATTCTAAATATGTAACTTATGAATGGTAAATACGTATTTTTTTACAAGGAAGTTTTACATGTTGGTGTAAGTATGTGAAATGCAAAAACAAAATGGCGGTATTTACTGTAAAGACGTAGTGATGTAACAAAACATCTTAATAGCAATTATCTATACAAAAAAAACATTTCTCTTTTATAAAAACCCACAACTTATTTTAATTAAGTTAACAGTGCATTAAAATAAAAATTAGGGCTGTTATCGATTAATTTAAATTTAATCGTTAACTTTTGAAAAATTTAATCCATTAATTAATAGATAATTTCGATTAAAGCCAAAAATAGAATCTATGTCATTAAACTGAAATTTCAAGGGAAGTAACAAAAACAGGTAATAGACTTTTAAAAATTTTATTGAGTTATTTCCCCCGTCTCACAGACATTGAAATTAAGAATATTTTGAACTAAATTTTATGACAATGTGTTGATACTTGATCGGATATTTGTGCTGAAGGTGGTACGTCAGCGATGTATTTGATCCTTTAAAAGAGAATTGTTAATGGCAGTGAACACAGTAAACTTTTTCACCATCTTCGACTTTGACATCCGCAGTTAGCTTAAAAACAAAATGTTTGCTCAACTTTCCAGTTATATCTTTAAATTTAACTACACTGATGCTGTCAGCTATTTTTTCTTTGACATCTGCCGGACCACATAAATTAATAAAATAAATTATAATATTACGCTGGAGAAGTTTGTACGTAAAAAAAATTTATAAATCATTATTAATTATTTATTAATACAAATTTCTAAAAATATTATAAATATTTTCTTTCATTTTAATTGAATTTTTATCAATTACAATAATTTTGATCGATTAAAATTTTTAACGATTAATCGAGAAATTAATCTTTAATTTCCGCAGCCCTAATAAAAATATATGTATCTTGTACCCATTTTACCCCGGTTGACAATAGACTTTTTGACAAGAACTATGAATTTAAAAAAACCTGACTGTTGTTCTCTGTACAGAAATGAGAACCACGCTATGGATACATTAATTTCTAATTAAATGTAAATCACTTAAAATTTGCCAGTGTATCCATTAAAAAATAATATTATCACCTAGCTTTGGTAATTTAGATGCATCTTTAATTAGTAGGGTCAACATCTTTCGGCAAATACCCATTTAAGCTCATAATTGATTGCATATTAATTATGAAACCCACATTCTTTACAAAGCTCTAACATCTTATCAAAACTACAGTGGTACCTCGGTATATGTCTGCTTTGGAACAAGTCCAACTTAGTATACAGCCTGTTTGGAAGAAAATAATTTTGCTTGGTTTACGACCTTTGTTTGGAATACGACTTGCGTGCTTCACACAATTTTGGCAGATTACTCTCCCCTCGTCACAGTCACATGTCACTAAAAGTTAGACACCCCTCAAACATGACGTGACAAAGCTGCACGCCCCATAAAAGCCGTATTTCCTATTTGAAAATGAGCATGTTTCAAATCATTTTATTGTCATTTAATGTGAGACTGCACTCTAATATCATAACTCACGCAAAGCCATTTAAAATGTCATTAAATACATTGTAAGCAATTAGGGATGTGACGAAGTTCGAATCCGGCGACATTCAAACTTCGACATTTTTTTTAGCAAATTCGAATCCGAGGGATTTAAAAAAAAATTCCATCGGATTCGAATTTGAAAAATTACCGTTTTCAGATCAAACATGGCCGTAGAAATCGTAACTAAAATTAAAAAACCTAGAGACTTTCGAAAATCCGAAATAAAGAAAACAGATAAAACAAAACTCCTGGACCCTTACTCAGCTGTCCATAGATTAGACATCGTATTTGGTCATGAACTTATTTTAGATACACCCCTCTTGCCAAATATTGTTTTCATCCGAGCTCCGTCACATCCCTATAAGCAATCAAATATTTAAGTGGAACTTTAATTTAAAGGTTATCGATTTTTTATGTGACGTCTAAGTTCTTAAACATCCCCCCTCCCCACACATCGTCACAAATGCTTGACCCCCCCCCACCTGGGTGCGTGATGTCTTTATGGACGGCTCCTATGAGTGAAAATGACACATCGCGAATGCGTAACTTTTAGAAATGACAGCACACCACACGATACTTAAGTGTGTTAGAACGGCAGTTGCAACCATACAGTGAAAAACCCACGGAATAAATTAAAATTATCACATGATATTGTGTTTTCGGGTAAATTATGAGTAAATTCACTTAACATGAGTCCTAAGAACGTTAATGAGAGGAGCTAAGCAACTAAAAAGAATAGTTAGAATCACCATGGAGTTGAAAAAAAGAGATTGTTGTAAAGTATGAAATTAGCGTGCGTGCCGGGGACTTAGCTGAAGCATACTGAACGTGGAGATGGAGAATTTCTAGGATTGTGAAAAACAAATCATTATTCAATCGGCTAATGTTGCAAAGGGGGTGAAATCGATTACAAAACAAAGATTAGGGACGTTAGAGCATGTTGGAAAGTAAGCATCCTTGTCTGACACCAACAGTGGTCTTGAACCAATCTCCCAGCTTGCTGTTGAAGATTACTGCGCTGGTTGCTCTGTTGTATAGGTTCTTGATCACTTCTATGAGGTTTGCATTAATGTTGAATTTGTGCATAGTTGCCCACAGTGCCGCATG
Source organism: Ampullaceana balthica (assembly GCA_944989445.1). Lineage (NCBI taxonomy): Eukaryota > Metazoa > Mollusca > Gastropoda > Lymnaeidae > Ampullaceana > Ampullaceana balthica. Next base: position 531,695 of record CALYLW010000200.1, read on the forward strand.
CCACACTCTGTCAAACGCTTTTTTAAAGTCTATAAAGACATGATAGAGGTCACTCTGGTGTTGGAGATGTTTTTCACAGAACACTCGCAGGTTAAAGATTTGCTCCGTTGTGCTTCTTCCTGCTCTGAAGCCCGCCTGCTCTTCTGAAATGATTTGCTCTGCTTGTGATTTCAGTCTGTTTAATATGATCATAAGCATGACTTTGCTGGGGTGACTAAATTATTTTATAACAACAATAAATGTATAATATGTAAATAACAATATTTTATTTTCATGGGAATTGATTAATCATTTTCCCTCGATTTGATATGGGATGAATACTTTTGGTGTTCATCCAATTTGGTAATACATCCATGGGTCTGGAACAGATTAAGGACGTATACCGAGGTACCACTGTATATAAATTAACATCTGAATAATATTTTCTGATGTGGAGAGGAGTACATTTTCTGCTGAAAATAAGTGAAACTCATTTCTCTTCTAACAGCCCCACTATAAAAATTTCAAACCATTTCTTTTTTAAAATAGGTTGACTTCAAATCTCCATTGAGGTAGTAATTTTTGTCTTTTTTGTGATTATATTTTAAATCACAGATGTCCAGTAGTAACGGGTCACCTCCTGAGAAACGAGCCCGTCTAGCCGTAGAGTCAATCGACAATATACAGGATACAATTAACAGTGCTTTCCAAACAAAGGTAGTTATCAGGACATTTTTTATTTACATTACATTGATTCTATAAGTATTGATTGTATTAGTTTATCATAAAGATTTTTATAACACACAATGTCTTGACCACTTACACTTAGTGAGGGAAAACCATTAACCGTAACATTACAGAATGAATTTTAAAAAAGTATTTTGGAAAAAAAACAACACAATGTATTAATGTAAAATGGTCTCAACTTTGATATATCATCACATTTTACACGCTTTTATTTAAGTCACACTGTTTGTATGTTGTATCCATCCATCCATCCATCCTTCCTTCAAAACTTGAAACGTAAAATTATACCACTTCTGATGGTCCTAGAGATCTAAATTTTTTACAACAGATAGATCTTGGATGACAATGCATTGTATCAAAATTTCAGATCGATCGAATGTACCGTAATTAAATTAATCAATTTTTAGTTTATCTCTATTTTAGAATGTATAGTCGTCTGCTAGAGTTGACCTCCACATCTCACTAGTTTCACTCCAGCCCAAATTCCCGTGTTTACATCAAGGGCAGGGGAGATCAGCGCGTTTTCGTCTGTAAATGTTTGTAAATAAAAGCGTGTCCTTTTTAAAAAAAAGATTTTTTTACATTTTACTTATTAGAATGTATAGTCGTCTGCTAGAGTTGACCTCCACGGCTCACTGGCTTCACTCCAGCCTTCGTTTACCAAATTCCTGTGTTTACATCAAGGGCAGGGGAGATCAGCGCGTTTCAGTCTGTAAATGTTTGTAAATTAAAGCATGTCCTTTTTAAAAAAAGATTTTTTTACATTTTACTTATTAATTTTTAGATGGATGGTATAAAAAATGGCAATTCAGAGGAAATTGATGAAAGTCTTTATTCCAGACAGTTGTAAGTATAACTGGTTTTAAAATATATAAATGTCAGACATTGATCTTGTTTTTACATGTCATGTATTCTAAGCTTTATAAAAAGTAAAGATAAAAGAAATCCTAAACTTGAAATTTTCTAAATAATTAAGATTGAGTTTGGTTTTGTCTGCAGATATGTCCTTGGCCATGAAGCTATGCGCAAAATGGCTAGTTCTAATGTTCTTGTATCTGGAATGGGAGGACTAGGTGTTGAAATTTCTAAAAATGTTGTTCTGGGTGGTGTCAAGTCTGTTACCATACATGACACTCAGACAGCCACATGGTCTGATCTCTCTTCACAGGTTAGTTTTGATATAAATGTGCTCTGTGTAAATATTGATGTTAAATAGAATCATTAATTTCTTGTAGATTATTAAAAACTGGTATTTCAACTATAGAGTTATTAAAAAGGTTATTTTCATTTTAAGTTTTATTTGAATTTAATCTTGCAGTTTTTTTTACGTGAGGAAGATGTTGGGAAAAACCGAGCAGAAGTTACTTTACCCCGGTTGACAGAGTTGAATTCATATGTACGAGTTTCAAGCAGTACTGTACCATTATCTGAGGAGTTTCTAAAACAGTTTCAGGTAAGAATTCATTGTGAAATGATAATAATAATCTTTTAGCTTTGCTGACTGCAATTGGCATTGGTATTTAAACAAATATTTATACTTTTGTATAAACCATATTTGTGCGTATATATGACACACCCAGGTTTTGATAATTTTACTATATTAAAAAATTACATTAGTTGCAAGCAGCCTAGCCATCTGCCACACCAAGCGATTTATAGTTAAGTTGCTACCCTGTTTAATAAAAGAATAAATGAAATTTATCCTGTCATCATCTATCCTATGTAAACATGGTTTCATCACCATTTTTAGTTTCATTAAAAAGATCAACAAAGGACTGCAATCATTATTGTTTATTCTTATCTGCCACCAGGGCCAATAGCAGATTGGTTGAGTACCTCTTCTAGATTTTAGAAACAACCGACAGTTGTAAAGGTGGTGTCATTGATTTGCTGGTGTGATTAGCACAGTAAAAAATATCAATAAATTTCCTATCTATGTGGTTAACAGGTTTTGACAATTTGGGTAAAATATATTTTAAATAAGACACACACTCTGGACAGTAAATGTAAAATTTAGTATGTTTGTTTAAGGTTAACTGGTTGACAGGTTAACAGTAACTTCAATTCATCCAAAATTAACTTTTTTGTGTTATATTTTTAAAGCAAACATTAAATTTCAAGTTGAATATAATCCCTAGTGAGTTGGCATTGAAAAATAATGTGGCATTTTAATATTTAAAAAAAAATCACTTATCACCTCAATTCTATTTTATCCTGAGTTTGGCTCACAATTTAAAAATATAATTTTTTGTGAATTGGTTGAGTTACTGGGCTAACACAAGCAAATGTTGTGGGAGCAAATGTTACTAAATTTCTTATCTTGTAGTTGAAGGTTCTGAGAGCTTAAGAAAAGATACCTGGCTACTGCTAATGTGCATTTAACCTGTCTTTTTATGAATGGTTAACTGGCTCGAAAATAAACGGTCTTAAAAACTTTGTATAAGATGCGTCTTAAATATAAAATACGGTAGTGAAGATCTTTGAAGAGGTAAAGGATGCCTTATTACATTTTATTACCTTATATTTCAAATAAAGCAGACTAAATCCTTTTTGTTTCAGGTTGTAGTTTTAACAAATAGCAGTCAAGAGGATCAAGTGAGATTTGGAGAGTTTTGTCATTCAAATAATATCAAGTTCATTGAAGCATCCACCTATGGATTATTTGGGTAATTGACTTGTATGAAAATTATTATATGTTGAATGTTCTAGGGATTAATATGAATTTTATAAATATGATTGATTAAAAAGCAACCTCCATTCACAGAGACTATGAAGACAATTGAGTAGCTTTTGAACAGGCTTTAAATGGATTATAGGCAATGTTCCCTCAAAGGTTTGTTGGTTCATGCGGGGTGTAAAAAAACTTGTGTGCAAAGTTGCTAAGCATCCATTTTTTTGCGCAATATTTTACAAAATTTGCAGTGCTGTAATTCTAAACTGCTGCGCGATGTTGGTCAGATACCTGCACAGCTGAGCAGCTTAAAGGGAGCGCTGGTTATAAGCCGATTCTGAAATGGCAGTCTCAGCTGCATTTTTTGCAGGAGAAAAGAGATTTTAGGGGAATTTTTGACTTCCTTGCTAGGCCTTTGTGTTTGCACATCTTCAGCCTGAGTTACATCTTTATTGACTGCTGATTTTCAACAGGAGTGGTATTTAGCTATGAACTCCCACTAGTTAATTTTTTATGTTGGATTCCTTCATTATCCAAGTTTAGTCTTCTCTGCTGACTCTTCATTCTGCAGATTCTTTGGAATATGGCCTTCCTCAATTCTAAAAGCAGAGAACATGCAATACGTTTTGACATGTTCCAAAAGATCGGGTTTGCACTTAGTCCTGCCAATGAATTTGCAAATGCAACTTACATCTTTAGTGGTAGCTTTTGAGTTTCCCCTCTATAGAGTATTTGGTTGGCAATTCATTTCCGTATCGGAGTGAAAGCTTACATGCTTGCAAGACACTTCATTTTGTGCTTATGGCGAGGATATGATTAATTTTCTTTGTCAGTGGAGAGTGATTTAGAGATATTGGACCTTAGGTATGTGAAGCTATCAATTACAGATAGATTATGGCAGAACAATAATTATGTTTGGAGGGTGATTATGTTTTTGAATTTTGACATATCTTTTCTAAGGCTGCGGAAATTAAGGACTAATTTCTCGGTTAATCGTTAAAAATTTTAATCGATTATAATTATTTTAATCGATAAAAATATGATTAAAATGTAAGAAAATATTTCTTTTTTTTTAAATTTAATAATAATTAGTAATTACTAATCATTTTTTTTTACCTACAAACTTTTCCCACGTATCCTAATACATTTATTTAGAAGTGAAAAACGTAAACAAACATGGCAACAAATGACAGTGGAAATAACTCATTAAAACAAAAAATGTCAAGTACCTGATTTTGTTATTTCCTTTGAGGTTTTCAGTTGTATCTATATATGTTAAAATAATAGTTAATTAATCGATTAATTTTTACAGATTACCCGTAACAAAATTTTTTTAATCGTTAACAGCCATAATCTTTTCAGTTAGCTAATAAACAGACTGAACTCTTTGTATTAATGGTGTGCAATGTTAAAGCAGTATGGTCAGCAAATATTTTAAAAAAATAAGCTCCTTTTTTAATTAGATGTGCTATCTTTCTCACCCTTCCATCATATCTTGGATGAAATTGCACTCCAACTTGGCAGTCTGTCGTTGCATACTGCAAGATGCAGAACTGGCCATTCCTGCTTATTGCTAAGTTAATCTTTGGTTATATCTATCTATGAAAGTACTGAAAAAAAGCATAGGCTGGTCCACGACATACTAAAGCTGGTGTCCGTAGGGGAACTTCCACATCAGAAACTGGGACTCAAAGTAGATTAATTTCATGAGACTGCTAGTTATGAAATTGATTTTCAGTGATGTTATTTTTGTTAAAATTTTCAATGCTGCAAATATGTATAAAATTTAGTTAGAATACAAGTATAATTTGCGATTTGAATGAACATGTCAGGGGCTGTTTTTTTCTCCTTGATAATGGTGTTTCTTTTTTATGGAACAATTTTCCTCGTTAAGGTTTTGGATGAAATAATTAATCATTTATTTAAAATGAAAGTATATTAGTATAATTTATAATTATTGTACTATTGATTGTGAATGAAATCATAATTAAATTGCTTAAAATTATGTATGATGTAAAATTTTATTTGTTAAATTTTTAGCACTTATTAATACACTAAGTATTCAGTGTTTTATTTTTAAATTGTTCTTTTTTTAATTTCATTTATCTCCTAAATAATCTGAATTTATCATATTAACCCATTCGCTACTAATCTCAAAAACCAAAACACCCCCTGAAATACTAAGCAAAGGGAGATCACTCTATTAAACTTGCACCCCCATGTTAATTAAACATATATTTTAACACCTGGATGAAAATTTAAAATAACAAAACATACACCAAAAAAACCCCAGAAAATTGTATGAGCTTTTAAAAAATGTATAGGTTGATGCACTTTAATTCACAAATATATTTTAAATAAATCTGGAAAAGTGTTTTTTGAAAATTTACATCACTGTTTTTGGACGTCGACCTCCGTTGTTTGTCTCTTTTTATTGTTTTATAATTTATTGTCTCATGAATCTTTGAGAAACATCTTATCCATTGACCATCACAAATTTGTAATTGGTTGCTGAAGTCTAAACATGATGTTGATGTAGAGGAATTTATATATGTCCTCATAGTAACATCCTTCCACTGGGTGTCTCTCTTACCCTTGGTTGTTTGCTGCGTTTCAGTGTATCTGCTTGTTTCAGCAACTAACAACTCTATTATGGCAGAGTTCATGAAAAGCTTGAAGTAGTCTATGAGACTGCTGTCAATAGGGAGAAAATGATTTCCCCTATAATTTCATTAATATTTTATAGCTTGTCTGTAATACTGGTCAAATTGTCTAACCAAGATTCGGTGACAGTGTCTCCTTCATCATTCTCGACTCTCGTTAGCGTCACTCTGATCAGAGTTATTTATTATAAGTATCACTATCACTAATTTCAACATCAGATTCCTCATTGTTTGAATTATTAACTGCTGCATAATTAGACGTTGAAGCTGCAATTAAAGAGTAAAGAAAATGAAAGGCCATTGTATAAGAATATTCAGAAACCACATGTTCAAATAGAGTCAGACTTCTAAGCCACACAGCTTTTGAACCGTAAATGACATAAACATTTTTAAAAACTAAATAAGCGATTTTTCTACTTTTTAAAAAGCCGAGAGCTATCCGCACGGTATCAATGCTTCTCGCGAGGTCCCGTGATGTATGCGCGTTACTAGGCGTCATGTCGTATTAGTAGCGAGGGGAAGTATGTCGCATTCGGTCGCAATAGTAGCGATCGGGTTAAAATAATATATATTTTTTTAAAACAATTGTTTTAAATTTGAACCGTCTGATGCAAGACTAATATGTCTGACACACAGCTAAGTTTACCCATTCCTCTATTTACCCTATTAATTGATCTGTTTCTTTGTTCTTTTTTAAAATATAAGTATAAGACTTGTACAATCTATATTTCTTCATTTTTTTCAGTCATGTATTTTGTGATTTTGGTAAAAACTTTGTTGTGCTAGACACAGATGGTGAACAGCCTTTGTCCTGTATGATTGCAGATATTGAAAAGGTATGTGGCATCTGTTCCAGACATGCTTTCCTTATTCTGTCTTTTATGATTGAAGTTTCATTAAATATCCTCCCCTGAGCCCTGATTTCAATGTGCAACCCAACTGCATAGCCAGGGGGAAATCAATTTTATTTTCTGATGAAATATAAAATAATAATGCTTATAATTTAAATGGGTAAAATTATATTATTTACTAAATATATTAATGGCCAAAAAATTAGAGAGATAAATATTATTAGCTTAATGTTTACCTCAAATGTGAATAAAGCGGAAACAGATATAAATTTAAATCTTGCATCAATTCAAGCTTTATTTCTCAGATCTGATGTGGTCAATTGTGAAACATGCTGAAGAAATTTTCATGGCCAGAATTAACACCCCCTCCCCCCTATTATTTCAAAGACCACACACAATGAGCTAATGAGAGAAAGTTACCCCATTAACAACAGTTAAATGATTATTTTCATGTGATAAATTTTTTTTATCTCTTTTAAAGAGTGAGCAAGGTGTTGTGGCTTGCTTGGATGAAACTAGGCATGGTTTCAATGATGATGATTATGTAACATTTTCTGAAGTACAAGGAATGACAGAGCTGAATAACAGCAACCCAATCAAGATAAAAGTGCTAGGTTTGTTAAAAAAATTTTTTATAATTGAAATTTAAAAAAATTAATACAAATTGAATAATCGCTATTTTAAAAAAAAATCTTCCATCAAGTCATTATTTGGATAAACATTGATTCAGTTTGCTACTGCTTCTTTGAACGTTGTTTGTAAGTTTTTTGTGTGTGGCTCATCTTTATTATTTAGTCCCTGGTTTGACAATCTTTGTGCTGAATTGGAAAGAAGAGCTTTGTAATGTTTCAATAACAAAATTTTCTCTAGTGCATACAATTTTGTGGTGTTATTGTTTTTTTGTTTCTTTTTTATTTGTAAAATTATTGTAATATTGTTTAAAAGTGTCTTCTTTTTTTCTTCTTAGGCCCATACACTTTTAGTATTGGTGAGACCAGAAAGTTTTCTGACTACGAAAGGGGGGGAGTTGTAACCCAAGTCAAAATGCCTAAAACATTCAATTTTGTAAGCATGGAGTGCATTTTAAAATATTGGTGATTTTAATCTGTATTCTGCTACTTAAAGATTACTTGTCATAATTATTCAGTTTTAGTGTATGTATGGATTTATGCACAATTATTGGTAAATAGCAATTATTTCTCCCTTTAGAAATCAATTAAGCAATCTTTGGAGGAACCAGATTTCTTGATAACAGATTTTGCAAAGTTTGACAGGCCTGGAGTATTACACATTGCATTTCAAGCTATTCATCAGTTTGTAGTCACATGTGGTCGCCTCCCCAGACCACGGTGCAAGGTACTAATAAAATTAGAAAATATACACATCGATACTGTTGACATACTAAGTAATACTTGTACCTTAAAAATTGTGATAATTGGCAATTTTGGTCAACTTTACAACTTTTTAAATAATGCTATTCATTTCAACCAAAAATTAATAATTTGTCACTGTGACAAATAAGGGAAAAGAGTATTTCTGGATTAAAAATGTTTTGTATTCTTTTGTTTTAAATTTGTTGTGATAACTTATTTTATTTAAAATCATATTTTTCACTGGCACCACCTGTTAAGTAGAAATAAAATTGGATGAATACAGTGAATAATTGAGTGGCTCAAAAGGCTATTTGAAAACATATATAATATGAAGTTCTGTCTTATATTCATTTTCTTGGAAATGTGCCAATGTTCGGATATCTAAAAAAACATTTTCTGTAAAGCTTTATAAACAATTATTTTTTACCCTCTAGGATGATGCAGAGAAATTTGTTGGCATTTTCAAGGAAATAAACAACAAAACAAAAGCCAAAGTTGAAGATTTCAATGAAGAGCTTTTGCATGAATTGTCCTACACTGCACAAGGCAATATCTGTCCCCTTCATGCCTTTATTGGTGGGATAGCTGCGCAAGAAATCATGAAGGTTTAAAAAATATAAGCATATCATTTTGTATCTTTTCTTCTTCTAAATTGATTTCACATTTGATGAATAGCTTTTTTTAAAAGTTTAAACTTACTTCCCACATTTAGATTTTAACACTATAGCAGTAATTGAATTTTTACATTGCTCTTTGTGATGCAAATAGAGCTCCATTACTGAAAATAAATAACATGTTAAATATTTTTATATAACTAGAGAGCTTAAAATTATATATATTTAACTTACTTAACAACTTGAAATTGTAATACATTTCGTTTTTAGGCTTGCAGTGGTAAGTTTTCTCCTTTGGTTCAGCATTTATACTTTGACGCACTGGAGTGCCTCCCAAAAGATAAATCCGTCCTCACTGAGCAAAATTGTAGTCCTGTAAGTATTTTCTTGAATTATGGAAAAACTAGCGTATCACACGTCAAAAATGACGGAAATTTTCAGCTGAAATCTATTTATTTTGAAAAAATGCACTTTTTAATGGCGCCTAAGTGCCGACCTTTTTCAAAAGCCCAACTAACTTGTCCTTGTTTGATAAATACGAAATATTAAACTTTCTTAAATGTACACAAAGTATTTTATAATAGGGGTTGTAGGGCGCCTATGGCGCCCCCTTTGTTTTTTTTATTTTATAATTAACCATTATCAAATCCTCTTTACATTGTTCCCTTTTCCAAAATTAAAATATCAGCGAAAACAATGACGTCATATAATATTTTTTTACAGCATATCTTTAATTTGCACACCTTTTGATGCATTGGTGCAGTAATTTGGTTTTCCCTGCTTTCTAAAATTAGTAGCATCAGGACTGACTGACAGACACTACTTGCGTGACGATTGCAAATTATATTGTTTAATTTAATTTATTATATATTTTTAAGTTAAATATTTATTCAATTTAAATTAAAGAAATTCTTATTTTCAGATTCGTAGATTAATAAAATCAACTGAAATATGTCTCTCCCCAGAAAAATTCACGATATGATGGTGAGATAGCCGTCTTTGGTGACCAATTTTTAGACAAACTCCAAAATTTACGTTACTTTCTGGTTGGTGCTGGAGCTATAGGATGTGAAATGTTGAAAAACTGGGCAATGATGGGTTTGGGTAGTGGAGAACGTGGCCAAATATTTATTACAGATATGGATCGCATTGAAAAGTCAAACCTAAACAGACAATTTCTCTTCAGAACATGGGATGTGGAGGTATTTCCTATATTTTCTTTTGCAGACTTTTTTTCCTAATTTATAAATGAGATTTGATGTAGGTAAATATGTAATGGGGGAAAATACTGACCTAAGCTTATTTGTTCTTTAAGATTCCCCACTTGTCAATATCCAGCCTGTCACTTCTTTATAGGGTGTGTTTTTTCCCCAGTATCAATTAGCATCATCAGCAGTTTCAACAAAGCTAAATCTAATCTTGGCATGACTGACCCTTGGTTTATCTGTCATTTGAGCTGTTGGGTTAGTTCGATAATACTGCCATCCTTTAAGTGAGGTTGTGAAATTAAAAATTGAAATGTGATTTGACACGGATCTGTTTTATTCCTTTCCCACTCTGGGGTTGGTCACTGAAGAAAAACTAAAAATAGCCAGCTCGTAGTCAACTTAAGTACCTCTTTGCAATTTTGACACATGAGCAAAATATAGCACATTTTTGCCTTGAGAAAATAAGTGTAATGTTCTGGCTAGATAGAACTTCAATTTGAAAATATAAATAAGCCCATAATAACAAAGTCAAGAGTTATTAAGTTTGTAGAATCAAAAATACACAAATTAGCTCTCCTTCAGCACTTTAGTAAAAAAAATAGAGGGGAAAGAATTGAAGTCAACAGTAAACAATAGCTGTATTTGGAATGAGAAAATGAAAGCTTAGAATGAAAAAAATAATTGAACGAGTTAAAGAATAGTATGAAAAAAAAAGTGTACACTTGAGCTAATAATATACGGCCAAAGTAGTTATGTTAGGGTTGAAAGAAATAGAATAAGGATAGGATTGTAGGTCAGTTTTCAAATGGTATTTTATATAATTTTTATATTGCTACTAGTCTGAAATCTGCTCTTTCTTTTCATCCCAAAAGTAAAACTAACAGCAATAAATTTACAGAACATTTATTATTTTAAATTTTTTTTAGACTTGTAAAAGTAAAAAGAAATCTTATTACATTTCAGAAACCCAAATCATCTACTGCAGCTAAAGCAGCTCGGAATATGAACCCAAATATTAAAATTGACGCACGTGAAGATAGGGTTGGACCAGACACTGAAAGCATTTTTACAGATGCTTTCTTTGAGGGTCTTGATGGAGTTGCTAATGCTCTTGATAATATTGATGCCAGTAAGTTACTTAGTTTTTTAAAAATTTACTTATACTTGTTAAATATTGAGAACCATTGCTTTTAGTTTTGCTGATCTACTTAATGATGAAACTCAATTGATACTTATCAGTGCCTTTGCTGCACTGCATTTATAACTTAATTTGCGTAAATTTCCTTTTCTATTAAATTTTTTTGCTCAAATTGAATAAGTAATTGGCATAACGAAAATTAGCAAGAGCTTATTGCTAATAAAGTACAGTGGTACCTCAGTTTATGGATGTACCAAGCCACAAAAAATTTGGGATACGAACAACTTTAACATTTTTTTTACAAAGGCAAAAAAGAAAGAGAGCAAGGTTTAATGGTCAAGACTATCGCATACACTACAAATGAAGACCACACATTACTAACATCACTTAGTGCTAGCTTAATAGATTAGGTTGCTTGTGCAGCAAAGCTTTCATTGGCCTTAAAAAATTACTTAGTAGTGACACTGTGTTCAGTTGATCTCTTTTGCTTTTTGCCTTTATTAACACCATCAATTATGAGTTAGAAGAAGGGAAGTGTTGCTGGCTAGAAACCCAAAACCTATAACAGTGGAGGTAAAAAAAGAAATAATTAGGAAACATGAAAATGGTATTTGTTTGTTCGACATCGCTAATGAACAATGCAATGCAAAATCAACTCTCTCCATCATAAAGATAAAAGAGTTACTTGAATCGGTTCATATGGCTCTATATTTAATAAAGTAGACATAGTCTTTGTTTTGTTTTTCAGCAAAACTAAAAGAAGTAAAGAAAAGGGCATAATTAAATTAGCTAATGAATTCTATTTCAATTAAAAGTTTACTTTTTCCCCCATGAAAGTTTTTTTTTCCCTACAACTTGTAATTTTATTTTCAATGTCTTAGTACATGTACCAACATATTATGTGGTATCAGAATTTTTGGTGCACTATTATATAAAAAAAACTAAGTTTTTTTAAAAGACCTTCTTTCACACAAAATATACTGTGCTAGATTAATTGGATTTGGTAATCAATTCCTGAATTCCAGTTTTGCCAATTAAGTTTTATATTATATTTTGTTTGTTCTTGTTTCTATTTATGTACTTGTGAATTAAAATAATCTTCCTTAATTAGGTGTACAACATAAAGTATTCTTGATCAATATAAATTATATTCAATAGGAATGTATGTAGACAGACGATGTGTATACTACTGCAAACCACTTCTTGAGTCTGGTACTTTAGGGACTAAAGGAAATGTACAGGTAATAAAACATTTATATCTATAGTAAATGATTTTTTTATATCATATTAAATTAAAATTAGTATAAATTTGTTTGACCAGCAATGCAATCATTTATTATTTCATTTACCTGTAGTGAAATGATCTGTTTTATTTCTGAAGACTGACCAATTTTCAAAGTTAACTTGGTATCTTTTCAAATTTTTTTTCTTTAAAAATTGATTGAATTTAGATTGAATCTAAATGAGTTTCAGAGATTTGTATTAATTTCCACCAACTTGAGAAGATGCATTCATTACTAGGGCTGTCAATATTGTTGAAAAATGCTGCGCGGGTACCCGGGTTACCCGATCGAAACATCACATAATTTTCCCCGTCATGACCGCTACACATTGCTACCTAGCCACCTTCCATGCACCTCATTTCACACAGGAGCTACACGGACGACGTCTCAGGGTCCTTACATAAATGTCGTTAAGCGATTTTGTCCGATTTTTTACCCCCCCCCCAGGTTACAGGTTGTCACAAAAACTTAGAGCCCCCTCCAATATGACCTTACAAATAAAAGCCGTACTTCCTTTTTGAAAATGAGCATGTGTCAAATAACTTTATTGTCATTTAATTTTGTATTTAATGTGACGTTGAACTCTAAAAATCGCTACACGCTAAAATCCATGTAAAACATTAAATAAATTGTAAGAATTCAAATACTTCAGTGGAACTTTTATTTAAAGTTGCGCATTTTAATTTGACTTCAAATTTATTCTTAAACACATCCCCCCCCCCTCGTAACAAATGTGTGACTCCCACCTCCCCTAGGTGCATAACGTCATTTATTGACGAGCCCGTACCCTTCTTACACTATTAGTAAATATTTAATTTATTGACCTTAAAAACTGACAACCTTGTATGCATTATTAACATCAGTTTTCCTAGGTCAACATGTGTTAACGAACACAAGAAACACAAGCGAATGTAAAGGGTGCGGTTCTATAGTATATGTGTGGATGGGGGAGATGGGATATATAATTGATATCAATCGGTAGCCCAATGTCGGCATATTTCAAAGCAATGTTAGTGTCATAGCAATGTTGTTTTTATTTACAACAACACAGCCTCTTTCATCTCTATACAGTCCATCCTTATTTTCGGCAGAGGAGTTTTGTTCTCTTTATATGATTCATTCAAAGAACCAAAATCTTCTTGTGTTTGCGATTTCAGGTCAAAAAGATGCATCAAAATACATTGTGGTTTGTCGAGACCGTATTGTATTTCCCGTTGACAGATATTTCTCCTTAGATGTATTTCCAAGCATATATTTGAAACAAAATTTTTTATTTGAAAAATTGTTTCGTGACCCGTAAATTAAACACAAAAAAAGCCGCATGCGAGCCGAAGGTTAGTTAATATAGACATTGAAGCCACATTTTCACGGGTACCCGGGCGGAATTTTACTACCCGGGTAATCTCACAGCAACGGTACCCGTTGACAGGTCTATTCATTACATGAGCATTCTAAATCAACCATATTAAGCTAAAATTATGTGTTTTTTTTAAAATTAATTTTTTTTTAATTTTGCATCTTTTAAAAATGAATTAATGCTATAAAAACTTTTAAATGACATTTTTGAAAAGACAAGAAAACTATGTCGTTTATAGTATCTAGGCTTTGCATTAAGTCATTGACATCTGATAACATAATTGCCAGCCTAACTTGCTAATGCAGAAGCTGCTTTGGTCAAGCTTAAATACATTATTTTATCTATGATCTGATAAAGATACGGGCATATTTTCCAATTGTGGTTTGGCTCATTTTTGTATACATAAACTTTGTATTTAAATTTTTGTGACAACCCTTAAAACAAAGCTAAATGAGCCAATGAATTTTTAAAACTAAACACATCTCAAGTTTCAGAAATTCATAACTTTCTTAAAATTTAAGATGCATCAAAATATTTTGTTATTCTAATCTGATAGAAAAATTATGTAATGTAGTTATAGCCCATAAAAAATAAATTTAAATAGGCCCTACATTGATATGCTTTTATTTTTTTCATCTGACCTTGAATTTTTCTAAGCATCCCCGATTACAACTTCTCTTTCCTTTCAGTTGAAAATAATTGTTTAACTATAATTTGCATTAGGTGATAATACCACATCTGACAGAATCATATTCATCATCACAAGACCCCCCTGAAAAAAGCATACCAGTGTGCACAGTCAAGAATTTCCCAAATGCCATAGAGCATACCTTGCAGGTATGTTTCAATTGTTATCCAACATCCCAATGTTTTTTCCTCCCGATTTCTCTCACATTTTAATAAACAGCGAAATTTACGTGCCTATCCCTATATTCTCTGCTAGGCTTGAAACATTTGAGCTTTTTGAAGAATTTATAAGTTTTAATAAATTCTTTTGTGTCAGTCAGTAAACATTATTAAAATTATAAGTTATCCAGCTAAGAAATAAATGTACTATAAAAACCAATGTTTTGAGAATATAATCATTACAATATACAAGTGAATGTACAAGTAGATAGTTTGGCACTTTAACAAGTTTTTTTTATTGTAAATCATTTCAACATTTTATTGCTAAGAAAACTTTGATCATAAACAAAGATAAATGAGTTTCAAAACTGCCAGCTGACAAAATAAAAAATGAGTATTTGACAAAAGTATCTGGAGCTGGAAGGCTTTACTATTCTCAAATTAAATCGACAATAAAATTCATAAATCAAATACATATACTTGCCTTCAATTGCTTATATCTCAAGAAATGTGTCAACAAGTTTCAATTATACTAATAATTATTTAATTACCAGTGTTTCTGAAGTACTGTTAAAAAAAGAATTTTGTGTTCTTCAAATTTGTTTTTAGTAAATTTATTTCACATTTTAAAGTTTACAGTAAACTCAATGGATGCTTTAAAATTTATAAAATTTAGTGGGCTCGTGAAGAATTTGAGAAAGATTTTCATGAAGATGCTGAGACAGCCAGTCAGTATTTGACTGATCCTAAATTCTTGGATAGAACACTGAAGCTACAGGGTTCGCAACCTGTAAGTTATAGATGTTGTATGGCTTACTTAGCATTAAAATATTTATTTAAACAAAAGCTGACTTTTGATTGAAGTACTGGCAAGACAAGCTAGTATATATTTGTTTATTAAAAAAAATTTTCAGTTGGATATACTAGAATCTGTGAAGCGCACACTGGTAGATGACAGACCTAAGACATTTGAAGATTGTGTCAAGTTTGCTCGCTATACATTTGCCAAGAATTATACAAACAGAATAAAACAATTGCTTTTCAATTTTCCTCCTGACCAAGTAAATATATCTTTTTATGAATCATTTAATTTATTCTGCAACTGAGGCATGTTAAAGTTTGATTTCCTGTTGATTAGCCAGTTCTGACTCAAATTCATTAAATAAATATTGTGAGGTCTAAAAACTGTCTAAAAGCTTAAATTTTAGCATCTGTAATAAGGCAATAAAGAATAGAAAAGTCAAAACTACGTAAATTTTTAAAATAATAATATTCATGTCATAACCACAGAAAACAAGTACAGGTGCTCCATTTTGGTCTGGTCCTAAACGATGCCCTACTCCCTTAGAATTTGACTCCAACAAGGTAAGCGTTCAATCATTTTAGTTGTCTTGGAAACAGTACTATTTAAATATTCAGTGCTGCTGGTTTAAAAAAAAAGGCAACATTTAAAATGTACTTATTACATACAAAATATTCCCCTAGAGGTCGCTAACATTTCAGTTCTAGTAGGAAAACTTTGGCTAAAAAGTCTGAACTGAACCATAATACTGGTTTAGTTTGTTTGATTTAAGTTAATTGTGATGATACTTATTTGCATTATTATAAACTAAATATTTACAACAGGAATTACATCTTGACTACATCGTTGCTGTGGCCAACCTAAAAGCCTTTATGTATGGTGTTCCTCAATGTAAAGACAGAAGTAAGATAAAGGAAATTGTAGATCAAGTACATGTGCCTGTCTTTGTTCCCAAAGCTGGTATTAAAATTGAAGTGACAGACAGTGAAGTAGCCTCATCTTCCAATAATTCAGAGACTCTAGGTAAGTACTGTATTTTCTCGCACATTCCCCGCGGTTTATACCAGATTTTACAAACCCCACAGCGCCCCAGCGGGGTATCTCCGTGGGCGGGGTATTTGAAATTTTTAAACTGAATAATGCATCAATGGCGCTATTACTTGCAAAACACGAATGTAATACAAGCCCCTAAAAATTGTGAATAGATATTAACCCTTTACAGTCTGATGCGCCCCAAACGCGTCATACTTTTTTCTTAAGGGTACAGTCCGATAACGCCCAAACCTGCCCACATCAAGGTTGTTTACTTTGTTGCGTAGCGTCGCGCATTACTGACTTTAACTTTACCGGAAGAGAGCCTCGTTTTCGATGTTTATTTTGATACTAGTTTGAAGGTGGTGTACCGAAGGGCTCATTTTTTACAATTTTTTGAAAAGTGTCGTTTTTTTCACTGGGATTTTAGGGTAATGGACAAAATATTGAATGAACTTAGGCGTAATGGGGCTTCCTTATTCAATGAATATAGCAGTGATTAATATGATTATTGATTTTAATTTAAATAACACTAGTGATAGTTATAAAAACACTGATAAAAAATGATAGCAATAGTGACACGACATGGATGGAAATGGTTCTATAGACCATAATCAGATCGATAGTGGTCGATTCATTTTTCCGCAATCATTTTTTTCCCCATTTATTAATCAGGCCATACACATAATTAAAATTTTCCTGATAATGCTATGCATCTGATTACTTTTCTTAGTCATACCAGACAATTACTACAAAAAACAAACATTGTTTGCACTACAACTAGTACAGTGTGCTACAAGGAATTTACTTGCAGCCAGTTTTCTCCACTGAAATAAAGAAGTTTTTAAAATAAAAATACAATGTTGGCATTCACAACATGCCTATGGTTGACTCATACTTGTGCAAGGGTGCCTGCTAATAATGCCTGCTTTAGCAGAGTTGAAATAGACTTGGAAATGGATAAGAGATCTATCTAATTACGTGGAAAAATGTGTTAAAATTTTTAGGGGGTGTTTTCTGGAATTTTTTATGTGAACATTATTTGTATTATACACCTTAAAGACCAATGGATATAAAGTGTGTCCATTTGTTTGTATTTAGTTATTTTTACCTTCATTTTCCTACAGTTTATTTTTTATGAATTAATTAGGAAAAGAAGATTGATTTAAGAAAGTGTTATCTCCCCTTGGTTGGCCGCAGGGAGTAGAAAAGGCCGAAGCGCATTGGACTTTAAAGGGCTAAAAAAAAAGACTTTGATAAACCGGTTTGGAACTAGTTTTCATTCATGTCGTAAATTGAATGCTTTGTCTAACGACTGCAGTTGTCTGATGGTACCGGTGTACCAGAAAAAATAGTGCTCACTTGTTTACGTTTAGCTAATCGAATAAAATACCCAATTTATACCATTTAATTTATAATTATTTATAATTTTATAATTATTTATAATATTTTTATTAAAATAAACAATTACTTTTTTAAGTAATTAGCGATATTTTGTGTGCATGATATTGATAGGGTTGTGAAAATAAAGTACGGTACATCTCCTAGAGTGCGGGGTATAAGCATTGGCGTGTTATACCACAATTTTTTACAGGATCTAAAAATTCTGTGGGGTATATGCGGGGGCGGGTTATCTGCGTGTGCGGGGAATATGCGTGAAAATACAATAAATGAAATATGAGGTAGATCAAATGCCCAGCTAAGTAACTCAGATTTTAAATATGTAACTGTTTTTCTGTCATTTGAAAATTTTAACCATAGGAAAATGGGAAACATACTTGAAAATTATCTTTCAGCATCAGATGACCTCTTAAATATCCAGAAAAGTCTACCAGCTCCTTCTTCATTACCTAATTTGAAAATCACACCCTTAGAATTTGAAAAGGACGACGACAACAATTTTCATATGGATTTTATTGTTGCTGCCTCTAACCTCAGAGCCAACAACTATAACATACCAGAAGCTGATAGACATAAGGTATTTTTTTTACCATTGGCCTAGAGGCTGACAGGCATAAAGTAGTCTAATTGTTATCATTTGTTGATAAATTTACAGGTATATACAAACTCCTGGATTATCATAATTTTCCAATATTTGAAATTTAATTCAATTTCCCAACATTTTCAGGTGTTTGTATTGTCTGTACATCATGATTCCTATTTCATAGTAATTGATTCTCAGGCAATTTTCTTTTTCGAGGCCATAAATAAATGCTGTAATTTTTATTTTTTTAAATAGTTTTTGAACCCCATCCCCATGTTCACAAATTCTCTCCTCTTCTAGATGTGTCAAGTCAGACATGTTTTTGCCCTTTTAATAAATTTTATTTAATAATGGACTAATAAGCAGTCAAGTGTTGAGTGAATATATAAAATCTGGTTGCACATGTTTTGTGTACATTTCACTCAAGATTTCAGAATGAAAGTATTGATAGTAGATTCAAGGACCAAGATCAAGGATTTAAAGTGCTAAATTCTTTTAAGTGAATGAAGTTCAAATTTGAATTATAAAATGATAATAAATCAAATACAATGCAATGGCGCGAATAACGTTAGTGGAAAGTAGCTGAATGAAATCCCTTGATTTGTTAGAATTTATTTTTAGGAAATACATGCATGGAGAATTTTCTCATGGGGAAATGTTTATTTTTTTATCTTACGAAATATTTTTTCTTTCAATAGAGCAAACTTATAGCAGGTCGCATCATTCCAGCTATAGCTACCACAACAAGTATGGTAGTTGGTCTAGTCTGTCTGGAGCTTATTAAGGTTTGTGATATATATTTTTGAAATTTTAATTGCATAAAATCATTGTTCATCATAAATATTTTTGTTTGTATTGAATAGATACAAAAATGGAGTTAAGCTTAACTATGCCTATATTCTAAAATCTACTTATGGAGAGTTTAGCCAAAACTGAAAAACGAAATCCAACTTTGTCTATGTATATGAGACTAATACTGGACAAAGGCCCCAGATATTAATACATATTTTTAAAGCCCTTATATTAACTTCACCGTCTTGTCGTTCACTCTCTCTTTCTGTCTGTCTCTCTTTCTGTTGTGCAACCGCGGAAAAACAAAAGTAAAAAATGACCCACTTCCCGTGATCGTATTTTGCACATACACTTATCACCTAACAATGCATTGTATCAAAATTTCTGATCGATCGAATGTACCGTAATTAAATTAATGAATTTTTAGTTTATGTAGAATGCTATAGTTGACCTTTACTGGTCACTGGAGGTTCACTCTAGCCCTCGATGACCACATCCCCACACACGGGGAGTTCAGTCTGTAAATGTTTATGCTAGTGTGTCCCGCGGTGCGTATTATATTGATCATCATCAATACTTTTATTTATGTCTCATATATAAGGGATTTATTATCAAAAACATTTGACATTGATTATGTTGTTTCACCTTGAATATTAGTATCCCCTTAAGGTTATTTGTTTACATAACTTTTAAAAATTACATTAGTTTAAATTAGGGCTGCGGAAATTAACGATTAATTTCTCGATTAATCGTAATTTTAATCGATAAAAAGTCTATTAAAAGTAACGATAATTAGAATTTTTTTTTATTAATAAATACTTAATTATTAATAATAATTTATATATTTTTTTACTTTACATGTGTTCACTGCTCTTTTAAAGGATCAAATACATCGCTGACGTCCCACCTTTAGCACAAACATCCGATCAAGTATCAAAACATTGTCATAAAATTTAGTTCAAAATATTCTTCATTTTCAATGTCTGTGAGACAGGGGAAATACCTCAATATAATTAAAAAAAGTCAATTACTTGTTTTTGTTACTTCCCTTGAAATTTTCAGATTTATGACATAAATGTCTATTTTTGGCTTTAATCGAAATTAGCGATTAAAATCGTTGATTTTTCAAAAGTTAACGATTAAATTTCAATTAATCGATAATAGCCTAAGTTTAAATAGCATGCCTAAGTGTGAGGTCAACAAAGTAATTAATTCTGTTTTTTTTTCCAGCTGTTAGTGATTTTATAAATAACTTGTTAATTGTAAATATTTGCCAGTGCATCATGTATATGATCTTATTTACTGTCAGTTTGGATCACTTACGGCCAAAACAGAAAGACTTTTGGTTGAAACAGAGAGCAGATTGAAAGTGATAAAGTGGCCACTCTTGGGGCCAAAATCAAAATTTAATTAGACTCTTGTATTATATACTATTTTTACCACGTTTTTATTAACTTGCTTTCGTTCCTATCTGTCCACAATTTTTAAAATCTGCCAACGTAAAATTAAACCACTTCTGATGGTCCTAGAGATCTCAAAATTTTACCGCAGATAGATCTTGGATGACAATGCATTGTACAAAAATTTCAGATCAATCGAATGTACCGTTATTAAATTATAGAACTTTTTAGTTTATCTATATATAAGCCTATGTATTATCCGTCTGTCCTTGTTTACATTACATTCACGTGCCGAGTTCACACCAACCCCGACCACAAAAACCATGTTTAACATCAAGGGGAGATCAGTCATTTCCAGTCTGTAAATGTTTGTCGGGCAATGCATATTATATTTGAACATAATCAATACTTCAAAACTCACCATAGCATACACTTAGACTAAAAAAAATAAAATAAATAGAAGTAAAAAAAAGATTTTTAAAAGCCATGTCTTATAAGCGGACTAAAAAGAAGAAAATAAATTTTAAAAATTTAAAATAAGTACTATGATGTAATATGACTAAAAACGTGGTCGGGCGTTTTTAGGCGTTTGGCTAAAATGATTAGGGTTTACAAATGACCAGTAAGAAAATGAGTGAATTGAATTAGTTAAGCCTGAGAAGCGCCCGCCCCACCTTTTTATTCATATTACATCATACATGTAGTATTTATTTTAAATTAAAAAAAATTATTTTCTTCTTTTTAGTCCGCTTATAAAAACGTGGTTTTTAAAAATCTTTTTTTTACTTCTATTTATTCTCTTTGTATATGACATCAGTTTTATCAGTTTTTTGGTCTAACCTATGCTATTTGTGTTTAACTAGTTCATAAATGAACACTAGCTTAAGTTTAATGGTCAGCTCACAAGAATGTAACTATTATTTAATCTCTCTTCAATTTTCAAATGACTATAAACAAAGCTTTACCAATTGCCTGAAATTGTTATATACATTTAAGTTAGTAGCCATTTTTGAAAGTTGATTTTTAATCCTATTGTAAAACCATCTGTTGTGAAAATTTTCTATTATATTTGTTTCTAATGTCTGTGCTCTCCTTTAAAAAATGTCATGATGAACAATATCTATGTCATTATCTTATATCTAAATATTCTTTTTAAAGAATATGCTTCCTATCCCCCTTCTTTCAATACTTAGAGATTGTGGCATTTCTTTTTTTGAAACTCTAAAATTGGCCAGCTAGCTATTAAGATACTCCACAATGTTCATAAAAAACAACAAATTTGTATAGTTATTTTTACTTATCTTTAATTTAATGAATAAACAAATGTCAAATGCATAAAAAGATTTTAAGACTTTCCACAAATCATTACTGTACTAAGGTTTTGCAATAATCAAATTTTCTGACTAAACAGATGGCATTGAGTTTCAGCAAATCATTTTTTTGCACTGAGCACAACTTTGAAAAATATATATTATGAAGAATCTGTTTAACTGAAAGTCCAGTTTAAAATACTTCATTAAATGTGTATGATACTTTTAAAAAAAATAGATTCATAAAAAAAATAAAGTTTCATTATGATATTTTTTAACACAGCTTGCCCAGGGCCACAGAGATGTTGAATCGTACAAAAATGGCTTTGCAAATCTAGCTTTGCCATTCTTTGCTTTCTCTGAACCTATTCCACCTACGAAGAACAAGGTATGTAATCAATAATGTCTTATGTTTTGTAACCGTATGACAATCTGTATATTTTGAATTGATTCAAATTTTATTCACTGGTAATTAGGGCTGTCAATATTGTTGAAAAAAGCTGCCCGGGTACCCATTCAAATTTTGAACGGGTACCCGTTCGAAACACCTCAAAATTTTCCCCGTCATGCCCGCTACTAGCCTTATACTTCTTTGTTAATTATGGGAATTTTAATTTAGACGTAATGAATCAGCGATGTAAAAATGACATTGAAATACTACTATAGTACAGTGGTTTAAAAACAATGAGCCTACAGGTGAATTTATGTTTTTTTTTGGGGGTGGGGGGCGCTAGACAAAGTTTTTTAAAGATAAAGGGCGTAAATCGTATGATGACATGGCGGGTTATTTCTAGTTCATAGCTGATAACTGTTGTAATTAACCAACTTTCTGGGACTTGCCCCTGCTTTGTGGGCCCAGGCTCCAGCATTTATTTTTGAGAAAATCATACAATGACTGAAATATTTTTTAAACCCAATAATAGAGGAGGTGTTCTTTTAAGTATGATGGGGATAGGAGTGGGGAAAGAAGTGAGTGGTGGGGTTGATAAACAAAATTGGCTCGTCTCAACTGGTAACTCAAAGTTGTCTGCGTATTTCAAAGCCAAGGTCATTTCTGTCTTTTCCTGCCCTTCCTAAGTCTCCTCGATGCGTTTTTTTTCTCCTTATTTTGAACAATTCAAAGAACCAAAACCTTTTTTGTGTTAAATGATTTTTGTTTCATGTTCCAAGAAAAAAGATGTATCAAAAAACGTATTTCACAGCATACATTTCAAACAAAAAATTTTAATTTGATGAATTGTTCGCGAGCCGAAACGTGAACACAGAAGAGACGCAGTTCGACCACTGTTTGTATAGACATTGCAGCAACATTTTCATGGGTACCCGGGCACAATTTTACTACCCAGGTAATTGCTCGGCAACGGGTAACCGGGTTCCCGGGTACCAGTTGACAGGCCTACTAGTAATCAGATATGTTAATATACAAATTTTAGTTGTATGATTCAATTTATATTGAAAGCAAAAAATATATCTTTCCGTTTCCAGTATTATGACACAGAGTTCACACTATGGGACAGATTTGAAGTACAAGGAGAAATGACCTTACAAGAATTTTTGGATTTTTTCCAGGTCTGTTAATACTTATATAATTTAGATGTCTTTTGTTAAATATCAACTTGCTTATTAGGTAAGTTGGAACTTTCGATGCAAACCAATGGCATCACTTTCAATCATTATTTGGAATACCATATTTTACAGACTACTAGACACACTTTTTTTCTTAAAATTGTCCCCAGAATGCAGACACATCTTATACTTGAAAGAAATATGTTCAAATTTACCGTATATACTTGTTCATCAGGCGACCCCTTCTTTTGGAAGAGAAAAGTATTAAACAAAATGGTACACATTTTTTAAAACTACAAGCTAAATCGGTCATCATGAATGTTTACTTTGTGCTCTTTTGTTAGGCAAGAGTTATCAGTATTTGGTAAACAGTGGCAAAAGCGCATACATAAAAATTCGTTGTTAAAAACAAAATTTGTAAACAATTTATTAAAACATTCACAAAAATAAATAAAATGATTAAATAAGGTAATTGCAGATGTTTAATATATTATAGCTTCTGGTAGAGCAGTCGAATCTTGTAGAATGTAGAAAAGGACCTTGATGGTCTACAATAACAAAACCGATATTCAATATCCATGCAGAAATCACATATGACACGCTCATAAGCCGACCCCCCCCCCAACTTTTCTCCCTAGATTTGTCCAAAAAGGTCGGTTTTAGAACGAGTATGTACGGTAAATGTTATTTTTTAAAAATATATCTTAAAAGTTAGTCTGTAAAATATGGTACATTAAATTGAATTTTTTAAAAATCTATAACTTTAATAATAGTATAGACTTTTTCATTCAAACTGGGCACAGCGCCCAAAAGTACCCATGGCGAAATTGCTGTTTTCTTTATTTTTCACATTCTTGTGAGTTTTTGTTTTATGTGGTTTGAGTCTTTGACAATTAAAGTTACTTTCAGAAAGTTTTCCAGACAGCTTGCATTTGCTAATATTTTCTCACATTTTAAATTATGCTAAGTGTTTGTGATGGAATTGTCAATCGATAATTCTCAGAATTTTATTTATCGGCTATTGATATTTTAACAATTAATTTTGAATCTCATTTGCTCTGTCATTAGCATTAGTATTGTGGTTACTTAGATTTCCAACTGGGAAGAAAATTTTAATGTAATGGTTAGCAATTGTTTATGTGTTTATAGCTAATATGACCAAAAATTTGCCAACATTACATTTTATATCATTATAAATGTTTGTGTTAATTCTTGAATATACCTCACGTCTTAAAGTAATAATACAACAAATATGAATTTAATGTTTATTTCTCTTTATTTCATTTAAATATTAAATTTTTAAAATGTGATTTAATTGACAAAAACTATTGGCTCTTATGTTTGACCAAAGTTTATTTTGATTCTTTTACAGAGAAAATACAAGCTAGAAATAACTATGTTATCTCAAGGAGTTTGTATGCTTTATTCTTTCTTTATGCAAGCTGCAAAACGTCAAGAAAGAATGGATTTACAGTAAGTAGTGTAAATGAACTGCAATCTACAAAGTGTTGATTGCACTTTTGTGGTTCTAAACTTTATTATTATTTTTTTAAATGTTGAAAACGCATGAAGATGGTAATGTTTAGGTACAGTTCCTTATTGAAATATTAGTTGCCTTTTTAAATTTATTTGAATTTTTAAAAAAATCTTCTCGTAACTCTTTTTAGGTGCGTTATTTATAATGAAAAATACTGAAACATGAGGTTAAATTTATTTAATGAATATACACAGAAATGTCCAAACACAGTTTTTTTCTTAAAGGGGTGTTAAGCTTGAAATTTTTTTAATCTTTCAGAATGTCTGAAGTGGTGAAAAAAGTTTCAAAGAAGAAAATTCCTCCTTATGTGAATGCCTTAGTTTTAGAGATCTGTTGCAATGATGAAAATGGAGAGGATGTAGAGGTGCCTTATGTGAAATACAACCTCCCTAAATAGATCCTCTGTCTGCAAGTCAATGTTAACAAGGAATTTAGACACACTCTTTCAAAGGTATTGGAAGGTCTAACTAAATCCCTAGAACATGATGATGAACTGTCACAATTAGTCAAATGTTTGCTGCTAAGTGGTTTTTGGATATCCTAAAACTTGAAACTAATTT
This sequence comes from Ampullaceana balthica, assembly GCA_944989445.1. Lineage (NCBI taxonomy): Eukaryota > Metazoa > Mollusca > Gastropoda > Lymnaeidae > Ampullaceana > Ampullaceana balthica. The sequence goes on from CALYLW010000200.1 coordinate 557,408, forward strand.
GTTGCATTTGTTTGTTAATTAAAATAACAATTTATTTGAATTTTTTTTGTTTTCTTTTGCAAGTACTTGAGTTAGTCTTCTTATTGTGTGGGAAATGGATGTGATGAAATGTTTTTCATTTGCCGAAATTCCACAACAGCCACCATTATTTGTTTCATAAATTTTTTTCTTTGACATTACAAGATAGAATTTAAATTTAAGGTATTTTCAATTTTTCTATTTTGGTTAAAATAAATTATCAATTAATTCCCTGTAAAGCTTATGTGATCATATGGTACTCCTTACTGAATTAAGTTGTAAAAGCATATCATATATCTATGAAATGAAATACTGCGTAGTAGTACAAATAAGTGTCAAAATCAAAGATTGTCTAAATGTATGTGTCAAAGAATCTAATTTTAAAAAAAATTGTTGTGCCAATGTCTGCTGTTAATTAAAAGTTTTGGAATGGAACATTTTCTTTCAAATGCAATGAATATTTGTCTCAGCAAATTTCTTGTTGCTTTATTGTGCTAATGTATTTTTTCAGGAAGCAGTGCTAGAGTGATCCAGCTAATTGCTGATGGCAGGGGAAAAATGGGTTTTTGAAAAGAAGTTTTAGTGGATCCATATTGTAATCTAAATTAAATTAATGATGTCCCATTTTATTTTAGAGTAAAAAATAGGTCTATCAGTTACTTTTTTTGGGTAATATTTAGCCATGTCCTTATCTTTTTGACAGATGTTAGTGTGTGTTGTAACTTTAAGGGCATTTATGATAGATAGTTCATTTAAAAAAGCTCATCTTTTGAAGTGTGATTGTAAAATTACATGGAGGAAAAATAAAAAAATTCATTACAATGAAACTAGATAACTTTGCATATATAACTTATGTATTTGAATTTGAGGATATTATGTATGTTTTCCCTGAATATGATGCTTATTTCAGAACAGATACTTAAAACTTTAAATAAAATGCTGGAAAAATTATCCAAGCAAGTTTTTTTCTTTCTATAGCATGATTAAATTAAAATGTTAGAATGTTTTCCTTTGTTTTTGTGAATGAAAATGTGTATTTGTTCTTATCTTATAAAGAAAATAAAATGATTTTTTTCCTGTCATTGCTTAAGTCAATGTAAAAATAGTGTAAAACTAAAACAAGAACATTTTGGATTTTAATGAATTACTTATTCCATAAAATATATTTTTAAAAAACTTAAGTAGAAATAATTACATAGAATTTCAAAAGCACACATCACAGTGAGGAAAAAAAATCTTAAGAAACAAATTCAACTAACATTTCATGTTTAAAGTAGAAACTTTATTAATTACAAATTAGGGACGTAAAACTAAAATCAAAATGTTATATATGTTTAATACAATAAATGCAAAGCAAAGATTGAAGAAGCGTGTAATAACTATTATAGCAGGATCTTACATTCTAACCATACCATACAGATTTACCAGAAATAATATGGATCAAACTTAAACTTTTGCAAAACACAAATGGTCCAGTGCCTTGATAGAGCTAGTGATTTTATAATGCATCTCTGAGGTCACCAAATTTGTGTCATGAAGGCTGATCCACACAATAAAATTACCTAAAAGTAATTAATCAGTTTCATACCTACAAGACTGGGTGAGGGCATTACTAAGTTAATTGAGGTGGGTATGTCCACATCAGCCAGAAGAGGAAATGCAGTTATGCAAGACTATTTCTATAATATTTTAATTATAAAAGAACAACATTTAAATTAAATAATCAGGAATAAACAGGTGCTTTGTACTTATACAGTGGCCAAGTCACAAACCCTAATTCTTATTTTTTTTTAATCATCAGAAATAATTATTAGTGAACCTATCTAAAAAAATTAATTGGGAAAAGAATTATATTTGAACATCCTTGAAAGTGCAGCTTTAAATTTAAATACTATTTCTTCAGTAAAAAATCCAAAATGTTGAAAAATTATTTATATCTGTACTTGTACTAAACAAGGGTGAGAATCTTAAAAAATATATTTATACAGTCATTTCCTCTTTGTTTATAAGAATTATATAGTACATATTTCAAATATATTTTTTGAAAGAAATATGAAAGAAGAAAAAAGTGATTTAACTTTAACAAGCTACCACATGAACAATTATATCACATTTTTTGCTCTGATTATGATGCACATTACAACAGATACCATCCTAATTTTCACCAGGTTGGTATAATAGTCAAATGTACATTAGCTCCCCCCATCCAAAAACAAAATAAATGAAAAAACAACATACAAAACGAAGAAAGCAATAAAAAAAAAGCAAATTTATTTAATGACTTGTGTTTAATCAATCTGGGGGCAAGAGATCTGTTGGGGGAAGGGGGGGGGTATAAAACTAAACAACAACAGCACATTCATCTCCAAGCACAACACACCATTTAATTATATATATATAAAAATACACAGTAATTAGTTTTTGAGGTAAGGATTTTCCAACCATAATCAGCTGGGGTGAAATGATGCGTGAACAAAAAAAAAGAGACACAGTTTTGATGGTTACACTGATAAGTTTATATTGCTGTGCTCTACAGAAATGGTAAGGGTTTCTTAAACTTAAGATAAAATAATTTTTTTAATGCATAATTGCATTAACAGCAATAATTAACAATTAGTAAAAAGAAATTTGTGAATGCTCATTGTAAAATTATATTATCCTGAAAAACCTTGCATTGAAAAATGTGTAAAGTTATTTCGGCTTAATTTTGGGAGACAAATTGGAAATTAAATTTTAAAGTATTTAAACAACATTTATCTGACATGACTGCCACTCCTGTTAACTTATTAACCAATTAAATGTTTTTAAAAATCACCTATTTTTAATAACTTCCCATTTTATTTATACAATGGAATTTTATTTATTAACTTAATTCATATAGATATATACATAAAATAACCTTACCTTCTGAATACACATGCATATTTATAAACATAATGAATAAGTAAACATTTATACACACATAGATTAAGAAGGTAAGGTTGTACTGCTATCACTAAACTAAGTAAGAGGAAAAATTGGCCACAGCATAATGGGAACAGATGGAGAAAACACTGTACACAAATAGTCAAAAAAATTAAAATTGATTCAATATTACAAGAGTAAAATGAGTACAAAATGGCAAAAATTTTCTAAATAGCAAATGTCATCTAAATGATGCCAAAGAAACCCAATTAAAAAAATAAACAATTTTAATATACAAAGAGCTTGGTTCTCAATTCATTTGCAATTTAAAAAATTACTATAATGTAATAAGTTACTACAATGCGGATACTCGACTCAGCTTTTTGAGAGATCTTCAATACTAAGACATTATTTGTTATTGTTATAAAATTGACAGCATAGGCCTTGTCATATCATGGTGGAAATCTATTTGTAAAGATATCCTAGGGTATTCAACAGGACCACTTTCATTATGGTATTAATCAAATCCGGGGTATTCTATTAGGACTTATTGCAACAGATATTCATTAATTATATATTGAGTTAACTAAGTGGCCTTGACCCAGACGAAAAATTATTTACAACTTCATAATGATAAAGATTTTCCAAAGGCATCGTTACTTCTATTTTTGCATCGTTACTTCTATTTTTATGCTGAAAAACATTGTTTTTCAAAAACCTCCTTAAAAAATGTTATGAGAATTGATGTTTTTCCAGTCTGAGAAACGATGAGCCCTATCATCTTTGAACTAAGAAAATTTAGAGGACTATACAAGACCTTGAGATCAGATCTGTATTAATTTTTACTTTACTCACAGGCACTGAAATATTTTAATGAAACAATATGGAATATGATAAACGGGTTGTCTCCCCTGGCAATTAGGCACCCTTAAAATAGAACCAAAAGCTTATTAATTTTAACATAATTGGATTTCATTTAAGTTATTTCAGCTTGTCTTAACTTGTACTAATTTAGTTTTAATGACAGCAGTCATATATATCGTTAAGTAATGGAAAATAAAACTTAAAGGGATAACCCCAATTAGGTCAGTTTTACATATCAATATGCTTGGCTTTATTGAGCTCTTTAAAATATGATTGGATTGCATTGTATAACTTAGTATAAGGCTTCTGCTCTGTCCCTCATACAAACATTTCAAAATGTTTTATATTCAGATTTAAATTATGTTTGAAATAAAGTTTAAAATTGCTGATTAGTAAGGTTCACTATTCTATGATTTGACAGAATACTGCATTAACCTTCAGGGACATTTGATACTATGTTAAATTATAGCCGAGATAAAGCTGCAGGATATATAAGGATTTTATTGGAAATTTGAGTTGTCACATTTTATGATATTACAACAACAAAAAAAAACAACAAAGATTTTTTTCTTGCATTTAGGACTTTTAATTTCTGGCACCATCATAGTACTAGGTAGTGTCATCTGTATTTTTATTTACTGTACCAGCAAATGTCATGAAAGTTGACTGCAATATTAGGCAATGTCATCAGAGGGGACTAAGTACTAGCCAAAGTTGTCATAGATGACTACTGTACCAGCCAACAGTTTTCTATTGTACAAGCAAATATGAGATTAGCATCAAATTATAGCAGTGATAAACAGAATAATTGGTATAAAATACACAGAATTCTTCAAAATATAAATTTTGCAAAGAACAAACTCTTGTACCAGATACTAACATTTTGAAAGATCATTTCATTCAAGCTCAAGCAAAAATTCTTTCTTTTTTTTTAAAAGAACCATACGTAATGAGTTCATACAACTGGCTGATAAGTCAAATAAATAAGTTGGCAATTTACAAGCTGAATATGTAAAGATGACCAACATATAATCATGTCATAAGGGTTAAAATTAACTAAGATAAAAATCACTGTTATGATAAGATTATTTCTTGATGCAAACATCAAATGGTTTGGATTATTTGTACACCCTATTTCATGGATATGAATGAGATGATCATCTCATTGTTAGTTTAATGACATCAATGATGCTGATGGTACCAACATGTTCAAGGTGGCATGCAGTCATAAGGTAGAGATAGCACACTTCACAAGTATTTTTGGGTAAGGGAAATCTTTGAGTAATTCAACACAAAATTGCTTGGAATGCCAGCAAAGGGAAAAAGGGGTTGAGGGAGGGGGTGGGAAGACCCAGGGTTGTTAGCCAAAAGCAGGTTTACCAGCCCCATGTACAAATTAACCATTAACTGATGTTATTTTTCTTGGCGTCTGTACAACATTGGGATATAATTTTTCTGTAATATTTGCTCATGAATTCATTAGATGGAATAAAAAGACTATAGTCAATCCCTGAGCCCTAGGGTCTAACAACAAGTAAACTGCATTTTTTATTATTAAAAAGTACTTAGGTCTCTGTTACTTAAAAAAACATTTAATGAAGAATTAAATCTTCCACCTATTTTGACTTATTTTTACTGTTTTGCTGTCCATGATTTTATCAGGAAGACCACTTAGGTGCTCTGTAGCTTCACACAGGCCCTAACCATCAAACATTCACCGGTGCCTGCTGGAAAATGAATAACGTTTTGTGGAGCTGTTTTTTTCCCATTTTTATTTCACATGCACACATAAATCTCAAACTAAGAAATCAAAGAGCTTTATGTCAACTATTTTATTCCACACAGTATTAGGTACAATAAAGACCCAATTTTTTCCCAAAAACAAGGCTTTAATTTAAAAAAATAACAAAACTGGTCTCCTTTCACATACAATAGAAATGTAAAATATCAGAGAAAAGACATGGTGACTAAAGGATCAAATTATTCCATTGCTGAATGTCACTGTAATCCCAGTAGCAGATTTATACATGCATGGAAAACAGAAATGTCCATAGCAAACACATTTTTAATAGCTGGCTTGAATTTCGCTATAGTATATAGCTTATCTTTTGTTTATCAAGAAGTTTATCTGTTGCAAATTAACTTGTTTATCTGTTTCTAGTTAAGTAATATGGTGAGATATGAAGACTTGTTTTTGTTACAACTGTCATAAATTAGACAGATGGATTTAAGAATTTAAAAAATTGTATTTCCCACAATGATAGTAGTAGAAATATTTAAAGGGAGTCTGAGTGGGTTCAACTTAGATGTAAATCACATGTAAGAAAATATAAGCACAAAAACATGTTAACATGAAATGGTCTGAAGAGCTGCAAAAATGTCTACAAGATTTTCTACAATGATATATTCATAAAAATTTTTGCACATTTATTTGTATAAGTTTGTATGTATTTATGCATCAACCAAGTGGCTTAACTTTAATGTGGCATGCCATCTTTGTTTCACACATTTCAATGGAAGAAACAAAAACCAACAAAATAAAATGTTTTTAAAAAAATTAATAATTTTTTAAAAAAGCTGCCTGACAACATTTGTATTGCCAGTCAGGATTATATTTGTTAAGAACACAAATTTGGGAGATGAAATATGACAATCAGTGCTCAGTTCAAATTAAAATACAACAATTTATCTCTATGGCTCTCTATGTTAATCATGAATCATTTTCTTTGTTTAAAATGCCATTGCCATTGTTCGCAATATTAAAAAAAACAAAAAAAACAATTCAGTAATGGCTTGTGATGGAAGTCACTAGGGATTTTATAGGTTTTTGTTTCTTTTTACATTAAAATAAAAGTTAATCATAGAAATAAAATTGTTGTGCTGACTTCTGATCAGGTAGTCACTAAGAAAATCAAATTAAGGTCAAAATTTCCAAATTGGCATTCTCCTAATCTTTACATTGCCTTTTTTTTTAAAAATAAAAAAGTTGATAAAAGAAAAATAACTGATGACCATTACGGGAGATGAGAACAATCTAGCATAAAAGGATGGCTGGAAGGGGGCGATCCATGCTTCACCACAATATTCATCTAGTAATAGTAATAAGTTAATGAAATCTTTAAAATATATTTAACAACAAGTTGCAATATTGAGGAAACTTCACACACCCAACTATTCATTTCTTTGAAATTTAGTTAAAAAAATTCTTTAAAAAAATTAAAACAACCAACATCAGTTCATTCATTAGAATCCTTCAGTTATTCATTCTGTCAATATGATTATTTAATAGCTATGAAAGATTCACACCAAAATTTACTCATCGGCATAAGGTATGCTCTCACTCCTACCAAACCATGGGGTCGAAGTGGTCATCTCAGCAGCCTCTGGTGAGCTTGCCAGGTTGGGCTTCCTTGACACACCCATTCTCTTCTCCTGCAGGGACTGCAGGCTGATGACAGATGGCCGACTACGCTTGTCATAGCTGTCCATATGTTGAGAGTCCAAGTCCATTTGAAAAGCATTTACCACACGGATCTAATTGAGAAAAATTTCAAGACCATATTACACACAATACAAGCTGGTACAATACATAAGAACAGATGTCTTAAAAACAGGCTTTGATTTAATAGAAGAAACTATATTTCGTCTAATGTAGCATTTCAATATTTCAGTCAAGTGATGCATTGAGAATCAGACTTGCCTGCTGATGAATTTACTTCGTTGAAAATTAAATATGTTTAATCTCTAAGATGAAATATACAATAAATCTAGCAAGTCAGCTACATAATTTTATTAAAGAAATTTAAGCTAAAAAAAGCTTTTTTCAAATAATGCAAGTCAAGAAAAGTGAACTCTCAAATAATAATTAAAATCTCTTAAAAATTACGTGCTGTAATGTCTACAATATTCCTGCTTAAGTTCCGCCTGAGAAATATAACAGTTTTAATTTTCTTTTTAAAAAAAAGAATGATGTCATCAACACAAATAAGACAAAGATGGCCATAAAAAGCACATGCCGATGTTACGATAAGATATACACGCAAAAGCAACCTTCACCTAAACAGACCAACCTATCACTGATGCAGTCTAATATTTCACTGCACTTCCAACCATAACCAACAATTTATTTATATATATAAAATTAGAAGTAGCTAACTTAATGCTTTGTTTATAATTTACACCGCTAGGCTTTATACCTGTAATGTTAATAGTTTATGAAATATTGCACGTCCTTCAAAGTAATTATATGTTGAAAATTACAGAATCATACAATGCTAAAACTAAAAAAAAATGTTTTCTTTGATTGTTAAATATAGTATTTGAATATATTCTCCCAATAGTATGTAATGATGCTATAGAGAAATTATGACTCCCAAATAATTTCAAATGATGTGATGAGGAAACACGAATCCCAATAACTTATCTTGAAGTGATAGAGAAACTATGAGCATGCTCAGCAGCATTCCTACACCAAGCAGAAAGGAACAGCAAAGGGGGAGATAATAACATATATTGTATATACATATGTAAACTAAAAAGACAGATCATGCACATGCATGATAAACAAAAGCATCAAAATAAGGGAAGATCATTTCAGTTGTATGTATATATATATATATATATATATATATATATATATATATATATATATATATACACAGGAGAATAATCCAATCCACCAGTTGCCTTCAAGAAAATTATATATCAATGATGGACTTTACATTTCAATGAAGAATTCGGAAAAAGGATGAGTAAAAAAAAATGTGAAAAAACGGTGATGAAATTTGCAATGATCAAAATTTAATTTAATAAAATAAATATTTAAAAATCCAATTTTTTTGTTGGAATTGCATACATTTTTGGGTGCATGAAAAGCTGCAATTGTAAAAAAAGGTTTTGTTATGGCAGAAAGAGATATTTGGGTTAGTTGACTTGGTAGGAGGAATACCTTAGAATGTGTTGCCATAATAGTGTTAGTACCACAAACAAATTCTAGGCCATCACATCATCACTGCAGTACTTGAGCATTGATATACCCAATAACCCTAGCACAGAGACATGTTGAACATTGGCTTTGGCAAGACCATCATTGTTCAAACATTGTGATCAGATGAACACAATCAAATATTACAAATCATTACAAGTGTGCTTTTAACATTTCATGTAGATTCATGTTAAAATATGAAACAGGTTTTTAAATTTATTTAGGTGAATATATTTAAAGGATTTCTCCTCGCTATGTACTGCATTCACAAATAGGGAGTCTTGATGGCTTCTTTCGTATTAATTAAACAAATGTCATGGCTTCAGGTTTTTTTGGGGGGAGAAAAAGAAAAAGGTGGGTGCTTAACACATTTAGTAGATTTTAAAATAATATTTTTAAAAAAGTTATATTTAAAGACAAATAAAAACCAAAATCTAATTAAAAAAATAAAATAAATAAATGCCAAATTAGGGGCAAGCCAAATGATGCCACTTCGTTCCATTTGATGCAGCAAGTACATAACTAGGCAAGGCTGTAGCCAGATTACATGGACAAAGCAAAAAGAAAACAAAGCCCGAAAGCAATAGTAAAAAATAATTCTTAAAATGTATGTTTATCAATCTGTATGGTACAAAAGTTTTGTATTGAGTTTATTGACCTTCTTCATTTCAATTCTGAGGTTTAACTTTCTATGTCATTTGGTGTTGTGGTAGATGTTCATTCTAATTTTTTTAAAAACTAACATTATGTGCCTTTTTGTGTGTGCCTGTTTGGCTTTTATGTAGAGACAATATTGCTAGGTGTGTTCTTTAGATTTGGGGGAGGAAATGAAGCGATAGTTTTGGAAAATTGCAAATTTTGAAGGGAAAATAGTGAAAAGTTGGGGTACTCACATTTTGTTGAAATTATTTTTTAAATCCTGGCTACTAAAAAAACTGGCCTTCTGATGCTTCTTTCTAAACGTAGGGCTAAGTTAGTTTTTTATGACTACTCCACTAAGCCTTACTCCTTCAGCTTTCAAATGTGAACATATTTCAGTAGAAATGTATACAATCACTACAAATAAAACTGAAATGTTTAATTACAATTTTTAAAAAGCAAACGAAGAATAAAATTATTATTATTTTTTAAATTGTATTTTAAAATAGCTTTCAGACATTGGAATCTGTTAATCTCCGTGAACAGAAAACAAGATTTTTTTTTAAAGTCCAGTATAAATTAGACATGTGTTGTATTACTTTCAGGCCCCTGATTTTAGCCTGGTTTTGTCCACAGCTTTTGAAAATACAGACAATCATTTGTTGTTAACACAAACCTACTTCTCTCTACAGAAATCAATTTCTTTTCACTAGATCACAAATAAATCCTGTCAAAAACTAACACAATACATGTTAATGTGTAGCAACATGTGTCAATGTATGACAACAAAGACAGGTCAATGTATGAAAACAAGGACTGTCATTGTGTGACAACAACTGACTTGGGCCCGAGAGAGACAACATCAAGGAATAAAATGCTGTCACTGACATTGGTGCTCCAGGACACAAAAATCAAAATTGTGATTGTTTCACCACATAGAATGCTAAGACATCACTCAACTAAGGCCTAAAGCTAGACACCGTGAGCCTAGCGCCTAACTTGAAATGTCCTTGTTAAAGATGACAACTGACCACAAGTATATCAATCCCACAAGTTGATACCATGCCACCAGATAAATTGTTGGCAATATGGATACATCAAATATGTATATTGTGTTTTTTAAAACTCTTTTAGGCTCATGACTAGATCATGATATCTATATATCTATCATCCAACCATCTAGCTCAACTTTAAAAGGTTAGCAGTTGATGATCCGAATTTGTGGTCAGTTAAACTGTCAGTTGTCATACATCAATCACAAGAACTCAAAATAAGATAGGTATCCCCCATTTTGTGCCTGGTTGGATCTCCCCAACCAAACACAATTTTAAATGACCTGAGTTACCAGCTGACATCGGTTTCTGTTGATTCATCAGTTCTTGACTTGCAGATCATCAATCATGGTCGTCACTTAAATCTGATTCCCTAAACAAACTTTTATTTTTGTGAACTATTCTGAAAAAAAAATACCAAGCATTCCCCACTTTCCATGTAAAGGGGGTTGTTGGCAAAGATATGCATCTTGTACAAAGTTAAACAACATCCCACACCCGCTACTCTTTTTGGATGTCTTTTATGAAATTTTTTAAAACTTGCATTCATTACATCCTTGACCCCAATTATTCTGCATAACCAAGTAGAGGTATAAACAAGAAAAGATTAAATGATCTCAACCAAATAATACCAACAAGAGACTAAGAGGAAGAATAAAATTTTTATTATTGTTTAAAAATAGGGAGTGAAGCATATGGAATAACATGACTAATATTTGATGACTACTGGCAATATGAATCCAATGGTTACGTCACTATAAGGTACATCATAGGCTTCTTGCTTCAAATATTAGGATCAACAGACACAATCTTCATCTCAAAGCTTCAGGTCTAAAAGATTCCCTTAAAAACTCTGGAAATCTAGACTATGGTGCCTACTGAAGGTGTACTTTTAAGAAAGTTAATTATATCAAAATTTGATATTATATTATAGACTGATATTGTGTCATACGAAGATCACTAACAGGTATATTAATGACGAACAATTCAAATTTACACAAGGTCAAAATTTGTAAAAATTCAAATAAAATCCAAGGAACATGCTGCAAAGTGAGGCTTATTATATTATATAGTTCTCTATATAATTATAAAATCATTGCTAATTTCTTCTCAACTAACTTACAATTTAACCATTCTAGAGATCCCTCTAAAAATAAAGTAGTAATCAATTTATAATAACCACTGCTTATGTATATTTTTATGGTGTGGAAAGAAATTATAAATAAATGATCAATTATTGAATGACACTTTATTCATTAAAAGAACATGCAATGCACTCAACAGTTTCATGTTCACAATTGAAAATGGCTTGTGAATTTATTGTTATATATAAAATAATGCAGTACGTGTCAAATAAATGAAGCTAGCATTCCCGCTAATAATTTTTGCTTTAATCTTGAAATATGAGAAAACCTTGAAGGCTATTTTTGGATACTGCCACTTCCCTTAATGAATGTCTGGATGTACACATGTACATTTTATTTATCCTCATCATCCAAACTTAAAAACTTTCTTATCTTATCTATACAGACGCTCCTTCTATGCAGAAGATAGTTGCATCCACAGACCATGACAGATGATCTGTTGGCAAGTGATGCAGCATTCACAGGCCACGGCTTTGTGGGTTCCACGCATTACCCAGCCGCCTAACTACATGTAGTGTTAGGTACCCATTCAGAGCGGGGTGACTCAGGGACGCCCTAGGCCCCGGGAACAAACCCTTGCCTTCACACGGATTCGAACCCGTGACCATCGGTACGACAGTCCAGTGCGCTGCCACTCGACCACCAACTTTTGGACATTAAAGGAGAGTTCCTAACAACCCATTCCCCAATTTCCACCAATGACCCACCCTTTTACTGGCCCAAATATCCTCAGGATGTGAGGACCTTTGATTTTCACCTTTTGATTGATCTAAATGAACATGCTGCATTAATGACATGTAAAAAAACAACACAAAATTATTGAAAGTATTAAGACTAAAATTAAAATAAAACATAAAATCATATTTAAAAAATACAATTCTTTTCTATATTTGTAGAACATTTTTTAAAAATATTTAAAAATTACACAAATCCATTCATTCTATATTTTATTAACATTTCTAAACGCCTTCACTTCATCAGTATGCTAAATGTGAAATAATTGTATCAACTATTGAAAGACTAATTTACCAACCATTTATAAGTGCTGTTTTAATCAATGTTTTCAAATAAACTAAACAACTTCAACAAACCAAGTGGAATGCAATGACCTACTTCTACTGAGAGCACAGAGTGACAACTCAATTTATTTGTTTACCAAAGCTCAACTGTGGTCAAGGTTTGGCTTTGAATTGATAACTTGTCAAGTTCCCTGACTTTCATTCCTCTAGTAGCCAAGAGCAGGTAAGAAAATTTGATTGAAATTTTTCAAGATTTTGGGGTGGATTTGGAAATATAACAATAAAGTCCAGAAGTAAATCCACAATCCATTGAGTGCCTGCCATGATTTAGTACAACTAGTTACGCCCTCTGGTGGCCCAAAGTAAACCTCTGCTGCATGGAAGGTAGTGTCAGGCTGCGCGTGTACCTGGGGCTACTGATAGTCTCAATCAGTGAATAAAAGTCAAACCTACTTCCATCCTGCATAAAACATTCAATAGTAGAGAGGTTATTGCAGTTTATCACGATGCAAGTGATTGATGAGCATTAATTGAGTGATTCTGGATGAAAGAAAACCTTGCAGGTGGTAACTTGTTTGTGCCATTCCATACATACAGTACAGAGGGATGATAAGCAAATGAAGCACAAGCTTTTAAAGCCTATTTGTGGTTCTGAATAACATTTCCACTTTTTTTTTGCTGATGGCAAAGATAAGCTTGGAAAAAGCAAACAAATATTGAGATTGATTTCTTAAAGATTAGTCTATTTTCACAGTTTGTATCCTATTTTTATCAGAGGCAACTCAAGAAAAATAACTCAAACTTAGGTCAAGTGACTTTGATCTTAAATAATGTACACAAAAGATCAACATTAAAAATAAAAAATAAATTAATTTAAAAAATAATTATTATAAAACAATTGTTGAATACTAAAAGTCTCATAAAAAGTTAAAACAAATTTTTTATTAACAAATGAATAAAAGGAAGGCTTAAAGATGGAATAGTATTTTGTTTAATGAACCCTTGGTGTTACAATTCCATTGGTCTTCTCAATCATGCTATTTAATAACCAGATTATCTCCGACCCAAATATTCTGTCTTGACCACAAAGTCCCCAAAAATAAAATTTCAAATGATGATTAGCTTTAATTCATAAATAATTAAAAACCTTTCATAGATGTGTTTCAAGATCACTTCATAGTCATGATAACTAACCTTGATGTATCACTTTTTTGTTTAAAGATAAAAATGCCTTTTAAGTACCGATGAATGAACAAACACATAGGACCATACAAAATTACGTTATCATGGCCGATAGGTTGAGCCAAGACCAGTCCCTTTCAAAAATACATTATCAACATTCTTTTTTTGTTTGTTTTTGTTTAGGGCAGTGCTAAAACCAAGAAAATGATAACATTGATGTTAAACTTTTTTTGTGCTAACTTTGTGCTTTCCAAGTCCCAAGTATAAAAGACTAAAAAATTGTGTAATTATATGAACAATTTATAAAAATCTGTCAAAGACAAGAATAGAAATTTTAAGTTTATCTTTTTGTACATAGGGCAAAAAGCCAAACTTAAAACATAATTGACTGACAAACTATAATCTAGTGAAGTCCAACTTACATCCCCAAAAAGTAGGGAGTTCTGATGTCCTGTGGCATTGTTGCACCACAACAAGAGGAAATGTTCTTCACTCCTGGCCAACTTGTTAGAAGAATAAATTTCTGGAAATCAGCTGTCTTTTTGACTAGTTACTAATGGTGTTACAGCATTCAAAACATGCTTTGCTTTCTAAATGCTCTAACATGGTATTGCAGGTGGATTATAGGCCAAAAGAATTATCCTGACCAAGAACTATTCCAAGCAAGGATCAAGTACATGTGATCAAAACAAGATGTAAAACAATTTTTAAAAATTACGTGAAATAAAACAATCATATGGAGCACATGTTTTTAAAAAAAACATTTAAAAATCTGGCATTCTGCTTGAACTGGGGTCAAAGTTGGCAAACACACACGACTGGTTTACAGAGTGGACCTGGGGATTTAGAGCTCAGCCAAATAAAATTCTATTACTAGGAGTCAAGGGGTCGCATTTACATAAAAGAACAGGTTGCATGATTTGAAATGTTATACCAACCCAGTTTCACATAACCTCATTTACTAAGAGGAGTTCTTTCTTTTTTTTTACTCGGACATGAATCCCGCTTACTCAGAAATAGAAGTTGAACAATTTTTCCCAAGGCAAACAAGTAGTAAGTCCCCAAATACTAACAGCTTGCGAGTGCAACACCTCAATGAGGAGGTTGTTACAGCTGCTGTCCATCTATCAACACTCTGTAAACAGGTCTGGCTCTGCACGATGACCCGCCAGCAGTCAGCTAGTTACACAATCAAAAATCAACCTACAAAATATCATATCTAGAAAGTCCTGACATTTGACCTACTACCATCATCAAAACTCACTTTGCACATGCATCAAATTCAGTTTACAATATTGTGCCCATATTCTCCGGTAACAAATACCCACATTTCTGCATGTACGTATTGTCTGGCAAAGGATAAGCCATAAATTTTTTGTGTACACACATTGTCTGGTGATGTATAGCCCAAATTTTCCAAGTTGAAGTTATCTGGTAATGAGTTACACAACATCTCTCTGTGTTTTTTTTTCTTCATATGATTGTTAGTCAAATCTGTTAGACCATTTACCAAATCTAACTGAAAACTGGATTAGCATTAATTTTCAAGTGAACAGTGGAAATTAAAATGAGAAGCGCCTGGAAAAATAATTTTAGTAGAATTTTAAAAACAAAATTTTTAAAAATATAATTAATGTGCCAGCTTTTTCATGCTCTCTCAATTGTTAAAAAGAAACAAGGTTTGTTTAATTTGATCTGTGTTAAATTTTGTTCTTTCTTTGTGATTCTGTTTGTAGGAAAAGAAGCTCATAATGACTTTGCGCTACATATCACATCAGGTGTGTCAACATGTTGCATATTTGTTATGTGTACAAAGACTTGACATCGAGATATAGGAACATGTTTTGTAGACAATCAAAGAACATGAATGGTCGAGTCATTACAATCAACAGGAGGGGATCAATCAATGTCATATCTACATCTAGAGAGTTAGGGAACAGTCAAGTCACAGTCCATGTGGATCGGTGGAGGGGACGGGTGGGAGCAACACACTTTCCTTTGCTTGTAGACACAATTCTCGCTTTCAAATTTTTTTTGCCTCCCTAATTAGACAACTCAAGACTCGGCTTACGAGAGGCTGTTTTGTTTTTGTTAACTAAAGATCAAGTCTGCTAAAGAACATTGTACAATAGAGAAATGTCATCTAAAGCTACTGATTAAAATACACCAGTGTCCTTTCAACTGCCAGAGCAGATGGTTTCAATAAGTAAAAACAACACAATCTCATAAATTAGCAGTTTGTGTTGATGCAGCTCGGCCCACTATAAAGAGAATCTTCCCTACAACATGAGATGGTTTGATATTTTTGAATTTTTTGGAAGAAATCACATACAAGTAGTTTCAGTGAACTTTGCTGGAGCAGTGGCCGAAGTAACGAGGCCAGAAGATGTGGGCTGAGCCTCAGCCATTTCTGTTGAGGACTGGTACAGGGGTCGTTTGCCCCCTCTTATGTTTTGAACAGAATGGTAGCTTTGCAACGACGACATGCTACGGTTGTCATAGCGATTGTCTAAAGTCATGCGGAAAGCATTTATTACACGTATCTGAAAGGAAATGGAAAGAAAAAAAAACACAAAAATAAAATATCCAAACACACTCTAAACGCAAAACAGAATTGAATTTGGTTTTTAAATAAAAAAAATAAAAAAATAAAACTGGGTTAGGGTTAAATTAAAATGTTATGTCTATGGGTGGTGTGTACAGCAAAACCTTGGTGGGCAACAGCCCTCACATGCTTCATATATTGATATATTTACTGGATAAAATAGGAATTAGTTAGATCATGTATCGAAACCAACCCCTCCCACCAAACCAGGGAAAGCTGCAAACAAAATGGTTATTCATAGATTCATTTCACTAACTATTCATGTGGTAACAGGTCAATATCTAAACAAAAGGTTGTGCAAACAGTTGGTCAGAATTGGTGCAAATTATTCGGTCCAGACCAGCAGACTTTCAAGATAAGTGAATAGAAAACCAAAAGTTCAAATAGCACAGTGAGTGCAACATAAAGGAGGTAAGCAGTGGCTAAATGAGAGAACAGCTTGACTTGTCCCCCCCACAAATCAAACATCCCTCAGGACTCTCGGAGCCACCACTGGTGCAAAAATAAAGCCACTAACAACAGATGTGGAATCCCGTGAGCTTTCAGTAGTGACAACATCTGTGACATTCAGGCATCAGCAATAACAAAATGGATATCAAAAATAAAAATTTGAAACAAATTTTTAAAAAAACCAAAAAAAAACTACAGCATGTTGGAGAGACCATCAAACAGAAGGTGAAATCCCGTCACAGCGGGTGGATGAGAGCCAAGGTGGTGCTGTTTGGCTAAATCACGATGACGACGAAGATGCTAAATAGTTAAAAGACAACAGCTTTTTTTTTGGTGACTTGTACTTGCCCCGCACGTGGTTGGAAGGCACACATCTCAGGAGGACCGGTCAGTCACTAGCGGCTCGTCAGCGCCTTACAATATTTTCCCCTCACAAGGTGAGGAGCAGAGCAGGGAGTGAAGATTAGGATAGAAAAGGAGGATTGTTAAGACAGCGTGGGCCTCAGCTGGCCATAGAGACCCCACAGAGACCACGAGTCTGGTGCGGTCAAAACAGGTATCAAATAAAAATCAATGCACCATCACTTCTGGTCAACAACTTCTTCGAGACCACCAGCACTCTAAAAGGTGACATCAATGGTTCTCCCATGTTAACAGTTAACAAGAGGGTTCAGTAGTTCAAATATGATCTACTGTCTGAGTGTGAGGGAGGGTGGGGGTCTGTGCATTGTGTCATTGCTACAAACTCTAGGGAGTGGATTAAAAAGCTCTATATGTTATTGACTAGTTAATGTACTCACTACAATGGCAAAATTTTAAAGGTTGTAACAGGTGATAGCATTAAATTTAGCTTCTAGTGAATGAATGAGTAAAGAGTTCAAATCCTCACAAAGGAACATCAAAAGGGCATTTTGTCATCAGCATAGTTTTGTTGTTGGATCAGATCATATATAAAATCTAATTAAAAAAGGCCTGACCTTTATTTCCCCCTTAAAAAAACATACAGGGGAGGGGTGAATAATTACCTTTAAGCACTAAAACATCAAGATTATGAATCCTGTCCCAATTTTTGGCAATCAAATAAATGTGTCTAGCTAGTTGAGGCCAATGCATACTTTATTTAATGTAAGCAATAAATGTCACTTAAAAAAAAACATAGCTCTACACTACAAGATAATGAACAAAACAATAAATAAAATCAAGTTTCTTCCAGTTCGATGTACATCTATGATATAAATTTATCTAAACAAATGCAGGCATCTACTTCAGCAACTGATATCTATTATATAAAATAACATTCAGCTGTCCCGACACATCATATCAACTTCTTCCTAAGCTTCCTTGGATATACTGCAAAGGAAGAGAAATCCTTTGGTCGTACCTACACACAAGATATAAAACTAACAGGGGGGGAGTTCTGCAACAAGCTTTCATTTCCCTTCTTGTGAGAGCACACACAATATGGCAGCAACAACATTGAGAGACAACACTGCAGCAGTGGCAACAGAAATACACATGAGAATATCACAGTTTGGACAGTGCCATACTAGAACACACTTGCACTCGATCACATCACAGTATACGGATAGCATCTGATCAGAGACAGGTACACATTGAAATAAATCCACTAGCCATCTATCCTATCTTGTCAACAAATAGATCAATCATTTGTAGGTTTTGATTAAAAAACAGGGAGAGGGTGTTGTAAAAAAATAATCCATATTCTTAAATACAGCTGAAAATGTCAGTTTTCAGAAAATGAAATGGTAAATAAAACTACAAAATTACATTATGTTATTAGTCAAAGATCTGTAAACTAGAAATTAGCATTACAATTCAATGTTAAAACATTAGAGAGGCTCTGGAGACAACATTTTGGAAAGCCCTGGATTAAAGATTTCTATCTTTACCAAAGGAGACAACAGATAAAGAATAAAATAGCAGCATTAAGAGATGCTCCAAGAAGCAACAGTTGGACACTGACATCACCATGCAGCTGTAGACATAGCACGATCAAACGATGAAAACAACCAACTCTGATGGGATTGGGTGTGGAAGAGAAAATCTGACAAATATTCAAAGATAGGGCATGTGGAGGGTTGGAGGAACCTGTGAAATTAGGGGTTGAAAAAAAAATAATAACAGAAGCTATAAAGATCTGATGGATACTGAAAACTGACGACCAGCGACATGATTACCCATGGTTTGACGACCATATGCACTCACCCGCCACCCTTGCTGCCACCATCTTCAACTAGGAGCCATGGCGACTACGCCCTTTCCAGTGGCTCACTGTACTCATACAGCTTAAAACTCTGCATGGAAAATAAGGACATCAAAACTCAAAGAAAGAAAATAACTTTATCTCAGGTGTTGAGTGGTTTTTTTTGGGAGTTGTTTTTTAAAGGGGGGGGGAGTGTACAAAAAAAATAAGAACATGAAATACACCATTGTTTGTAGCTAAGAGGTGGGGTAGAATGACATATACCATTGTTTGTAGCTAAGAGATGGGGTAGAATGAAATATACCATCGTTTTGTTGTTAAGAGATGGGGTTGAATGAAACATACCATCGTTTGTTGTTAAGAGATGGGGTAGAATGAAATACAACGCTGTTTGTCATTAAGACATTAAGGTGAAAGTGCACCGATCGGAGAGAAGACAACACACTGAGATCAACGCAAAACTGATCATTCTACTGTTCAATTCAAAGAGCCATCAAGTAACAACAGCAATTGGCTATAAAAAAAAACAACAACAACAAAAAGAACTATCCATAAGGAGCAACTGAAAAGGAAGAACAAATGAGACAGAGTGTATGTCTAGGTGAGTGGCTTGGAGTACCAGCAAAGATGATCATACACACAAACTACTTACAAGGGTTGCCGAATGTAGGACAAGCTCTGGGACAGGAATGGTGGCAACTAGCTATGTACAGGTAGGTGTAGGGAAATCATAGGACTAACACAGTGAAATCTAATATGGAGTCATAGAAAAATTTGAGCCTCTGCCTCTCATAAGGAAAACAAATGCATGGGCTGGGAGAGTGAGGAACAATAATTCACTGATACGGATTGCTAGGTTGGGAAAAAAAACAAAACCACTTGTCATGTATGCCAACATCATATGGCAGTTTCTGAATGTTGTGATATGTCGGAATGACTGAGAGTTTTAGATTTACGAGGCGGGGATATTTTACATATTGGATTAGATGGAGGATCTATACAATAACCCTGATGCGAGACTAAAGGGACATTTTCATACGAGTGACTTTTCAGATGTAAGTTAGGATATGTATTTGAAGGGGAGGTACTATAGTAGCGGGCGCTGTTGCTGCGTCCCGTGCCACGCAGACCTGGGGTAAGGGAGTGAATAGGGCCTGAGGGTGAGGTGGTTCGAAGGAAGTGTGACTCGTATCGAGAACCCGTTTCGTCTCCGAAAGTTCGGGGACCGTGGTGGCTGCGTGACATGCGCAGACTGTGGAAACTGTGGTAGCTGTTCACGCTACGCTTGTCTTCCAGGTCCTCCAGCATACTCCTAAACGCCCTGATGACGCGCAGCTGTCAGAGGGAGAGAAGAAGATAGTAGAGGCTAGAGGAGCAAGCATGGACACAATGACAGACAAAAACATTAAATTTCACCCAACATCTCCACTATTTCTGGGCACAGGGGAAACTTTCTAATTAGCTTGGTTACACAACTGATTTAAAAAAAATAAAATAAAAATAAACTTAAAATATATAAAATTTGTATGCAAAACGGAGAGAAAAAAAAACTATCCGGAACAGCAACTACAATCGACCAACGAAGTATGTTTATCAAAACTCAGACTGATATCGAGAGGGGAAATAACTGGGGCTAACAAGTATGAAGCATGTTCTGTTATTTTGACATTGTCATAGTTATTACCTCTTACTGTTGAAATATTGAAATTTATTATAGTGAATAGTTTTTTAAAAAATGAAATGAAATATTGGTATTATCCTTTGTCATTTAATCAATTTAAAATAAGAAGTCTTTATTGTCTTAAAAAAACTCAAGAGGTTTTTGCTAAATTTTTTAAAATAAACTTAACAAATATTTAAGTTTAAAAATAAATAATTTCAAAGAAAATGGTAATCAAATTGTTCAAGTGGTCTTTAAAAAAGACTCCAACAGTCAATTAATTCAACCAAAATTTGTGTGTGCGATATTACGTAGATCTTGTTGAAGGCTTCTATAGTAGGTGATCTTAACTCAACAATACATTCAATTCTCTCATAAGTCCAAATGATTTTAAAAGCACATTTTTGTTTCCAGAACACTGTAAATAAATAAAACTGAAAAAACAACAACTGATCTGTTACAATGTTGTTTGAGAGTTTGACATTAGTTGGAAATATTTTATAATACAGAATCTTCAAAATAAGACTTCACTTGGGCCAACACTATGGAATCAGACTTAAATTTAACATCACCCCTGTCTAACAATTAAATTACTGATTTCTACTATATCATCTAGGCGGGAAACCTATTTAGCTGTGCATGTCTCAGTTCCAAAATATGGGAAAGCCAAACGATTCATTTGTGGAGTGACCATAACATGGCTGTATACTTTAACAGAATTTTTCAATGAATGATTTTATATGGATAAAGGTAAAATAAAAGAATGACTTCAAAATGATTTTAAAACCTAATAAGATAGAATGAATATAAAATTTAAAATTTAGGAACATAATTTTTTACTTAGGTCATTGCAACTTAATAGCAAGAAAATTAAAAAGAGGTTAGCCTTTTGAGTAACAAGTCTTGGAACCAAATACAGTCACACTTATTATTTATTTGTCAACAGCTTTAAATTTCTTATTTTAGAATTAATAGTGAATTAAGTAATAATTTTTTTTCCTAAAT
The DNA here is from genome assembly GCA_944989445.1 of Ampullaceana balthica. Lineage (NCBI taxonomy): Eukaryota > Metazoa > Mollusca > Gastropoda > Lymnaeidae > Ampullaceana > Ampullaceana balthica. The sequence goes on from CALYLW010000200.1 coordinate 579,159, forward strand.
AAAAAAACAGAAAATTCCCCCACCCCTGTTAAGTATTCATCTATTTCATAATCATGGCTTCCCTTCAAGTATTCCCCAACTATTCTCAAAAGTATGGCAAATTAAAATTTTTAGGGCTGCGGAAATTAACGATTAATTTCTCGATTAATGATTAAAATTATTTAAAACGATTAATCGACCCACCACTTTTAAATGTACTGGAAGTCAAAAAGTAAAATATTTTGGCGGATAAATATAAACTAATTTCCGGACGATTACACGAACATTTTGGTTTTAAACTTTTGACTGACGTGAATGTTCAAAATGTTGATAAAGGTTATTGTGTCCATTGAGAGAAATCGTTTGCCTACCATGCAATGTTCCCTCTAAGTCTAAGCTTCGTTGTTCTGTGAGCAAAGTTAAAAAAAGCAAAGTTTAAAAAAAACTTGTGTGCAAAGTTGCACAATGTCCATTTTTTTGCAATATTTTACTAAATTTGCTGCGCTGTAATTCTAAACTTCTGCATGGCGCGGTCAACTATCTGCGCAACTGCTCTGCTTAAAGGGAACATTGCTACCATGGTTCTAACACTTTGCTTACATATCACCTGCTTACCAAACATCCACTACAGTATCAGAAACTTCAGCTGAGACAATCTAAAGCTATGTGAACGATTGTTCAGCTTGGCTGGTTATATTGTCAACAAGACCCGCTCATCACTTGAACCATGTCAATACACTTGTCTGTTTGCGTTTTTGGTTAAAAGATGTCATATAAAGAAGACATTCCAGTGTTTATTTCGATTTGCGACAAGTATTTTAATAAATGTTACTTATGACACCATAAATTTCAATTTTTGGCTTTAATCGAAATTAACGCACTTAATTAATCGTTAATTTTTAAAAAGTTAAATTAAAAATTAACAGCCCTAAAAATTTTTAATAAAAAAATATCAGATAATGGATTTGAAATTTCCATTTTTATCGTTTATAACGTTTAAGTTATCCCAAAAAATATTGGCTACTTGTAGCAAGTGATTGCCCATCCTTGAAGTATACAAAACTTTGGACAACTCGTATCTCAAACTTTAAATTAATTTTTTTCCCTAATTTTCAAATTAAAAAAAAAGATGATAACTTATTACCTATAAAAAGGATTACTTTTGTAATATGAAATGCTTCCAGATACATAATTAGCAGAGGAAAGACGCCAAACTCGTTTTTAGTCATATCTGCATAAAATCTCAAATTTAAAAAAAATTCCATCGTGGCTGAAGCTAAGAAATTGTAATTAATTTTTTCCAGGCTAAAGAATGAATTCCAATATACAATAGAAACCAAAAATGAAATAAAAAGTAAAATAGAACAAATAAATGAATCCAATGAGCTGGAAACTATTAAGTTGCAGTAGCAACATAACTGTAACTAAAACAATCACTTACAATGGGGGAGTCACGCACTTAACCCAAATAAGACAAATGGCGCCCGGACAAGTGAGTATAAAGAAAATTTAAAAAAGCTGATAGGTCTACACAAAACTGTGGAGAGACAAATTGTAGATTAGATTTTGAGTTCTGATATATCAAACAGTTTTTTAAAAGAGATATCTAAAGTTAAGAATTAGTTCAATTGTGTTGCTTTCTAACTATCATTTTAAAAGAACTAGTTTAATTTTTAATCAGGGATTTCCACTTGAGGTCTGTTAAAATTGGCTTTAAAAAAATTAGAACAAGGAGATGCTGATCTGAACTCTATTGAAATGAAAGTCTATTTCAAGACTGTCTGCTCTTCGCCTGGTTACTTACTTTAAAAGGAAGACAGTAATAATGTCTACATTTGATAGGCCAGGTGGTACTGTTAAAAGTTCTGCTGATCAATTTATTCTACTTTCAAAGGCCATCTCATAAGGTGTTAGCAAATCATGGGTACTGTATCGTTCTGAAGATTTTCTCTACAATCACAAGGTCAAAGAATTTTAATGATGGTGTTTAAAAACTGCTAACCCAAAACAATGTTGTTTTTTTTAAATATAAAAATATGCAAGTTAAAATAAGTTGTTTTTGTTTTGTTTTTTTAATGCAAAATCCGATTCAGTATTGAATGTAGTTGAAGGGCTTGACTTCTATTTAAAAAATTTTTAATTTTTTTTACAAGAGCTATTTAAGAATGAAAGAAAAAACCTAATTTTACTGGGAATTGAACAAACTCGATATGCCATCCGCTAGGATTTTTTTAGAGCAATATGGTAAAAAAATCATAAAACTATACCAAATATCCATTTGGAAAATACAAGGCGAAAAGATCAAGTGGCAAATAACTAATTTTAAAAACATACCAAACCCAACCCCTCCCCATCAAATCATTTTTGTGTACCAATGTAGGGAAATAAAATTGCTTAACCATGCAACAAAAAAACTATTGAGGGGGGTTAGAGCTCTCTATGAACAAATAATAATCTATGCTCATCTCCTAAAGCCATGTAAACTAATGCCGTAATTGTAAAAGCAATTAATTATGTTGTTTTTTTTTACTCTCAGCTCTAATTAAGTGCCAACTTAGCACATGAGTTGTTGCTTTCAAAATAAAACAGCCCATGTACACGAAAATCTCATGAACTGAACATGCAGTCTGTCCTCTTCCTTAAATATGCTTGGAGATGTTCTCATAAATCTACAGTCACTCCTAGACTTGTAAATATCTATTGCAAATTAAAAGGACTTTTAAAAAAATAAATAATTTAAAATGGCAACTTGATGTAAACCAAAGTGCAAGCACCCTAGCATTCTGACATAGAGGCTAAATAAATGGAATGAAATAAATAGGCTAGAGCAAGATAAGAAACTGGATGCTGAAAATATTTAAAAGTCAACAAAAAACAACAGAACTTAAAAGGATTTCATATAGAACATGGTAGTGGTAGTACAAGATAAATTAACAAATCATGAAACAAAGACATTGTAAAATTGCAATTATTCATGCTATAATTCTGGCAAAAGCAGAGATAGTTTATATCCGAGTATGACACAAATAATTAGACCTAAAAAATACATTAAAAAAGTAAGACAAGTTAAATCCATACATTCTACAGGATTAAATAAAATGGGTTGAGGCGCAGGAAAAATAAACAGCTACTATAAACTTATCAACAACTATATTAGAGTTTAGTAGGCAAATAAACAAAACCATTGGCATGAAAAGGATTCTCAAACAAATGACTGTTTCATAAAGAAAAGTCAGTTATGTAGATAACAGTTCCTGTTTGGCGTTAGGTATGAAACATGACATGCCCACCATAATGATTGATATTTGTTAGTGGGACATCAATTAAAGGACAATTATAAAATGTGCATCAAGCAAGCATCTCGCAGATCAGCAAGGAGAGGGTCGCATTGGGGCTGGACTTGAGACGGAATCTAGCATCAACTTACTTTGTTACATTAAAACAAAACAAACAAAATAATCCAGACAAACTTAAGTTAGTAAAAATAAGTGGAGAGAGAGAGAGTTTTCAGATGAACTTATTGCTTAAAGGAGCAAAGCAAGTCTTAGACTTGGCACAGCGCTGCAGCTATGTGCTGCATTGTCAACACACTAGTGCGCACAGACCCGGGTGATTATGATAATGTTTGAAATACATGTATCAAATAATGAAAAAACACAAAGCCAAATGGAGGCTCATCGATGCTATTTGTTTTGCAATAACAATCTTAAAATGATGTGTTTGTGTGAATGATATGAGAAAGAGGGATTGACCTGTTTGATGTTTATCTACTTGGTGGTGACAAGGCATAAATAATATATAAAAAAATCATCTGCTGACCAAAACATAAGGGGCAATGAGGGTGAGATCAATGTAACCAAGAACTGGGCCACTACCAACACAGATGAGCAGGACAAGAGCAACAAATGACTGAACTTGAATCATCTTGGCACACACAGTAAAAACCGTCATAGAAGCAGGCAGCTAGAAATGTGAGAATGAGAGCAAAGAACACTGACACAAAACTTGGCTCTACCACTGCAAATATAACAACAACAAACAAAACACACACAAAAAAAACAACCTGCCTAAAGAGTTATCTTAATTTCTTTTTTTTCTTTATCTGCTGTTTTAAATCCAGAGGACTAAGACTAGAGTTGTAGTCTAACAAGACAACAGCTGTAGTACAGGAAGATGACAGAGACTATAACTTGGAGGTGGAGAAAACTTTGTGCAGATTACTCAACACTTCTAGGAGGTCATGATGCCGCCAAGCTTTTACAGTGTCATGGGTCAAAGTACTTAGTACTGAAGATACACCCAAGAGGAAATTGTTAGCATCAATCCCTTGGTCTGCTTCACAAGCCAAACTTAAGACAAGAGAGCTAGCTAACAGCCATCAGAACTAACACAACAACTAAAGAGCTGCAGCAGTGAGTCATGGTGAGCGACAAGTTCCAGGGGCACCTGGTGAAGGAGATTTTGATGGCACCTAAAGAGGGCTTATGAGAGCCTCTGAAAATAAACCAACTAAATGGGTTGACCAGGCTTTTACCCAAGTATAAAGATATGATGGTGGGATTGGGACCGATGCACTGCAGATGATATACAGTTATTCAAACCTACATACAAAGCAGATCAAGCCACAACACTGATGCCTACCTGTTGCTGTAAGCGTGTCAGACCCCTAACCCAGAGGATTTGTCCCCGCCCACTAACGGGATCATCCTCAGCATTATCCATATCACGGTCTTCTTCGTGGTCCTTCTCTGAACTCTTGCAACATCTGAAAGATGGTAGGTGTTTCTCTGGAATCAAGGTGACCAACTGAAAGTAGGAAAACGAAGCCAAGTATTAGTTTCACAAATTTTCTTCATTGCATTGCTGGCTTGATTTCATAAAATCGAAATGCATAGTTCTCCTGCCACTTTGATAAAATAACGGTTATAAAATTACCCAGGTAAAATTCCTGACATTGGCGCCAAGTGTGACAAATAAAAGAAGCACAAGTCTGTTTGATGCAAAATATTTTCCCTTTGAAATTGAGAGCACAATGTGTAGAAAATGTGACTCTTAATGATCCAAAACTTATTTTTACAATTTAAATATGAAATCCGCAAATGAAGACAATTGTACTTACTCGACCCCATAATAATGTTCCCACACCAAAAAATATACACCACAGCCATTGGGATGCATTGAGACTTGTTGTGTGGAAGGCGATACCTCCAAACTCAATGATTATAGCCTGAAATAAAAAATACAAGCATGTATAAGGGGGAGAAGATAAATGATTTTTCTCTACCCAGTGCATTAGAATTAGGGAAACATTTAATGTTAGGCAAAATTCAGGAAACATGATTTGAGCTAATGACTAATCACCAGGGATCAGGGCTCTCAACAATGCTAGTGAGCTTACGATCATTCAAATAATGAAAAGAGTGTTCTGGGTTTTAAAGTTATTCCTGGTTTTATATTTTGATCCTAAAGATTTGTTAAAGTCATTGTCAATTTCTGCGATCCACACACAGGAGAGAAACTAGCTCCTATCAGATGGTTCTAACATAGTGGGGTGCCGCTCAAAGTAATGCCACTATTTTTTAATAAAATCACCCTTTTAGTAGGACAAACACATTGTGGGCCGCAGTTCAGAGGTTTCCATGTCTTTCACACAAGTGAATTAGTGTTTTCAGCAACACTCAAGCAGCCACTGCACTTTCCCCTTCAGACAGGACTGACTGAATTAATTAATCTGGATGATTTAAGCAGGAGTCCAGTGGTTCCCGAAACTTTCACTACAAAGGGTAGCAGAAGGTCCGCCTCTAAAATTTGATCAAAAGAAAAATAATACAAAGAGTACTAACTGAGAGCTTCAATAAAAACACTGAGAGCTTCAATAAAAACAATCAACTAACCTGTGCAGCAAGGGTACCAAACCAAATGCCAATAAATATTGGATTACTGAAGAGTCCATCTGTAATATTTTGCTGGTTGTGAATCTTTCGTGCATTGATTTCATTGAAGAGTGTCATCATAACAAAGGTGTTAAAGATCATGGTAAAATGAGCTGAAGGAGGTGCATGTGCATTGTCCACATCTTGGATACCATCATCCACACCCAGCAGGTCAGGACCTGAGCACACACAATCAAAAACATATCCATTAACCAATAATCTCAGACACGATAAGTAGGAGTAATGATCCTTCAACAACACCACATAGCTCATAAGCTCATTAAAAGATATTTGGAGGTTTTCTGATATTTAAGGTCATTATTTATATTGAAATCTAAAAAATGTAATTAAAAAAAATATATATATTCTACAATAATATGAAACAATATTATGCACAGAGGGAAACAAAATTTTAATACAAAATTTTCCATAAAATGAGGATACAGACCTTTGAATAATAAAACAGCTATTACTGTCAGTTGGTATGCTGCATGAAGGAGTATATTCTTAGCCATTGTACGGGAGATCAGAGCCTTAGTTCTGCCGTATGGCTTACGTAGCAAGAGTTCATCTGTTGGGAGTTCAGTGGCCAATGCAAGCGAGGCCAAGGTGTCCATAATGAGATTCACCCACAACATCTGGATGGCTTTCAGAGGGCTGTCCTGATATAAAATTTGAACAGCACAAAATAACATTACAGATGTAAAAATGATCATGTTATGATATACATCAAAATGCCTGGGTACAAAGTAATTTAAAATTTGTACTAAAAAGATAATTCATCAAATAATTTATTTCCACTAAATTGCCAATTAATTTCTGGAAAAAAAAACAGTAGGTATACTTTAAAGAATTTCAACTATTGCATTTTGCTTTGTAATTTCCTATATTCTTCCATTTAGTTACTCTCTTATTTATCTTGCACACAGACACTATCCCCAGAGACTTATAACTCAGAGCTAGAACTCACATTAATAATACAGGCGCCAAAGAATGCCACAAGTACTGCCACCACGTTGACAGTAAGTTGAAACTGGAGAAATTTAGCAATGCTGTCATAGACATTGCGACCCCACATCACAGCTTTTACAATGCTGGTGAAGTTATCATCTGTCAAAATAATATCAGAAGCCTCTTTGGCAACATCAGTCCCAGAAATACCCTGAAAAGGAATGGAAAGGGAGATAGAAAAAAAAATTATATAAAAATAAATAAATACATACATATAGATATAGAAACTTGCATTAAGAAATATATTTCTTTTGGTATATTTTAATAACATGGAGTCTCAAACTGATGGTCTGGTACACTTAAAAGGTTGTGGCTTCTCAATGCAATGTGGTGACACAAGCTGGTCAAGATACATTTTTTGGTCTCATGTTAGCTGTTCTAGAACATACCATAGCAAACCCAACATCTGCTTTCTTCAAGGCTGGACCATCATTGGTACCATCTCCTGTTACAGCTACAACCTGACGTGTTGCCTGACATTTGCTGTCAATGATACCTTTCACAAGAATGTATTTATCTTGTGGAGAAGAGCGAGCCAGGACTCGCAAAGTTGGCCATACTTTGTCCATTAAATCTTGGTTGACCTATAAAAAACAAAAAAGCAACAGAAATTTTAGAACTCTAGATTTTACTACTATTATAAAATCATTATTTTACCTTCATAAAATTAATGGTAATAAATCAATGACAAATTTTTTTAAATACCACAATAAATCAACTTTCACCATCAATGTTATTAAAACTTTCCAGTAGCTGATCACTGTTAAGCTTTGGATTTTTATAAATTTATAAGAAATATTAAGGTAAATGTATAATATAAAAACAGGGTATCAGTAGGCCTTACAGGACGTAACACAACAGCGAAAGTTTCGGCAAGGAGCCTTCCTCAACGGACAAATAGTACACAAATGAAACGAATAAAACGAAATAATAATTTTAAAAAACACTTAGCTGCGGTGAAATCCAAGTAGTCCAGTAGAGATGTCTACTTGGATTTCATCGCAGCTAAGTGTTTTTTTATTTTTTATTATTTCGTTTTATTTGTGTACTATTTGTCCGTTGAGGAAGGCTCTTTGCCGAAACGTTCGCTGTTGTGTTACGTCCTGTCAGGCCTACTAATACCCTGTTTTTATATTATACATTTACCTATTTAAAAGCCTGATTGCAGTCTCACCCCCATTACTTTAAGAAATATTAAGTCTGTCAAGTACAAAGAGGAATTTTTATAATACCGAATTTACGTCTTGAAAAGTGTCTTGTTAGCAAATTAAAAGTTTATTTCTCTACTCCCTTAGTGAAAGAAATGTTATTAATACCACAGCAGCCTGAGATAGAGAATGCCTAACCAAACCGAGTCCTTTTATTCTACAGTTCATTTCATCTTTCTTCAATTATTCTCAAAATTTGTTTTATGTTGTAATAAACAGCCACCTATACCTACCTCTCCTGTAGCATCTCTGATACGTCTATTAAATTCTTTTCCTTCCAGAACAAGACCTTCATCTCCTGGCCTCAGGATACCACATTTGGAAGCAATGCTTCGGGCAGTGTTGACATTGTCACCTGTCACCATACGTACACAGATACCTGCTCTTTGACACTTCTTGATGGCATCAGGTACCTGGCCGAGACAAAATACAACATTCAAATATAAGGAAGCTGTTTGATTACACGTGTAGCTATAAGTGCAAGTATAATCTATAGCTGAGATTTATCTTTATTATAATGTTACGTTTAAGATCATGTGTAGTCAAAACTGGGAGTTTTACCTCTGGTCTTACAGGATCTTCTATACCAACAATGCACAGGCAGGTTAAGCTGTGGTAAACTGAAGGCTCATCATCCCAATCAACATTTCGCAAATTGCCCTCGTATGGGGCTACCTCCCCTGTACAAAGACAAGATCAGTTTCTTTAAAGGCTAAAACTTAATAGGGATAATTTTGTTACATTTCACATTACCATTGATGAGGCCCATTTTTGCATATTGGAAATTAGTTATGACAAACATTACAGTTCATTAAGTAGTATGTCAAGAACAGTGTAGCTTATCTGGTAGTATTGTCAAGAATGTGTAGTATAGAGTAGAACATTTTTTACATTTGTGATAGGTCAGTGGAAAATTTGTTTCTTTAACTAGAGTAAAAAATGATTTCTTACCTAAAACAAAATCTTTGTAGGCCAGACAAATGGTTCTTAGTCCATCACTTGCCATGGGTTCAATGACATCATTTACAACCTTCTCCTGCTCCTTTACACTGAAGGGCACCACTGCCCCTTGATCGTTCATAATATATTCACATCTGGAAATGACACCATCAGTTTACCCACAAATACAATGATTAATGGTATAGAACACTGGTTCTCAACCCTTTGAGGTTCAAGGACCACTTGCAAAATTTGTGTCTTAGCCACGGACCACTACTGAAAATTGTGCTACTGCCGTGCTGGAAATTTATATATAATTATTAGGGCTGCGGAAATTAACGATTAATTTCTCGATTAATCGTTAAAATTTTTTAACGATTAAATTTTTTTAACGATTAATCGACCCACCACTTATAAATGTACTGGCAGCCAAAAAGTAAAATATTTTGACCGATAAATATAAACTAATTTCCGGAAGATTGCACAAATATTTTGGTTTTAAACTATTCACTTAAGCGAACGTTCAAAATGTTGATAAAGGTTACTGCTTCCATTGAGAGAAATCGTTTGCCTACCATGCAATGTACCCTCTAAGTCTAAGCTTCGTTGGTCCGTTTGCAAAATTAAAAAAAAACTCGCGTGCAAAGTTGCACAACGTCCATTTTTTGGTGCAATATTTTACAAAATTTCCTGCGTGATGTCGGTCAAATATCTGCGCAGCGGCGCTGCTTAAAGAGAACATTGCTACCATTGTTCTAACACTTCGTTTACATATCACCTGCAGTATCGGAAACTTCAGCTGAGACAATCTAAAGCTATGTGAACCATTGTTCAGCTCGGCTACTTATATTGTCAATAAGAAATCACTTGAACCAAAAAATGTGAATACACTTGTCTGTTTGCGTTGTTGGTGAAAAGATGTCATATAAAGAAGACATCCCAGTGTTATTTCGATTTTCGACAAGTATTTTAATAAATGTTACTTATGACACCATAAATTTCAATTTTTGGCTTTAATTGAAATTAACGATTAATTAATTTTTCAAAAGTGAACGATTAATTTTAAATTAATCGATAACAGCCCTAATAATTATACTTTGTATACAACTAGTTACTAAAATACCTCATAGGTTAGTAAGTAAAACTATACTAATATGCTACCATTTGCGTGCTCCCCAAAAATATTGAGTGGAAACAGATTGTAATGGCTTTATTTTGTAATGAACAAATGTCACTTATAATAGTCTTATACTTATAGTCTTATTCAATTCGTATTGTTTGCTATAAAAAACTTTAAGTCATAAACAGTAGTTAGTATTAGTAAGACTGCTATATTATTACATTTAGTGCAAGCCTTAAGTTTACACATTTGAGCCCAGCACATACAAACGAGGTGTAATACTTAAAAGACTTCACCGAAGGCTCATCTTTAATTTGAAGTTAGGAACGAAGTTTTGTCTTGATTGTAACCCATGCAGAAAATCCACATTCACCAAGATATATAATTTTGCAAAGGGTAAAAGCATTTTTTAAGCTTTCTGAGACAGTTCTGAGTGCTACAAAATTTCATCAAGCTCCCTTTCTGATCCAACTTATTCAAAGTAGTATCGCTGGTCAGTGCTATGAATTGGTTTAATTTCTATGGTAGTAAATTTAATGAGTAAATGTGTGCAGGAAACGGACTGGAAACACACAAAAAACTCTGAACGTTCAAATCACCAAAGTAGAAGTTAAATTGATCCTGCAGTGATTGAATATGGTCAGAAATCAAATTTATCAGCAGTCGTTTATTGATTTCAGCATTTTCTGGTTTCTCTGTGAATTCGTACAATTGACCAAACACGTGAAAGTTCCCCTGAAATAATGTTGTTTTACAAAGATCAAGCTTTTTCGTAAAAGAAGACACTTTGTCACTGACAGTAATAAAATGTGTCTGCTTTCCTTGCAGAGATGAATTAAGTTTCTTCAAAAATGTCAGGCAATTAAGCAAGAAAAACAGCATCACGTAATTCAAACAGTCTGTTAAACATCCACCCCCTCCCCCCTGATAACCAAGCTTTTTGGCCTGTGCAACTCATATAGCCACCAAAAATGATGTCCTTAAAGCCTTTTCATTGACTTGAAAAGGTTGCTTGTCGCATGCAGGACTTCTGACTATCATGTGAATGTTTTAACGCAAAAAGTATTCCAATGGTTTCTCCGAGCATAAATTATGATTAGTTTTCAGATGTCTGCTGACTTTTGCAGGTTTCATCGCTTCATTTGCAAGAATTAGCTAGAATAATACACACTGTGGTCTGGGTTGATTTATTTGCTATGCCGTATATAAACCCCAAGCGCAAATACTCTTCATCATACCGTCGTATGCAATAATCATCCTTTTTCTCTCCGGAACTGCAATTGGTTCACATACAGATTGTGAGGATGAGTATAAGGAATAATCATTGTTGTCCAACTCCTTAAGTTCGGTTGTTTTCTTTATTGAAAATTATCCATGTCTTCAATCAATTTCATTAATTTAATAATTGTAATATTAATTTCAGACTTATTTAATAATCATTTTCAAAAAAGATATTTTTAAATTTTAATATAACAACTATTATTATAGTCTTCTAGAATCTAGTGTGACATCATGCAATTTCCGGTATAGCTTAAAGTAAAAATATTGTTTTTGGCACTATGCTCTCGCCATCAAGTGATTAAAATTAATTAATGCACTCAAAATGTGACAACATTTATAAATTTTCGTGTTATTAATTTTAAAAATAAAAATTTCTAGCTTTGCTCGCGGACCCCCAGGCACATTTCCGCGGACCACTAGTGGTCTGCGGACCACAGGTTGAGAACCACTGGTATAGAATCAGTCAATTAATATTTTGTGTTATTTAAAAACAATTTAAACATTTTGTGGATATTAAGTCATTCTTAGACTACATAAAATCCCCCCCTTTTTTTTGGGCACAAAGAGATTTCCTTGCTGTGTAGTCCTCATCTCTTAAGGTACAGTGGCGAAGTTAGGGGAGGGGGACCCAAATTTGTTTACATTAAATATTACGCCACCGCCATATATGCAGGACCCCCCCAAGAAGCCAAGCAAATCCCTAGCTACGCCACTGTTAAGCTAAGATATTTAGTAGTTTCAATGAATTTAAAAAAAAAGTAAATTAGTTTGGATAGAGGCAAGTGGACTAAAAATTTAAATTTTACTTATAACCAAACATACATGTGTATGCTGCAATAAGTATTAATATGATCCAAGTCAGGGTACTACACTGGATCGCATGACAGGATAAGAATTGTTTTCTGGTGCTGTTATAATTATGCCAATGGTTCATACCCCTGTGCATTGCATAAAATTATAAAAATAATATAATCAAAATAAAGAAGGGCAATTTACATATCAATTATCAGATGATAGGCATTCTACTGTGGTTGTATTGCTTGTCAACGTAGAAACCAAATAACAAAAAAAAATCTTACTTTTTGACAACTACTTCTGACGCTCCTTTGCAGAAAAATCTATATGTGTCTGGTTTGTTATCCACTTTAATCACAGTGCACATAGATTTACGGTCAGAATTAAATGTGTAGACTTTAACCAGAGTTTCTTCAGGATAGCGAGCTCTTATCTATTGAAAATAAGGAGAGAACAAAAAATTTCACTTTTGGCATTGTTCTTATTTGTATATTGTCATTAAATCATTTATATTTTGCCCCATACCTTTTCTGGGTGGAAACAGAACTAAAAGTTAAGATTAAAACTTTAAAAACATTATTATATTAGAAAAATGCATTCAGTAGGCTAACAAAAACTGAATGACTTGAGATAGTTTCCCACAACAAATAAAACTAAAACTAATAAAATTAATACTAATACATCTGCTGTCTAATACAGGGGAAAAAAAATATTTTGCCAGCTTTCATTGGTCTTTGATTTACAACTGTCAGCAACTCACAGCCTCATAACTCTGGCCCATATTCTGTACGAATCCCAGCAGAGAACATTCAGTCTTGTTGCCAAGTTGTTTGGGTAGTTCACCCTCTTGATCTGGTTTCTAAACACAAACAAAAACAACTAGTTTAACTTTGCTCACAATTTAGAAATAGAAGAAGTAAGTGCCCTTGCTTGTCCGCTAGTGGTTTTTAGGTAGGTTTTTTACTTGTGACAAAAGTAAATAGGCTGAGACAAAATTATTTGGATTTTAACTAACTCTAGCGGATTTTAACCATGTTGAAAAGAAGCCTTCTTTGAACTATCAGTGCCAAGGAAACTTAGCTATTTTACTAGCCCTACACTTACATATCACAAACATAATTATTTTTATTTAAAAAAAACCCCGGAATATTCTCGTATGGAACTGAATGAACATTAAAATCTTTATTAATGAAACTGAAATCTCAACATTGCCTCCTAATTAGCATAATTTATGCATGGAATGTTTTTTAAAACTTAGAATAATCATGTTTTGATAACAAAATTTGGTTAAAGCCCTGATTGTTGACACCTAAATAAAGCGATCAAAAATAAAAACGTGTATTGTGAAAACCTGAAAAAATCAAATTAAAACTATGAGTGTGTAAGACAGTTAAAATAATTGTTTGTATCCATCATTGTGCTATGGGCCAATTGTCAGCTCTCACATCTCCAAATGGTCAAACTCATGTGAGATTTAACTAACCCAAAGAACAACAAATAAAGAATTATTAAAATGTTCAGCTCTAAGCAACTTAATTAATCCTTACCTCAATTATTGATGTGTATCCACTGTTGACAGCTATGCCCTCCAAAATAAGCTGTCCTAATTGTCTATTGATATCTTCAAACTTTGGAATTTCTTTTAAATTTTTTCCTGAAAGAATCAACATCAAATATTACTTTAGTTACAACACAATTTAATATCAAATAGCCCTAGTATAACATCTAAACTTCAAATAGCCCTTGTTTACAACTTAACGTTTAATTTGACAAAGCGCAGTAATGCGCACCTAGCCTCTATTACCAAAGCGCGGTAAAGCGCGCCTCGATAGTACTCTTTTTAGAAACGAAATCACAGAAAGTAAAAACTATTCAGTGCGGGATAGAAGATGTATTCGACTTCCGGCAATGGCGGCGATTGCCTTCGCTCGTGTTTTCGCTTGATTCGTGAAGTTTCGGGGTAGTTTTTACGTTTTTTTTTGAAAATGTGATTTCGCTATACTTTTTTGTAAAAATAATAGTACTAAACTACAGGTAAAATAGTATTAAACTCAAAACGGTCTTTTGGATAATTTAAAATAACCATTCTTATCCTAAAAGATGAAGTCAGTATGACAATAACATTATAAATACATTTACAGCAATTTTTTAAATTTCATAACCAGTCGATTGCGATACGGGAAATCCTTACGGGACTGAGGCGGAAGTTTACTGAAAACCTTATGGGGCTTTAAACGTTAATATCAAATAGTTCTTGTTTTTCAAATAAACATCACTTATAAGACAACACACCTTAAAATCAAATAATTCTGTTTAAACCCCAACAAAACCAAATACATGGAAAGAATACAAAACTTATGGTTTCCTAATAGCTTACCAATGAAAGTCTTCCTAACAATGAGAGACTTCCTACCATTGAAAACCTGTCAAGCAATCTCTACCATTGAGAACCTGTCAAGCACTCCCTACCATTGAGAACCTGTCAAGCAATCTCTACCATTGAGAACCTGTCAAGCACTCCCTACCATTGAGAACCTGTCAAGCACTCCCTACCATTGAGAACCTGTCAAGCAATCTCTACCATTGAGAACCTGTCAAGCAATCTCTACCATTGAGAACCTGTCAAGCACTCCCTACCATTGAAAACCTGTCAAGCAATCTCTACCATTGAGAACCTGTCAAGCACTCCCTACCATTGAGAACCTGTCAAGCACTCCCTACCATTGAGAACCTGTCAAGCAATCTCTACCATTGAGAACCTGTCAAGCAATCTCTACCATTGAGAACCTGTCAAGCACTCCCTACCATTGAGAACCTGTCAAGCACTCCCTACCATTGAGAACCTGTCAAGCAATCTCTACCATTGAGAACCTGTCAAGCAATCTCTACCATTGAGAACCTGTCAAGCACTCCCTACCATTGAAAACCTGCCAAGCACTCCCTACCATTGAGAACCTGTCAAGCACTCCCTACCATTGAGAACCTGTCAAGCAATCTCTACCATTGAGAAGCTCATCCATTAAGATAGAATGATACTTACGTCCGATGTAGCTCTGGACTACTGTCATCCTGTTTGTAGTCAGGGTTCCAGTTTTATCAGAGCAAATGGCAGTAGCATTACCCATGGTTTCGCAGGCATCTAAATGTCTCACTAGGTTATTATCATACATCATTTTCTACAAAGGAAAAGTTTGGAAAAAAATGTAATTTATTGCTTAATTTTTTTTAACATCCCTAAAATCCATTTTGACAAGTCTCACCTATTATAACAAATAAAGAATGCAGTAATGAATAAGATTAACCATTTTTATGAATTAGTTCTCAAATGACATTCACTTATTCGATAGAACAATGCTATAAAAAGGTTGTTAAAATCTTAAAACAACGCAACCCTACATATTTTAACCCTACCGTATATAGTTACAGATTATTTGGTAAATTGATTTAATTCATATATAACGAGTTACCGTTTTCTAGGTATTTGGGTCAGCTTGTGGAAAACTCTAGGGAAGAGGGAAACTCTAGAAAAAAAGTCATTGCAAATGGCTGCCCCCCATATTATGAATTTTATTAGTGTGTTTATGTGAAATGTTTTTGAAAATTCAATGTAAAACGAGTGTTTGATGAACCAAGCACTTGACAGGAAAGTGGAACTTAGTTTATGTGTTTTATTCTTTTGACTTTTTTTCAGAATCTAAGTAATATTTAATCAAGAATACGTTTCTAGGTCAATAACACGCTATGTTAGAGCTAATCATAGTCGTGTTCGTGTAGTGTGTGTAGAAAAACATTCCAGATACAACAAGCGAAATCCTAGAATGTCTTATACAGACAATCCATGTGTTTAAAAAAATATTTTTTCTGCTAAGTGGATCAGCGCACAAAGATACAAATTTGGCACTAAATAAAAGATAAACATATTTTCTACAATTTCTTAAAGTTTTATTCCATTCCAAGCACCACTTTGCATGGAAGTAAAAATATTTTTTTTACAGTATGTTTGTTTTTTCTTTTTAATGCCAGGGAACCCAGGTATAGGGGAGAGTTAGACTGGGGGCTTCGGAGGCGGTAGGGTTAATGATCTATTAAACTTTTATGAAAATATAGGTACATTTTTTTGTTTTGTTTCAGACATAATCATGATCCGAGAAATAGAAAGGAAATAATGATATGGCCATTGTTTTATTATCTGACCTTGACTGAATAAGCCAAAGCCAGTGTTACAGCAAGGGGCAAGCCCTCAGGGACAGCCACCACCAGCACTGTCACACCAATGATGAAGTACTTGACAAACATCTCAAGGTTGCGAGCAGTGTCAGCAGATGTCCACGTGTTGCCACGCACAACAAACTCTCGAATGCAGAACTGCACAATAAGTATGATGACTGTAAGTACAGCTATGGCCGTTCCTGAAGAGACAAAAGCAGGTGTTGACAGAGTTATTAGACAATCTCATTTAAAAAAAAATTTAAAAAAAAATGAAGCAGACCGATCAATAAATGTAGTAATTTGCACAACAAATGAGATTCACTCAAACAGGTTGTAAAATCAAAGATGATACTTGTACTTTATATTAAAAATTAAGGAGGCCTCAATCACCGGCATATCCGATTTGAATAGCTAATCGTGTCAATTTGGTCTGCAAAACAGATTTCTCCTTTCGTGATCCACTCTTAGCTTTGTGTTCTTCACCTGGAGACTCAGACTCAACTTTGCTGCCGGCCTGCGTTTAAATTAAATTTAAAAGAGTTGAAAAAGACAATTAAAAAATTCATTAATAACATTTCTTAAATGTGTACTGACTAAATTATATCTAATCTATGGTTGCACAAGACCTGCAACCATTCTTATCCATGGTCACTGGTTTTATTGAGACATCTGTTACCAGTGCCAAAAATTATAAACTTGTCCTATTCTTTAAACATAATTTTTTATTAAGCACCTCAAAACACACAAGTTATTTGATAAAGGAACAAAAGTGAATAGTGCAGAAATTTATTGGAATCACTTAAGCTCGCCAGATATACCACCCCCTCCATTTTCAAACAGTTAACAGTAACTCAACAAAAACAAACACCCATCCTGTTTCAACAACAAAAAAATAGATCATAACTATAAGGCTTAACTGTCGCTTAGAACAATTACTCTTTCACATTTAACATTGTCCTAGCCTATTGTAATGGTTCGCTGCCTATTGTTTATCAAGGTATTAACCTATTTTTCAGCACAACTGCCATAATATAAGCAACAGCAGCTAAAGGCAAACTGAAGAGGAACACTTGGAGAGCAGTGAGTGTACCTGGTTGTTGGCTCCGTCCACACCGTGGGCATTGGTTGCCCCATGGGAGTTACTGTTGCCCTCATGAACCTTCAGCTGGATGTTCTCTATGTCTGTCAAGGGAAGCAATGAGAGGTGCATGAGTGGGACATGGCCTTTGTACTCATACATATTTAAGACAGCCTGGACATAGACACAAGACAGCTGCCGCGAGATGCTTGTCAGGACTAAGTCATGACAAATGGGAAATGTTGCGAGGGGCCCAACATCTTTATCAAATCCTATTCAATTTTAATGTACAAAGACTAGAATTTGTTTTTTAAATTCAAAATTTAAAACTAACATTAACAGGGTTAGCGGTCAAAACACTCATGATCCGATAAAGTTGATCAGCCTGATTATATTTAAACATATGCATTTCACAAACTCAAGATGCAAACATGCATACACAAACTTAAACTCAACAACCTGCTAAAACTCCGTACTAACATTGCCTGGCACTTGGAAAGCAAGCAGCTCTTATATTTATTTACGTGTGACAGCCAGTTTTAAAAATTCCACAGCGATGTAAATAGAATGATGCACGACCATGCAAAGTGTTACTTATTGAACACACACAAAAATGTTACAAAAAATGTTTTAAATTTCCAAATGTATCACTCTTTTGGATGTTAACAAAAAAATTGGCTCTATGGACAGTAGTGTATCTGGTGTAACCAAGTAGCTATCAGATGGACTGTTAGGCAGAGGTCCATACTGATACCATGACGAATCTGACATATTTTAGTATAGTTTCTTTTGTTCATTTTCAAACAAATAGCCTAATTTCTTGTCATTAAAAAATTACAGTTAAATGATTTTATTTCCAGAAACATCCAAGCACCAGTTTCCAACAAATGCTGACTACCATCAGCTTGAATACAACCGACAACATTCATCTGCACATTCATCTATTTCTAGTCATCCGTAACACTGATATGATAAGACAAACACAAAATGAAGGGTGCACAATCCAACAAAGGACAATGAGCAGTTATAAATAAACACAAGAGATTTTTGAGACATAATATTAAACAAGGCTTCTCATGACAACACACACACATGGTAGAATGGGAAGGGGGAGGGGGGTTATGATTGTTTTTTTTTAATATGAGAAATGATTGACACATTGAGGGGGGGGGGACTCATGCCTTCAACAATTTCTAAGAAAATGACATAATAGGTAATCTATAAAATCAATGATGATTTTAAATCAGAAGATTACATGTAAACACCAATGATTTTCATATTGAAATTTTTTCACCCTTCCCCCCCAACAGCAAACTTTGACGGCCATTCTCAATTAGGGCACTCTCACAGATTCAGGCCCCCAAACTTCCCAAACAAAATCCTGACTTCATTGTGTCAAATAGTTTTCACTACATTGAGAAATCAATTAATGGAATGCTACTTGTGATGATTGATCTTACAATGGCAGCTCCTCCCTGCTACACTGACAAGAAAACTACAGCTTTAGATCACTCTCTCATGTGGAGGCTCGACAGATGTGGTGGCGAACGAACACTTAGGGATACAGTCAAATAATCGTGTAACAAATGTGTTAAATAGGGAAGAAAAAAAAACGAAAAAAAAAGAAGAAAAAAACAACTACGCCACGGAGAAATGAACCCAAAACAACAGAGCATGGGGTGCATTAGTACATACTGGCAGTTAAGAATGCCAGTCTTGCATCACAAAGTTAACACTGAAAGCCAAGTGCTTTAAAAATGCTTTTAAACTTTGTCGTGCGGGGGATAGTTGCTCAAATATTATTGGACTCGGCCTTCAGTGTATTAAGGATTTATTTGGTCTGTAGATTTATAGGTCACATACAATTGCAATGTCTGGAATTTTCATAATTCCCACTGAGGTTTCTTACTTTAAAAAAAAGTTGGAGATTGAAGACAAGACAAAAAAAGGATTAAAAATTTTTTAATCTGGATAGCAAAAGTTGTTTTTAAGAATGACAATTAAAAGACTAAACCGAGAAAATAAGGCTCCTGCTCCCTTCCTTATCATTTATTTCACTGAAATCAGTAAAAGTCAACAATCAACTTAAACACAACTTAGACGGAATCAACTTTTCAATTTTTCTTCAAATTGGTTTCAAAACATTGAATTAAACGTAACAAAACATTTTTTTTTGCCAATTAGTTTATATTGCTTTTAAAAGTCTAATTATTTAACGACCTATTCCGTTTTGTGTGTTTGAATGACCCTCCCACAGATGTTTTAAAGAACTCTCAGACCAGGGATATTAAGTGACATTAAGTACGGTTAAAACTACTACTTTTGGTGAGGACAAGGTACAGAACAAAAACAACATAAATAATTCACCTGTGGTGTGTTATGTTAAATATAATGACAATAGCATTTGGATAAAACTCATAGAAACAAAACACACTGATGTACACTGACATGTATACGGCAAGACAAGACGAAAATAAAATAAAAATAAATAAATAAAAACATGTACAGACAAAAGCATTCACCTACCGGTTTTGGCATCACTGTCGTTAGAGGGGATCACTAAGAAAAAAAATTGAAAACAAAAAAATCACAAACAAGGAAAAGAAAAAATCACAAACTAAACTAAAAAAATGTTACCTGCCTAGGGAAACAGATTCAGTACCAAAGGAGAAAAATTGGGCAAGTATTTAAAGCGTAGAAAAACCAACAGAAAACTAAAATGGCTTTTAAAAAATCACTCAACATAACCCATTCTCAAGCAAAAGATCAAACAAATTTTTTTTACTAACACTGTCCGTCCTTGATGACACAGAGCCCTTCAGTAGACATAGTAACATAACATAATAGCAACAAATCTATTGGGCTTACCAAGTTCATTGAGTTGGTATAATTCGTCTATTGGTTACCTGAGGCATAATCAAATGACTTCCAACACCCTTAAAATGTTCAAGACTTACTTACACATAATACATTAGTTGACATGTTTGAGAACATTAATAATAATGTCCCCTATAAATATATGTTGAAATTTATTGCCCAACCTTATGTAACTGATTTTCACATGAAGAACCCAATGAAAACTTTAGGAGTGTTGGAGGTCTACATGTTTGCTCTAATGATGTTTCAAAATAATTAATGGAAGGGCTTTTGTTGTCTTGTTGGTATTGCAATGATCAGTTTTGAGAATCTTTTCCAGCCTCCCCCCTATTAACAAAAACAAACAAAGAACTGATTAAATCAAAGCTCATTTGGAAAGCTTGCTTGATTTTGAAAGCAAAAAAATGATGCA